>VDFB02281492.1:61351475-61543158 GCA_007258455.2 Sequoia sempervirens
CAACTATAAAGGAGTGAAAGGAAAAGTGGGACGAAGATCCCCTTAAATGTAAGAAACTCATAAATCAATTTTGGCTCAAGGAGAAGAGGGGCAGTGCTGCAAAAGTTCCCCATGAGCTCTTTCGCAGTGATTTTTATGAAGACTACCATGATTTGGTGACCCTTCTAAGGAGAGTAATGGGCCTTCCTACTGTTGCTTACTTTTAAGAATGGATGGTTTACTTCATTGAACAGATTCTTCATGGATAAGATACCACATTTTACTGGAGTGGGATAATTAGTGATTGCTTTCATGAGCAGTTCATGGCTATCAAAAAGACCTCCAAATTTTACATGACATCCTGCTTGGTCTATTCACTGGCCAAACGGAGGCAATACAATGGCTTGTTCAAAGCTCCAGATGAAGAACCTGGCAAGGAGCTAAAGGTTTATGACAAATACCCCCTACTACAGTATAGGAACTTCAAGAAAGATTACTGTAGGGTCAATGACACTTTCATAGGCCATATCATCAAATTACTTCAAGAGGCGAGTCTCCCATAGTGCTAATGCTTTCCTGAAGCAATACACCTTTATGTTCATCCAATGTCCAAAGTTTAGATACATTCATGTAGAAGGCTTCTCAAAAATACCAAACATGCTACCCTGGTACCCTAATGACTAGATAATACCATTGGAGCTCTCTCGATAGTTGTAGCATGTGCACAACCTATTGAGCAGCAAACATATGGTGGAAATTCCTTATCCCCTCTCCTTTGGCCAAGGGATGTATAGACTCCATACCTCACAATGTGCCCACAATTCAAAGAAGGAGTTGGTTGAATACCATTTGAGACAACACATTGCTAGGCCACGGATGGATCCATATGGCCATATTATGAAAATGATTGGGCCTAAATATTCCCATCTACATAGCATTGAATATTTTTGGACCAGCTATATAGATGATAATGAGGTAAGGATGAGACATTATATGAAGATGACCACGTGCTTTGTGAAGAGGGTCAATTTGTTCCCAATGCCTGACCAAGTAGAGGAAGATGAGAGCACAGTCATGGATCCCCGATATAATGCAGTTGTTAATCTACCCATACCTTTGATTGATTGGGATGAGTAAGAGGTTGATGACCTCGACATTCTAACCAAGACCGTCGAGGCTCGCACAAAAGAATGGGTTGATGGGAAAGTTTCCCAATTGAAGAAGCAAGGGGTCACTCTAACCTATGAAGGGCTCAAAAGTGAGCCAAGTGGAATAGATGGCAAGGAAGCTGCTACCTCAATAGGAGAAACTTCAAGATCCTCTCCACTCGCTAGGTCAAGGAAAAGAAAAGAAATTGTTGAGCAACTGCTTAATCCAAAGGTGTACGCAAGAAAGACCTCATAAGGGGAATCTTCCAAAAGACATAAGAGTTCAGGCAGCATCACAGAGATGCCTATTATCTAAGAAGATTCTCTCCACGAGGGAGAGGAAATGGAAGTTGAACAACCAAAGTCTCCACCTTCCACCTCCACTACTATTGTCCCTCTGCCTACTTCTCAAGCCATGGTAGCTACTTCCCTACCTGCGATGGACATCTCAGTCCACCTTACCTCTTCTTCACCTACTGGACTAGTCGTAATGATTGACTGTTCTGGCATATGCAGAATATCCCATCTGAAATCTTTGAGGTATTGATGAATCTGACCATCTAGGCTGCCCTGGCATGGGTTCTTGCCAGCGTTCCTACCTCAAAGCCTCCAACTAAACCACTGAAGATGAAAGCCATGATGCAAATATTTGAGTATTTGGAGTGGTGAGAGAGGGAAGCTTCCAAGGCATTAGAGGAAGAAGCAGATGAATACCACGAACATTCAGAGCACCAGCATCTACAAATTGATAAGGTAGTCCATGAAGGAGAAGAAACAGAGTCCTCTGAGGGTAGTGAAGAAGAAGATGTTGGCACCAAGTATATTGTAAAAACCTTCAATGCATATTTAGAAGAATAGCTAGCTCAGCAATTAAAGGATGTTGGAGAGGAAGTGGAAAGATCACCTCTTAAAGAAGAAAAAGAGTCTAGCGATAAAATGGAAGATGACACTGAACTTCCAACTAGGGAACAAGAAGAAAGCCCCAAACATGGTGAGGATGTCCCTCTCTCAAAAGGGAAAGAAGAACAAGAAAATAAAGAGGAAGACGTGCCCACTTCAATGCGAGGAAGAGGAGAGTAAAGAAGAAGATAAGCTTGAAGAATAGGCTGAAACCCACAAGAGTCTAGAAATAGAGTAGCCCAAAGAACATGGGCATGAAGAAGAAGAAAAAGATACTAAAGGGGAAGAAAACCCCAAGGGACGCCTACCCACTAAGTCCCCCATTAAATGCATGGTGTTCATCCAAGACTCTGATGAAGAAGGAGAAACCACAAGGACGGAGCAAGAGGCTCCCAAGGATAAATAAATTGAAGTCAGAAGGGATGAAAAGGAAGGTGACCAAGAATCACCCAAGGAGAAGTCCCAGATGCCCAAGTGGCTGGAGAAGCAACTAGAGAAGAAAGATCCTACCCCAAAGGATCTGAAAGCAAGGTTAGAGGCTATCTTGGCTCAAGCTCAGATCAACACTAAGAAGGAGAAGAAGCCCAAAGTTAGATCCAAGTTGACAATGGACACTTCTAGCTCTAAATCGATGCAGGTAGCTACACCAGTGGTGGGTGAAGAAGGGATAAGTTACAACATCTCCACCATTGACTTGGGGATAGCCACAAAAGAGCAGAAAATAGATCACCTTCAGGAGTCTATTGCTATGGTGGTGCACCTCATGCAGAAGGATAAGCTCTCCAAGTAGGACCTAAAAGCACAGCTAGCTGATTTGACAGCCTATATTCAGCAATAGTCATCAGCAGAAGAGCTTCCCACAACATCCTCGGCTCCACCACAGTTGCTATCCAAGGAACAAATCGACAAGCTAGAGAAAAGGAAAATTTGTACTAACACCACGGAGGATTGGTTCCAGTAAGTCTTATATGCTAGAAACATGGGCATCAGTCATGTTGTCAAAACAACCAATAAATTCTTGAAAATCCAAAAATCCCTTGAGGGTACGTGGAATTTCTACACTGACTTCTCATGAATATAAGAATCCACCTACCCTAAGATCAAGGCCATTCTCAAGCTGCCCCATAAAATATGGGAAGAAGACCTTGCATTCACAGATGATGATCATTGGCTAGTTGAAATGTGGAAGTTGGACTTTGAGCATAGAAAAGAGATACTGGAGTAGGTCCTTTGCAAAGTGGAACTAGACATCGATTGGGCCAAGGAAATTAGAACAAATTGTGTTGAGTATTTGAAAGAGATGATTGGCTACGACATGCCTATTGTTGAGATCGATCCAGAAAAGGTGAAGTCATATTTTTGGAAAAAGATGGAAGATGGAATGTCAGGTGAGCTCACCACAAATTTTATGAATTTTGTTGCTTAGGCTTTCATCCAATCAGAACAAGTTAGAGATAATACATCCAAGTGTGATGAAGATTGGGAGACACTTATAGATTGTTCTAAACAATGGAATTATCAAGTGCTCCAATCCAACATAATGGAGATCAAGAAGCTTCAAGCATTAATCAGCAAGTTTATAGAGTATGTCACCTTAAAGAAGCAAGAGGGAAATCCAATAATTGATGACAAGCTCTGCATAGAATAGTTGCAGCAAAGGAAATCATCCAGAAGACAAAATGCTACAGTGTTGCCACTAGAGGACAAAATAGGGAAAAAGAAAAACAATGTATTTTAAATTATAATATATTTGGGGGTAGGTGAAACCCTAACTTGCAGTGCATCTTGGCCATTCATTTTTCTTTTTGAACACTATAAATAAGGGGTCTACTCTCATTTTCAAGAGAGATTTGAGTTGTTGTAAAGACATGTTGTAGAAATTTTAATAGAAATTCATTGACTTTGGTGGATTCTTGAGTTTCTTTGCATGTTTCATGAATCATCTCCCATAGTTAGCTGATTTAGATAGATTTATTTTTTTGTTTCAGTTGGTTTTAGATTGCTTAGATAGATTTAGTAATGTTGTTCAATGATTGTGAAGATTTTTGTTGTGTTGATGCCTTTATTGTCCATACTTTTTGTTGTTTGATAATGGTAGATAGTTGTGTAAAGTTAGTCTAGACTTAAATTGAAATATACTCCAAACTTTTATCTGTTTTCATGCATATTTATGGTGAATGAATGGTATTTCTAGTCCTTAGAAGCTAGCACAAGTTTCACAATCTGTGAGTTGCGTTAAGTGAAATTTTGTTTGAAGGAACTTGTCCATAGTAGAACCCTCCATGATCACTATTCTTAGTCAGTTTCAAATCCAAGAACTTCACCTCTTCCCTGCCTTTTTCCTTTTTTTTAATAAGTGACCTATGCTAAGGTTCATTGCACATTGTAAAGCCAAATCCTAAGATAGAATAGGAGCTTATGATTATTGTTCAAACCTGCAACAAACTACACTTTAACTTCCATTTTAGAAACTCCATTTCACGATTCATCTCGTATCCAGCCAGGTACGTAAGTCTACCCAATGATTATCAACAAAATCACATCAAACATCAATTGAGGAATTTTGTGCATGTCATTACTTGACACCCGAGAGACCTTGGGGTAGCAATTGGTAAATTTCTTGAGAATTTCTACCTTTCAAGAGAGGTAGTGCGCTTATGCACTGCCTATGTTGAGAAAGTGCTAAAACACCCATCAACACCTCTTAGTGGTGAACACAATGCATTCCCTAGGTTGTGAATCTTTTACTCTTGACTTGTCCTCTCTTGGATACACTAGTCATGATGTTCCCTAAGAAGAAGACCTTACATGAATGAAATAATATCCCCTTGAACAATGGTGTTTGAAACCACTTTAAATTGGGGGCATACAATGATAATATCTTTTTACATTTTTCATGTTTCATGGTGCAATTTTCTTTTTTCTTGTGATGCATCCTTTTCTTGGTGGTGCCATTGGGTTTGATGTCCTCCAAGAGTGTGATATTTCTTAGCATGTGACTTTCCTCTTAGTGGTGAACACATTGCATTCCCTAAGTTTTGAATCTTTTACTCTTGACTTGTCCTCTCTTGGATACATTAGGCATGATGTTCCCTAAGAAGAAGACCTTACACGAACGAAGCAAGATCCCCTTGAACAAAAACCTATATATATAATGCTCATAAGTGTTTGGTATAACATAACTTACTAACCTTGTGAAGCTCGAACCCATCCCTAATAAAGGCCACCAAGAATAACACACATTTCTTTCTTGTGGAGCCTTCCTCATGTTCATAGGTGTTTGGCATAACGTAGCTTGTTAAGTCATATGGAGCCCAAAACCCTAATTTCAAGGCCACCTAGCATAACACACCTTGCGTGCCTATGGAGCCTTTCCTATCATTGTGGTGCCTTATTAAAGTTGTTAGAAGGATAGATTTGATATGGTATGGGAGCCTAATATGATTCTCTCATTTTCCACCCCATTGGAAGACTCACCTAGTGGAAAATCTGAAGTTTTACTACCTCAAAGTGAGCACAAACCGATAGTTTAGATGTGTTCCACATCACGTTGGATAGTCTAGGCATGATATTCCTAATATTTGATGTTGTATGATTTTTTATATTTTTCATTGTTGCATACATAAGTGTCTTGAATGTCCACTTTAGTGTGAGTTTGACATGGGGTCATACTCTCACTCAAGTGGGGGGAAAATGTAGTGTAGGAAAAGTATCCCTTTTTCACGCTTAATTGGGAATAATTAATAATAAAATGAGCTTAATTATGCCTTAATTTAGTGTTGTAATATGTTTTTCATATTCACATTAAGTTTAGGGCCCTTCTAGATTAAATGGACTTAATTGTGTCATGTTTAAGGTGTTGTAAGGTGTATCTTTACACTTTCACACTAACCTAGGGATTTATTAATTGATTGAGGTTAATTTTCCTTAATTGGCCCCTTTAATTTAAATCCAAGCCTAATTAAATGTAAATTATGAGAGATAAAACCTGACATTCATAAATTCCATTACACAACACTTAACTTTGGAAGATGTGTGTCCTAGGTAAGTGACCTAGGACCCATTTTCCATAGGGCAAATGGGTCCTCACTTAGTCCTAGGACCCTATTTTACATAATGTTTAATATTGTTTGATGTGTGTCCTAAGTAAGTGGCCTAGGACCCATTCAGCCTATGGCAAATGGGTCCTCACTTAGACCTAGGACCCCTCTTTGAAATATGTTTTTGGCGGTATTTTAATGATTTCAAATCTATAATTCAATGTCTGTTTGTGATATTTGAATTTCAAGAATTAATGTTACTATATGTATAAATATAAGGCTATTTCACCTAGTTTCACCTAGAAATTTTGATTCAAGCATCCTAAGATTTCACAAGAGAATTGATAGAGCAGTCAAGAGAAATTTCTAAGGCGTTCAAGGTCAAATTTATAGAATATTATTACAGCAATCAAGGTTCCATTTTCATGTCAAATATGTATGGCATCATGCATGTTTTTTGAGCTAATATGCTGATGTAGTGTTCAAGATCTAATCAAGCATATCAAGGATGTCATTTTAAGACAAGTTTCATGATCAAGATCTACATTCATTGAGGCCACTTCTTGTTAATTTGTAGATTTATTATTCAAGGTTCAAATAAGGTTTGGTGAGTTGTGACATTGTTGTTCATTCATCATTCCTTACTTCATGTTATTTGATTTCATTTCAAGGTTTAATTACCAAAACGGGGTTTGACCAAGGAAAACCTCCATTCATGTAACAAACAACATTTTTCTCTCTATGATGTTTGATTGCAGATTTTAGGTTGAAGATCAACTAGAGAGCAAAATTGAAGTTGCAAAGTGTCAAAGTTACAAGAAATTTTTTCAAATCACATAAACTAATCTATAGGATTTATTTATGGCTTTCTAACAGTGAACAACCAAAATTAGGGAGTGCAAACCTCGCAGAAGAGAACCCAAAAAGCATTTTCCAAGAACCCTAGCTAGGACCCATTCACCAGAGGGTGAATGAGTCCTCAATGAGGTCTAAAAAGGCATCTTTGGTGACAGGTACATAACATTTTACCCTTTCCAGATCTACCTTTTGACTATTTTTTGGGTTAGATTTGATTACCATTTCTCATGTGCTTTTGAATGAAATTAGAGAAATAGGTGCATCATAGTTCTCATTCTCACCTTTCACTATATTTTCCTTCATTTCAAACATGTTTTACCACTTCTTTTTTTCCTATCTTTTATTTTCTTTAATCACTGTGTTCTCATACCAAGCTTACCATTTTTATTTCTTTATTTCCACATTGTTCTCCCATTTATTTTCTATGAATAGCCACCATGGGTGGCCCTCCCAATCAGTAGGATCCCACCACTATTATTGCTCTAAGAGTAAATAAATTGGCTTATAGAATCTTCAAACAAGCTAAGTGGCATATTTTCTTCAAGTCATTATGTAGGTATGATGACCAAATTGCCTATGAATTTGCATTGGCACTCAAAAATAATGGCTTTCTAATAATGTAGGGTCTTTCCTTTCTTCTCACCATCCAAACCATTATAGATGTCACAAGATTGCCTTGGACAAGTGAACCATACTTCCCTATAGCTGCCACTAGAACAACTAACTTGCAATGCCTTAAGGAGAAATTCTTGAGACATAGGGAGAAAATGAAATTGAAAAACAGTTCCAAGATAAGATTCCTTGTAGAGCTTTCTTCCCTAACCCTCGACAATGTTTCCAAGTTTATCATTCAGTATATCACAAGAGAAGGGAGGTATGCATATGTTTTCACCCAACATTTTTTGGTTCTTATGTCATTTAAGGCATAAAGTTTTGGTGAATTTTACACATTATATCTATTCCATTCCATAAAAATAATGTGTTCAAAAGTACAAAAAGGGCATCATAATTCTTTAGCACTTCAAGGGTTAATCAAGTTAATCATCATTGAGGGTTTCAAATAGGCCATTCCCCCAATTAGTTGGTGTGTCTTCATGGGTGAAGAACAAGTGCTCTTCCTTAACTTTAGAAGGTGAGCCAAAGGCTCATGAAGCCAGTGATAGAGATGAGGAGCCTAATGCTTTTGAAACAAATAAAGAAGAAAGTGAATTTACAACTCATGAAACTAAGAACCAAAATGTTGAGTGTGAATTATAGGAAAAATATACAAAAGATAGTGGTGAAAAGATTAGGGTTGAGCCTAGGGTTTAAATTCAATAAAAGGAAAAACTCAAATCCTACTAAAACAACTAACTCTCAAACTAAAATGAAACCCTCCTATAGTACTAGGCGCAATAGGAAGCTAGAGGTAGAAGAACCCTCAACCTTTAAATTACAAAAATTAGCTAATGTTTCCAATACTATGTCTAAAGAAAAATAGAGCTAGATATTTAAGTATTAGCCACATACCTTGAATGAGGACAAAGGATAGGAAAAGACATGAAAAAATGAGACAAAATAGGAAAAAGAAGAAAGAACATGAGATAACAGGACAAATGGAAGTGGAAATTGAGATATACCAAGGTACTAAAGAAACAAAACATAAACAAGAAAAGGATATGTCTGAACAACAAAATGTATCTCTTGATAATGAGCTAAGAGAGGAAGCAAATATACATGGGAAACATTATATTTTATTTGTTAATGTATCAAATAGTGTGGAGTGTATATCTAGTCAAGATTATGTTTTCCCTAGTTATGAACAAACACAAGAAAAAATAATGTGATAATCAGATTGTAACTCGCTCCCTTGAAGATGAGCATAATGTACCACATTTTTCTATAGATGGCATGGATACCAAAGCTATTTGGAGCATTTTTCCTACTTTTGAACAACGTATAGTACAAATATCCATGGAAAAGACTACAAAACAAACATCACCTAAAAATTAACCTATGAAAGAGGAGTTCTACTTGGAAGAAATAGTTAATAAACAACAAAAAGAAATATGAGAACTACAATTTAAAGTACATCTATTGGAAATGGAGGTTCAACCTCTTAAGAAACAACTACAATAGGTGTATGAGTTCAACCAACAACAGGCTAAGAAGCTAAGGAAACTAAAACAATAGTTGAAACAATTGACTAAGAAAAATGAACAATATTTGAAAGCATACATAACAGTGGCAGAACATCAACATGAAATTGGAAACCAAAAGGCTGGATGGGAACAAAAAGTCATGATAGATTACATAACCATAGCAGAGCATCAATAAACAATGAAGAATTTGAAGGCTTCTTTGGAGAAAGAGATAATGGAAATAGTGCAAAAAATGGTAATTAATTAGCCCAAGTTTGTAAGTAATGCATGAGGACATGCAATGTCTTCAGCTGGGGGAAAATGATGGGATGAAAGTCTACCTAGTTCTCCCATTCATTTTAGCCTATGTTTTCACCTTTCCCTTTAGCTTTCCATAATAATTTTATGAATAAAAAGATGATTAATCTAGGTTAAAGGATAAAATATACCTTAGGAGTTAATCATCTATTAGTACTAATATTGGTGGTTGTATGTGAAACAAGCCTCCTATAGCCGTGAGAAAGAGTGATGGAGATTCCTTATAGAGGTTGTCATGATCTTCTCATTTCTATTTTTAGTTAAACCTAAATAGGAATATTTAGTATATTATTATGTAATTAGTTTTTTGTGTCTAAAGAAAGAGTGGTTGCAAGCCATTTCACTTTCTTAAAGGTCAATCAATGTATTTCATCCATAAGACTATAAATTGTAAGCATAAAATTGGATATTTTGTTTTGTATGAAAATGATATAAGCTATCTCATATAGCATAAGATTTTCCAAGTGGAAATAATACAAAATTAGTATTGTTGTTAAAGAAATATTGTTTCAAATTTGATCTTGGAAATTTTCTAAGCATTGTTGTCAATCGGCTTGAGAGGTAGGGCCCACTCCTTAGCCATCAATTGAACATGTTTTTATGTTGTTTTCTACAAAGTATGATTTATATGTGCTTAATGGTTATTAAGTATGATCTCGATTTGGTGTGACAAGTTTTAGAAATAAATTAATTGTTTAGAATTAGTAACTATACTTTTTGTAATCAAAACCAATTTACACAATTCCTATCGCTTGAGTTCTAACACAACTCTTGTTGCCAGAATTGTTCCATTATAGTTTTTACAACACAAATTTCTATTTTATTTCTAAGATTCATAATAGGATTTAAATCATATCTTTAGTTAAAATAATTGGTTTGAAGTAGAATTTAAAGTATAAAATTAAAGGATTTTCTTTAACTTTAAAGTTAATAGTGTATTTCATTATGTACTCAACTTGCTATCTACAACCCCTAGGCATATAGTCCCAGATTGACATAGGAACAAAATAAATTTATGCATTGGAATTGTAGCCATAACACTGAAACAAATATTCATAGTTTTGTCCCAGCACCCACTTCCAAGAATGGATCATTTGTTGAAATAATTAACATGACCAAAATTAATGTCCACAATGGATGACATCTCAAGATACAACCTAGTGGTTGTTATATAATTAGACCAACATAAAATGAAATTCACTACTCTATGGGGTACATATGTGTATGCAAGGATGTTGTTTGGGTTGAAGAATGCAAGATCAAATTCTTAAAGGGAAATGAATGTGTCTTTGTTTAGTCTCATTGCTTAAATCATGGTTGTATACTAGGATGATTTGAATGCATTTTCTAAAGAAAGAGTTGAACATTTTAAGCACCTTAAATTAATGTTCAAAAGATGTTTAGAGTATGGGATTTATTTAAATCCCAAAAAATATAGATTTTTCATTGAGGAAGGGAAGCTTTTGGGACACATTGTATCAAAGGAATAGGTGAGAATAAACCATGTGAAAGAGTTAAGGTTATGAGGCTTATCCCTAAACCAAAATTTATCAAAGGAAAATAGTTATTTTTTAGACAAATCAACTATTTTAGGATTTTTGTTCCCAACTTTGCTAAGAAGACTAAAGCTATATTAAAGATACTCAATAAAGACAAAAATAGTTGAGTGGAGTGGAAAACTAGTTGAATACTTCAAGGGTATCAAACAGGAAATCTTAGAGGCCCCTATTTTGGTAAGTCTAGACTATTTTAGGCCTCTCTAGTTGTTTTGTTTTACATCCTTTAATACTATAGTTGTTTTTCTACAAAAGAAAAAAGACTGATATGAGTAGCTAATGCCATTTTTTAGTAATTAATCTTAAGAATCCAAGATAAACACTCCATAATGGGAAAACATTCTATGCATTAGTTAAGGTTGTGAAGAACTTCATATCATATATTTTGGGTGCTAAAGTTGTAACATAGGTGCCACACTTAGTTGTGAAGTAATATGTTCATGCAAAAAGAAGCTTCTCATAAAAGATATTTTTCGAGACATAAGATCCAAGAATATTACATGGAGATATAGATCATGAAATTGGTTAGAGGCCAAGTTAATGGTTAATAATAACTTAGAGGCAATAGAGGTAAATGAGCTAGACACAGATGATGCTATTGTCCTATGTAAGTTTTATTGATGATTTGTGCTACATAGATGTGATCTTTTGTCTTGTGAACATGTATTGTTTACCTTCCAAGGATGATAATTAAAGGAGAACACTCAAGCTACAATTACAAAGATATGTGTTAGTTAATGGTGAATTGATGTGGAGGAACCACAAAAGAGTCTTTCTTAAGTGGATAGATAGTAATAAGGCTAATAAAGTACTGAGAGAATTTCATTATGGTATAGCATATGGTGAAAATCTCAAGGCTAAGATCGCAAAACATAAAACTCTTAGGGCTAGTTTTTGGTGGCCTACATTGTTCAAGGATGTAGAAATGCAATCTAGAAATTTGACTCTAGCTAAATCTTATTGGTTCACTTTCCCTATTTCTTTTCATAGTTGAAGCACATTTTATAAAATAGGGAATTGATTCACTAGAGAAATATAATAAATTTCTACTAGTGGATACAAGTGGATCCTTGTGGAAAGATATTAATTCACCAAGTGGGTTGAGGAAATTCCAAACCACAACACAATATCCAAGGTGATGGTAGAATTTTTGATCAACAACATTCTAACTAGGTTTGGAGTACCTATTAGGATTCTAGTTGATAATGCCATGTGATTTAGATCTCAGGATATGCAAAGTGTATGTTCTAATTTTGGTATAAACTTATGCATTCATCCCCTTACTACCCACAGAGTAATGTATAAGTCGGGTCAAGTAATAAGAGCTTAATGAAGATCATAAAGAGGAAATTTAACCAAAATAAGAAGAGATGGGATGACAAGCTCAACTATGCTCTTTGGGATGATAGGCTTACCTTTAAGCACACTATTAGGAGTCCATTTAAGTTGGTTTATGAAGTAGAGGCTAAAATTCCTACTAGTATAGATTTTATAGTGTATCAACTATAGTAAGATATGGATGACGATCAATGTGATGTAATATCTCTAAGGGTCATGACATTGAGTGAAATTAATGAGAAAAGGAGAATAACACGTGATATAAATGTGCAACATAAGTAGATATTGAAGCATATGCATGATAATAAAACATCACCAAGAGAGTTCTAGGTTGGTGATTCAGTTCTTTTGTGGAACGCTAGGTTAGAGGCTAAGGGAAAGTATGGTAAATTTGACCCTTTATGTCTTGGGCCTTATGGAGTAGCTAAGAGGTATTATTTTATTTCTAGCATCTCCTAAATTTGGATGGAGAATTAATGGAGCTTCCTATGTATGGTCAACATCTGCAGCATTAATTTTCATAAGTGATGGAGCTAAAATTTTGATTAGTGAGTGAAATGTTACATATTTAATATTTTTCTTGATGGTTTCCATGTATTCTTGATTCTAGTTGGTTAAAATGTCATTTTATTTTGATCTTGTTTGAAATTTTGGTCTTCTCCTAGAGTTCGTTGGATTCTTGGTATGCCTACAAGAGGCACCAAATTTTGAGGGAAAGGGTTTCCTTTTCTATTTATGTCAAGAAATGTTCAAAAAAAAATTAAAATTGAGATAAAACCGAGAAAAAAATGTCTTGCATGTTTTCCCTATCCATATGGACCATGTCTTGTTCCCTTTGGTTTCCCCGCAAGGTCCTGACTGATTAGAAATTCTTGTAAGAGGAGAAAAAACAAATAAATTTTGACTAACTTTAGGTTTTGTGGGAACTTGACTTCCGAGTGAACCTCTCCTTTTAAAAGTGTTAGGTCCAATTTAATTGTCTTTTCCAACATATCTAGTTCCCTTCCATATTTATTCATGCTTAAAAGTCATTTTTTGGGATCCTAATGCCCTTTTGAATTACATCTTTTAAAATTTTGAGAACATATTCACTTAATTTTTTTCATGTGTCTTTGTGGGAATTTTCCATCCATCTAAACTTCCTCATTTGAAAGTGAAGAATCTAATTCACTTCAATTTTTTGCATCTGACCTATTGTAAAACCAAATTTGAATTTTTATAGAAGTTTAGTGTCTATTTGAACCTAATTGATAAAAGCTATGCATTTATCTTCACTTTAATTTTTTTAAATCCCATAAATTTTTTATGTCGTCATTCAATCAAATTTTCATCATTCCCCCTTTTTTGTGGAAATTTCATAGCCAATTAAACTAAACCTTTTAAAACCCACATTCTTATTTGATTTAGTTGGTTTCCACTACAAAACTAGTCTATTTGCATTTTCCTACATGCTATCCTTTGTAGATGTCACCTTATCTTTTTCTCACATCATCCCAATCCATTGAAATAATGATATTATCCATTTTTTTAGCACCCCCAATCCATGATGAAGTCACACTTACATCATTATGACACCATCCTAGCCTTTTGTTCACATTATCATCAAAAACAATTTATTTGAATGAGACACCAAAGTCAATTGTGTAGTTGATTGGTTTAATTGGTCTTCCCTATAGGTGTGGTTCCAATCGACTTTAGTTGTAGAATCCTACAAATTGTCTGATTGTACTTTGAAATCGTACAAGCTTTGTCCAAACATACAAAAACTCCTTTCAAGCAATTAAACATCTAGAATTCCTAGCTTTTCTCTAGAAATATCTCCCACCTACTCTTATGTTAATTTGAGGTGTCATGGATGCATCTTAAACCAACCATGAATTTCAAAGGCAAAAATTTGAAAAAAATTGAGTGCCAAAACTTGAGGCCATGGATTTGGTTTTAGCTACCCACCATTATTATAGAACAGACACCCAATGACCAAAAATCAATGCTCAACCTACCAAAATTTGTTGAGGATGATAATTTTGATCTAGGATGCCCGTTTTTTATTTTTATTGAACAAAGCAAAAGAATTACAATAAAAGAGCTACCAGCAGTAGTTGAAACTCAACCAAGCTAGAAAAACCAACCAAACTTACAAAATCAGAGTGGCATTAACAGAGGTTGTACAAGGAATCAACCATAAGATACAATCACAAATAGACAAATTACAAAAGTTGTATAACATTTTTACAATGCTCAATCTTATTGTCCATCTAAAACTTCACAATTTGGTTTTTAATCTACTGTAACTTTTGTTTAGCCCATTCATTCTTCTTACATATAACCTGAATCTGCGAGAAAAGAATAACCACCTGAAGATATATGTCAAAGTAAAGTCGTAAAGTCCCAACAACCTGATAATAGTCACTAGTAAACATTGTAGCACACCTATTTTTCTATATATTTTTTAAAACAACATGACGAATAGAATTAGCAATCACATCTTTTGCATGCCAAAACCAAAAACATCTTTCCAAGTCAAGTCATGATTACAAATAGCTGAGAAATCTCTAAAAATTGAAAACCAAAGCCCTTTAACATATACACAGTCCCAAAAAATGTGTTTCAAACTTTCCACACCCTTACAAAAAGAACAGTCAGTTGGTTGAACCATAATGCACTTCAATCTATCCCCCACAGGTAGCTTGCAATGCAATATCTTCCAAACCAACACCTGTGAGTCAAAATCAGCTTTAGAATGCCATATCTAAGCACTTAATTTGAACCAAAATTAGGGAAGGATTACCCTGTAGGTTGTATAATTTTTGAGTGCTACAGTAGAGCGAGTAGGGTTTTGGCCCTTCTACATAAACTGCTAAAATTTTGGCATGTTTAATAATCATTGGACAATACATGGGCATAGAGAAAGTAGAAGAATAATTCAGAAAAAGTGTTGTAGAGAGATATTTTTCTCACTTCAACTAGAGGAAGGCAAATACTTTGTCAGATCAATACAAATTTTATTGTAAGGTTATTGTTTCAATTTTGTTTCTCCATGAATGTATACACTTTTTAGAAATATGTATTTTATAGGATATTTACTTAGCAAATTTATTGCTGCAAATGTAGGCACTTGCACTCTTTGATGAATGTGAGAAGATTCTAAACTTGTTACATTTTTTTTATTAGATCATTGTGTGGAATATATCAATTTTAGTAAACTTTGTGAATCATGTATTTTGATTTCACCTTTAACTCATTGCAATGGAGGTGAATCAACTATATAGAGGTAGCAGGGTAACTAGTTTCTCTCATTCCCAGCGAGTCTTTAGAGCTGCATCAACTATTTGGATTTAGGTACCATATTATTAACTATCATTTTTTACTATGCAAACCTCTAGGAACACCCTCCTTAGTTTTACCTGATATCAAAGTGAAGGAAATAAAACCCACTTTCCTAAAATTGACCTTGAACCATCCATGATTTTTTTTATGAAATAATTCCACTTGCTATATAACAACTCTAGCCTTATGAGTAAACTTTAGTTCTAGGAAGTTGATTAGTGGTCTTGGGATCTTACAGTTGTAATGTGGTATCTATACTTATCTACTATATGGTACAAATGTGTGAGACTGAATGTGATTTTGTGTAGATACATTGTTGGTGGTGATCATGGTATCATGGAGGTTCTTTTTATTATTGAATATTTTGTATAACATGGTTATTTATGTAGATACATTATTGGTAGTGATGGATTGATTCTTTGATTATAAATGGTAGTTTATCTTCTTATTTTAGAGATCATGGTTCTATTTTATCCTTTTTAGTTATTAGTATTATAGTAATTTTGTTTGATTATGTAAGGGCCATGAGAGACATTCTTTTACAATATGATTATCATGATGACATGTGTAGCTTGATTCATGGTTTAGTGGGAGCTTTGAAATTTGCAGATTCACAACTTGATGATAGATAATATTTTATAGTGGTTTTTGATGTCATGAAGGAGCTCATAGATTTTACCTCCTATTTTAAGTGAGATTTATTTTACATATTTAGTTATATTGACATGAGATTCTTATCTTCTTGTAGTTTAGAGATTTTGATAGCTTGCTAGCTATTGGTAAACTATTTTGTTGCTGCAAAAATCAACTGACTCACCCAATGGAAAGTGATAAATAGCATCAACAAATGATTAAGTTGTTATGAGATTAACAATTATCCTCTATATTTGAGAGAGGCAACTCTGTTGTATGATATAATTTTATTTTTTCAAGTTCTTTTAACCAAAAAGTACAAAAGGCGAGCAAAGGAAAAGAAGAGAACAAAATGAGAAAGAACAGATTATAATAGCTACAAAAGCACACTGACTTCCAAATCATCTACACTCTAGAAGCAAATAAAAAGATTATGAACATTAAGAAGTTGATTAAACAACAGAAAAAACTACTTCAGAACAACAATTATTCTTATTAATATGAGAGGAGCTCAAAGACTTCTACATAGTTCTCTATTTTAGAGCAGCAAAAAGATCCCTTCCCCTTACAAAGAACAAATATTTATAACCAATAGATGAGAATAGATTTTTGCCTTCAAAGAGAAACATCACAAAGAAATTAAATGTGAAGAGTCATCAACTATCTCTTCGCATTCTACACTTCCTTTCCAACTTTTTCACGAGCAGCACTTAGCCTTTCCTATGAAGAATTATACTATTTTTTAAAGGGGCAATTTCTGCAAGAATCTGCTCTTGTTCAATTTTTGCTTTGACATAATTTGTTGATTCTTTTTCCTCTAGTCAGAACTTTCTTTCTTAGCTAATTCTAGAACTTCAGATACATTGGTCTATCTTTCCTCTAATGAGCTATATACATGTTCTGAATGTTAGCTATTCTAGTTGCATACTCATCTAAAATCTTTTTTAATCTGAAATAGGTAGTATTCTCGTATCTTTTTGAGTAATCATTTCCATGTTTCTGGTTAACCTCCAGCTGCTTTCCGATCAATGCTAATTTATCATCAAGTGGAGACCAACTCTTTCAGTTGAACTCTAATCACTAAGTCTCTTAGCGAGCTCAAATAGAGGACCTCCTAAAATTTTCTCTAAGAAGTTAGCTAGTTTCCACCGCTTTTATGTTGATTCATACACTGATACAAGGTTATTTGGAACCTTTAGTATTTTACCAAGCCTTGCATCAGGGGCATAGAAAGAACACATAATTTTTTATCCAATATTTGAATAATGGTTGTACATTTTAGTTTAAAATCTTTAAATGCATTCTGCTTAAAATCTTAAAATTTATTCTTCAAGGTAGTTTGGCCCATTTCCTAATATTTCTGTGTTGCAGTACCTGCTCCCACTACACTTCTGTCAAAGAAAAAAAAATCCTTCTGTGATGCACCCTCATATGATTCTTGCAGAGCTACCTCTTCACATGGTTTTGATTGATCAAAGGCCCCACTTAGGTTTTAATAGAAAACTCATAAGCTCACGTACGTTCACCTTCTTCTACACTATGCCATTATGACACAATTAATAGCACCCAAGAATGATTGTGCGAGCCCTGTGAGTATTGGACCAGTCATGATTATTGACCCAACCTGCTTTGGCCTTGTTCTTTCAAACACAAACCTTGTAGTTCTGAATTCTGGGCACAATTTGTCCAATGGAATCTGATCAAGTTGCTAGAGATCCTTCTCACTATTTAAAGGTCTTTCAAGAGTGAAATACTTACGATCATGAAAAAGAGCTCAAATTGAATCACAAATATTATTCTTTGTAGCAATGTCTTTGCCAACACCGTGCATTGGTTTCAAGGCTAATTCTAAATACTCCCAGGGGTGATCATCTGACCATCTTCTACTAGGTTCAAATGAAAATAATGTAGAAGCCAGAAAAAGACAGGAGAAAATTGTCCAATCTATGCCACCGTGGTGTGGCCCTGTGATGCTCTTACTCAAATATATTTTATCATATATGTAACCAGAGATAGATGGCAGAGAAGTTTCATCAATTACTCCCATATGATTGTATACAAACATTCTTGAAAGAAGAAATGTCAATGAAAATATCTGAGTACTGCACATCCCTTGAATTTGACACATGGCATAGCAGATACTAGGAATGGTCTACCAACATGTGTAAGTGTGGAGACAGCTGGTTTAATTGGGTGGTTACTTTGCATGAAGGAATATGACTCATTGCTACTCATAGTCCTCGAGAAGGGAGCACTAGATTGGAAGGAGAATGGAGAGAATATTGAATCATACGAGATAACAAACTAAGAATCATCTAAAATGTTTTAATTATAAACTTGATTCCTTTGCTTTTGCTAATATATCTTTTGCAAGTATCACACTGAAATATTTATGAAATTCGCACTCTTGATTATATGGGAATTTTGATGTCCCTCTTAAGCCTGTGGTAGCTCAATCATTCTGAGGAAAAGAAGTGTTAACATCTAATGGTCAATCTCTCTTCTCTCTCCTATCCGGTTGTTCGATTTCACTGGAAATAATTGCATTCTCAATTTGATTTCCCATTTTCCTTTGTCGAAAGATGAATAATAAATTATTCACTTCCTTCAATTCTATTTCTTGGGTCACGAAGCAAATATCTTTTGTAAAGCTTATCACAATATAGGGGCCTTCTAGAACAAAATCTTCATAAATACTATCGGCTCAGAGCCTTCTTTTATAGTGTCTACAACACAAACAAAACCATTCATTTATGTTTTCTCTTTCTTGAAGAGGTCTTCATAAGATCTAGAGGCTACCAACATCAGCATCACACAGTACACATATCCTACGAAATGACTTACATCCTCTTTCCATAAGAACCACCTACAATTGCATGATTATTTGTGAGGGTCTCTTTTGCACAAATAAATACAACTTTCAACTTGGAAGACATCAACAAATAGATCTCAAGTGGCCAATTGCTAGCATCTTTGTAATATTTTTTGTTCACTGATCATAAGTAGAAACAATTTGTTGTGTGGAGTCTTGATTTTCATATAATCCACATCAGATGTTATAGATCCACTTGGAACTAAATTTTCCATAGTTTCAAGTTCCTAAATAGAATTTTTCCAAGCTGTTGTGATTTATTTTTCTATGGGCTCGAAGTAAATATTTTATTTATCCATCCACCCAAAACAAATTCCCTTATATATGGAACTTCATAAACTTATGCATAGAGATCTTTGGACATATAGATTATAAGACCTTTCCCTCCACTACCTCCAAGAACAAAAATAGCATTACCAACACCATGAGAACCTAGTAAGGATAATCAAGCCTTGAACCATAAGAACTATATGTGCTCCATATTCCTATGATTTAGGGTGCATAGCATTGCCCCTTTTTGGTAGATAATCTATTTCCACATCAAGGGTTGTAGTAGTGGAAGCTTGTCTCAATGAGCCAACAGATTACAGTTGTTGTGTTTGTGCTTTGTGAAGAGTTTCTCATTTCACGAAGTATTGAGGAATAATAAGTGAAGATGGGAAATTTACAATTTTAAGTTTAAAATTGTAGGCAACACTAGCATGGAGGACTCTTGGAGTCTTTGCTTGAGATGTAAGTTATGATTTCTTAGTTTTATAGACTATACTTGATTTAAAAGATGAATGTTATTATGTCATGCTAAACTGTTGATCACAGGTTAGAGTTTTGGCATGACACGTAAGTGTTCTTAGGATTTTTTTTTTATTTAAGACATATCATCTTATTTTTAGGAGATGTATATCATGATTTAATGGCGAATTGTTAACTATATAATTAGAGATTTTTTAGTGGTTATTGATGACAATCTAGTCACTATAGTGTGATTTTTTTTGTAATACTATGGTTATCAAGGTGTTTTGTTGGAGTTCAGTTGGCATGAGATGATTGATTGTGCACTTACATCAAATTTGGGTGAGGCCAAAGACATTTTATTCTTAGAAGTCATGTGTTAAGATGGTTGGGTAAAATTATAAAGGTGTGTCACACTTTTATAAAAGAAATGATCAACACTGATTCAAAATTTTAACTTGAATGATTAAAAAGTGACATATGTTTTAAATTTTGAAATGATGTAAACCGGTGAAATGTTTATTTTTGTATATTTTGTGATTGTAATTGTTTTTTAAATTAAAAAATCATTTTGAATATGTTTTTATAAAATTGATAGTATAATTTAGTTGTTGATAAAATGTTGAAAAAGAAAGTTACATGGGACATCACTCTTTGTAGTAAATTTTATTTTTCTTCCATTTTTTTTTTTGGTGTATTTATTACTTAAAATTTAGTGCATGGATTTATTGTTTTCCCATTTTGATAAATATATATTTTTAAATAAATCTTAAAAGTTGTGTGTACTAAAAATCTTTTTTTCCATATGACATCACCTTTTGTCTTAATTATTTATCCAAAAAAAAATTATATCTTGACATAGAATATTTTCTCTAGTGCATCATTTTTTTTTTCCAAATTTTTTAATAAATTTTAGTATTTTTTCTTGACAAGATAGTCAACCTTATATTTTGGTGTTGATGACCTATTTTTAGTAAAAATAAAATATAAAATATAAACAATAATTAAACTATTAAAAACGTTATTTTTAAAAATTACACTTGTAGATCTACAAAAGGGTATTTTTTATATTTTTCTAAAAATATTATTTACACTCAAGTAAGAGTTGTCTAAACATCAAACTTTTTGAATAATTTTATTTTTTGGTGAATTGCCCCCAATGTGTGTTACATATGTATTTAGTGGGAAATTCAAGTTGGAAAAATGGTGGCCCATATCTAACTTAGCTATAATGAATCTAACTAGACCATATGTTTGACCAAAATTTATTTTTAGTTAAAAATTCTTAATTTCACTTATGCTGATAAGTTAGTCAAAAGTGTGACACATTTTTGTACTTTTACCCAATTACTTTGATGATGTTTCAAAAATAAGATAAATAAGCTTGAACCTAAATTTGGATATGATTTCAACATGGACTTGATGAGTATATTGTTCATGTGGAGAGATTCTTTGTGGCATGGTGCATCTTGGATTAGTAAGCTCACTCCCCCTCTCATTCCTCTCAATGGTGAATCTTCTAATAGGTATTTTCCAGCTCATTTTTAGATATATATTATTTCATTATTTTTTCTTATGCAAATGAGTTTTGAGTTATGGATGCTAGTTATAGAGGGCTTATTGGAGGATTACTTAGCATGGTTATTTTTCCTCTGTCTCCTTATACACATGATATTATTATGAAGATAATTTCAAGGAATGTAGAGGATGGTTTTGGGCATATTCCCTTGTTGTGGGAATGGATATTTAGGTTTGATCTCCCATTAGTTAGATAAGGTTTCATCCTTGTTATTCTATTGAAGCATATAGGCTTACATCCCTACTATTCTATTGAAGTATATGAGATGTTTGACCTTAGAGTTGAACAATTGGATGTTGGGGATGCTTTTCTATTTTGGGTTTTTTGTTGGGATTAAGGTGTCTCAACCTTAGAGTCCTAACATGTTTAATTTAATGTATTATTGTATTTATTTGTATTATTTAATTGCCTATATTGTCATGTCATAAATTGGGACCACCGACTAGGTGGCATCCTCGTTGGAGGTGACTAGAAGACACATCATTATCCCAAGTGGACATAGGCATCCCACTTTGGAATCTTTGACTTATGACAGATTCTATGATGCATCATAAGGCATCTTTATGCATGGAGAAAGTTGGTGCCCAAGATGGGTTATGGCAAGTTGTATGAGCAAAAGATATTTTGGTTAGTTATGATAGATTCTGAAGATATGATGGATTCTATGACAGATCTTATGGTAGATTTTATGATAGTTGTAAGGCATCTATCATAGGCTATTATGAAAATATTTTGGGTGCCCAAGCTTGAGGATAGGATATTGCATGTTATGACAATTGTAAGAGGTGTAAGGAAATATTATACAAGTGTCCAAATACATGTCTATGGTGTGGGATATTGTGTCATGTGGATTGGGATGCTCATCCTCTTCTAGATGATTCCTCTAGCTTGTATCTCTTTATATATTGTATGCCTTGCATTGTAGAATATATAGTTTGTTTACAGGTACTGAAGTGTTGTTGGATTCACTCTAGAACAAGTGTTTATTTCAAAACACTTGTTGAAGAAGCTTTGTACTTGGAGCTACATTGTAACCTCTATTTGATTTAATACAATAGTATTGTACTTTTGGAGGGTGGGGTTTTCTACTTGAAACAATTTTCCCCACGTGTATCTTTTTTTGTTTTTCTATGTGTTTCTCCTTTTTGTAACTATATAAGGTGTTTATAGAAAGTTTTTGTAACTCTCCCTTACTTACATTAGTGTAGGAAGTTGTTTTTGTTCACCTAAATTCCTTTCATTTTGTATCAAATCGTAGCCAACCTTGATTCCTTTGTTGGGTTAGAAGGGCTTTTAGAACTGATATTTGTTTCAATGGGAGTTTTACAAAAGTGCATTTATGACCTTGTTGTAAGAAAAAGATGGAAAGCACATCTGGGAGGATTGAGATGGAGAAGTTTAACAACGGTAACTTTGAGCTTTGGAAGATCAAGATGGAAGATATGCTTGTAAATCATGATTTATGGGTTGTTGTTTTTGGAACAAACCATCAAGCATGAAATAAGAAGACTGAGAGCTCGTGGATTGGAAAGCCAAGGGTCTCATTAGACTCTATTTGGTTGATTTCATTTTCCTGAATGTTCACGAAGAGAAGACTATTGCCTCTTTGTGGAAGAAACTTGGATATGTTTATAAAGCTAAATCCTTGGTAAAAATGTTATTCCTGAGAAAGAAGATGTACTCTTTGTAGATGGAAGATGGAGGATCCATGGAAAACCATCTAAATTCCTTTAACATGTTGATTACTCAACTCGGTTTTGTTGAAGACAAGATTGATGAACAAGGCCATTACATTCTCCTATTATGTTCTTTGTTGGACTCATGGGATCACCTAGCGATGGCTATTGGAAGCACAACAACCACTTTAAAAATTGATGATGTGGTTGCTTTGTTGTTATCTAAAGAGATGTGGATAAAGTCTTCCAAGATGGCCAAGGAGGCCCTTGTTGTTAATGGCAGACAGAAGGAGAAAGGAAAAAGGATAAAAAATCTAAGTCTCCTAATAAGAATTCCAAGGAAAAATGTTGGAACTATGGAAAAACTAATGTTTTTTAAAAGACTATAAAAAGGAGAAGAAGAATAAAAACAAGTCTTTCTCTGATTCTAAATTTGACAAGTCTTCTCAAGATGAAGTAGAAGCATTTGTTGCAGCCTTGGAAATCCATTCATCAGAAGATGTGTGGTTGATAGATTTAGGTGCATCTTTTCACATGTGACCTCTCATAGAGGTTGGTTTTCGAAGTATGAAGAGTATGATGGCAGAAAGGTGTACCTAGGTGACGACTCTAACCTAAAGATAATTGGCCATGGAAGAGTCAAAATCAGATTTCTTGATGGAAGAGTGAAGGGGATTGATGGTATCTTGCATATCCTAGGTTTGGAATGAAACTTGCTTTCTATAAGTAAATTGAATGATTTGGGAGTGAAATTTGTTTTCTTTGGTGAAGGATGCAAGATGATGAGAGGAGCTATGGAATTGGCTAAGGGTGTTCAAGTTGGAACTCTGTACAAGTTGGATACATGCAGAGTACAATGCAATAGTTCTTCTGATGTACCAAAGAAGAGACCTTTGGATTCTTCATCCTCACCATCAAATCATATAGTGAAGAAGTTTGTTGCAGCTACATCCAATGGTCATGCATTTTGGGTACCTAAGGGTGATCATTCCATGGAAATGAAGCTTCCTGTAGAGAAGACAATGTTATGGCACCAATGACTTGGTCACATCAGTGAGAAGGGTCTTGGAACCCTAAAGAATAAGATCTTTGTTGAAGTCCTTTATTATTGTAATCTCGAGTTTGACTTTTGTGAGCATTGTGTTTATGGAAAAAAAACATCGCATTTCTTTTTACTCTAGTTCTCACAAGTCTTATGGAGTTTTGGACAATGTTCATTCGGATGTTTTTGGTCCTTTGAATGTTCCTTCGTTATCAAACTCTATATATTTTGTTTCTTTTATAGATGATTATAGTAGAAGGAAATTCGTTTATTTTCTCAAATGTAAAGATGAAGTCTTTAGCTGGTTTAAGGAGTTTAAGGCTTTGGTAGAAAAAATACTAGAAAAAAGATTAAGTGTTTGAGGATTAACAATGGTGGTGAATTTTGTTTTGCATAGTCTGACAAGTTTTCTAAAGAGCACGAGATTGAAAGACATAATACAACTCCCTACAATCCACAACAAAATGGAGTTGCAAAGAGGATGAATAGAACATTGATGGAGAGGGCTAGGAGTTTGTTGAGTGGTGCTAACCTTGAGCAGAAGTTTTGGGCTGAAACAATAGCCACTGCATGTTATTTGATCAACAGATCTCCTACATTAGCACTTGTTGGAAAGACACCCATGGAGGTGTGATCTAGTAAAAATCCTTCGATGATAAATCTCAAAGTATTTGGTTGCAAAGCTTATGCTCATGTTCCAATTGAGAAGAAGTCAAAGTTGAAGAAAAAGATAATTAATTGTATCTTTATTCGCTACGGTGTTGGTGTAAAAGGGTACAAGCTTTGGGATCTAGAAGCTCTGAAGGGTCTCTACAACAAGAGTGTTATTTTCAAAGAGATGAAACCTTCCACTATTGAGTTGCAGCCAAAGAAAGAGGAGAAACAAAAGAAGGATGTAGTTCAGATTCCACCCACTCTGAAGAAAGATGAACTACACACTATTGTTGGACCTGATGATGAGGAGAGCTCAAGCAGCTCTGAAAGTTCTAAAAAAGAAGAATAACATCAACCTCAACCTTTGAGGAGGCCTACACGAGTTAGGAAGTAACTGAAAAGGTTTGGTTATTCATTATTGGATTTTGCAGTGCCCCTCCATGATTGGCCTGTACATGATGTTTGATAAATTTTGTTTTGGATTGTTTCAATTAAATTGGTTTAATAATGTTTTTTGTTTAGTAACGAATTAAATAAATTATTAAATAAATCATGTTGGCAAATAGAAATGTATGCTGCTCTTGGATAATTAAATTATTAAATTAAATCATTAAGTTATAAAGTATTTCTAAAATTTAAAAAAAATAAAGATATTATTATTTAATGTTGGATTTTTAATAAATTAAAAGGTGGGAAAATATTACAATATAAAATAAAATATTAAATGGAATGAGATAATGATTAAATTGTAAAAGCAATTAAAAAGATAGAAAAAGTAATTTCAAAGCACATGCATGACTTCGAACTGGGTATTGTTTGGAAACTTATTGTTTTTAAGAGATTTTTATCCGTTTTTTGTTTTTCAAAAAACAAAAGCTTTCCTTGGTTATTAAATATGATTTTGGGGAGATTTTGGGTTTTCATCTGTGATTTTTAGTTTTCGAACAAGAACTTTGTCTAAAGAAATTCTTCTATAGAATAAGTTGTGTTTTATGAATTAGTAGGAAAGAAAATGTTGAATTAGGAAAAGTGGATCATTATTGTATGGTTTGGAAGAAGCAGATTGTTGTGAACGTAATAGTTGATCTCAACACCGTTCCTCCATTTATGTACCATTGGAATCTAGGTTGGCCTCATTTTGTTTCTTGCTTTGTTTTTCCCGATTGATGTAATTTGAATTCTTCTTTTTTTGTTTTTCGAAAATGATTGTTTGTTCATTGATTGGGTTTCAAAATGTTTTATAAATTCATTTTCTGCTTACCTTGCATGCATAGCATTACATGATGTTGAATTGATTTACACTAGCAAACTACATTTTCTTGAAAAGTGTCGACCAAATCATTTCGTGTAGGTTCAACAATCATGGTAATCTTGAAAGTTTGTAATCTAAACTATGTATAGCCTGCAACCATTGTATTTGACAAGGTTAAGTCTTACTCCATCTGTTAATTGCATTCGCTTGAAAATTCATCAAACCCATTTCGTACTTAATTTGGAACCTTTGTATTCCATGAGATGGTGTCTTCCATGCTTCTCTTACACACTGTGCAAGATGTTCTCCTTCTTGATATGCACCTTTTATTGGATGCTTATATGTTTTTGTTTTGAACCTCTAATTTTTGCATTCTAAGAAATTCATATTTTTGTGGAAATGATGAATATTAGATATAGTTGTTTTCATTTGAACCTGCTTGAAAATTTCTTTAGCCTTCAAGAGGTTGTGCCAGTGCCTCTTATCCTTCCTTGTCAACCTCCCATCTCCTTTGCTATTACTATTTTTTCAACCCGTGATGGTTGAATTCGATTTCCCTATCTTGGTGAGATGGATGTTGGCTTAGAAGGTCGTTGGCCTCTTTAGGATTTGGCATTCAATGCCTCCGTTTGAATTTTGATATGCTTGTAAACATATTTTGGTGCACCCTCCTATATTCTCTTATTGTTTCCTTGCAATAAAATGATTTCTACAGTATATAATTTAACCTTAGCATTTGATTTTATTCATATAAAACTTGATTCCTTATTACTTCCCTAATATTCAATTTTAAACATGTTGTGGGCATCCAACATTTTAGGTGAATCTCTGGTTGGCATCCAACTTTAAACAATTTGTTGTATAAACTCCACCTTTGAATTTCGATTTTAATTGATGGCTACTTTGAAATTTCTTATCTATCGAAAAGTATTTTGGGAATTCAATACTAGGATGTTGATTTGAGAGAAAAACCTTTAGGAGGGCTCTACAACAAGGACTACATGCGCATGTGAAATCTCCTTTTCGTGGAGGAGGCTCAGCCCTCCTCAACATTTGTTAATCATTCTCTTTGCTTACAACATATCCTTCTATCTTTCAAGGTGTAATTGCAATTAAATCTGCTTGCATTAAGTGGGACGGGGTCTTCATGTCAACAGCCCTACCCGGGTGTGGCCGCATGTACATGACTCCTACAAAGGATTCCAAAGTGATGGTCATGGATATGAATCTACCAGGTGAATTCATTAATAATGCCTCCATTCCAATTGCCAACAATGTGGCTTCCATATCCTTTTGTGATATTGTTGTGGGGCAAAGAGGTTGTCTATCAAAGGGTGCCAAGTTTACGCTCGAGGAAATCGACGAAGAATAGGAGAATGGAGGAGAAAGGCAAGTTAATCACTCCTCGGCTCCTCCTTTGAAAGCTATCTTGATTCCCAATAATACCCTAGATGAGGCAATCGCAGAAGAGGACTCTAGGTTGTTGAAAACTGCCATTGTTTTTGCAACCGTCAACCCTAATAGGGTCTCGGCAAGAAAATACATGGAAGAGTGGTTTCATAATGTTTGGGAAAAAAAGCTAGGGTTGCAGTTTTATTATTGTCAAATGGTACAGAAGGGTTTATATATTATCTTTTTTAATAACCATAATTCTCAATCAGGGGCAATTAAGAAATAGTTTTAGAATGTGGGCATGGTTGTCTTTCGAGCCTTGGCTTGGAATCCGAAAGTTGTGGATGAGGTGGTCTTGGCCCTATCTAGCCCTAGATGGCTAATAATTAAACATGTTCCTCCCCGATTGTAGAAATTTGTTCTACTTCTTTTGGAGCCATACGGGAATATTTTAAAAATTAGTGATATGAAAACCCCTCTTCCACACTATGATGCACGGGTTTTGATTTCCCTATCTCTAGGTAATGAACTGCTGGGGGTTATACAAATTCAATTGAAATCTGGTAATGTTTGTTGTGAAATTGAAACCTTGGGAGGGTTGAATGCATGCTATTTATGCAGGCACAAAGGCCATATTAGAAGGAACTATCCATTAATAAGGAGTAAAACTAACTCCAAAGCCACCTCTGGCAAAGCAAATAAGAATAAAAATAATAATAAGCAGCCCTCAACAATGGAGGGTCCGGGAGAGAGTGAAATGGATAATGTGGGGGATTTTTTTCATTTTAGCCCCACTACATAGTAGCTTGATGAGAGGTTCTCCCTATCAAGCCCTAATCTCAATAAGAAAGCAAGGACTAACTCCTCTCAAAGGGAGAATTCTAAAATGGAAAAAAATAATACAACAGTAGCGACTGTGGAAGAAAGCCTAACTTCTCTTCTTTATGAATTAGAATGCAACTCAAGGGAAGGGAATAAAGTGAATAAATACCACCAAAAATAAAATGAGGAGCTTGAGCCTAAATTTCTAAGGAAATCAGGTAGGTCAAAAAGAATTCTAAAATTAAATGCACAACAGTTGGCTCTCCTAAAACTAAGGTAATAGCAGGAACCTAATGACCCTAACCCTAACTAGGAAAAGAAATTTATACCTTTAACTCTAAATACTTCAAAGAAAAAAATGAGGTGGATTATCAAATTGAAGGTTGCCCCTGGAAGGAGGTGGAGAGAAGGCTTTACAAACCCCCAGAGGGGAAAGTAAAACTCTGGATATTGGGGAGGGTCTTCATGACTTGGATACAGCCTAGGAAGGAAGGCTTACTGAAGAAAATAATGTTGGCCTAGAGTATCTCCACCCTAAAGACATTGAGAACAAAACAAAAAACCTATCACCTTCAACACTATATAATTTGTAGTTGGAAATGAGAAAGTGCATGAAATCATGGTTCCTAACATGTCATTGAATCTTTCCAACCCCCTTGGTGGAGTGATGAGCTCTAATGGTTTTGCATCACAATCAGGTATGGACTCTGTAGATGACCTAGGTCTGGTTTCTACTAAGGATACCATTGATGGAGAAGAGACCCCATGGAAGTTATTGTTAAAAAGACCCAAAGATATAGGAAGAAGAAAGGCCTAGAGATGGGCAAGTCCCCTCCAGATAAAGATCTGAACCACCCCCAGAAAGATAAAAGAAAGAAGCTCAGTGGGATTCTACCTCCTAATGCAAAAAGGGTGGAAGTAGAAAATAGACTTCCTAAATGCTTTAATAACTTCCAGAGTGATAAAGGGCCCCCACCCAATGAACAAACCTAATGGAGGTTAACTGTATTTCCTAGAATGTAAGGGGGATTGAAACCCTGATAGGAAGCATGTTCCAAGAAGGTTTCTAGCATAGAAAAAGAGAAAGACTTTGTCCTGCTACAAGAATTAAAAGCCACTAGTTTCACCCTTGAAACAAGCCTAAATGTTATATGGAAAGAAACCACTCAATATGTTACCAACCATGAAAATGGAAAAGGGGGTGTTGTAATCCTGTTGGAAAACAAGTGGGCTCAACATGTGAATAGCTTCAGGACCTCCCCTTGTAACAAGGAAGCTTGGGTGGTCATAAAGAAAGATGCAAGCTGCTTTGGGGTTTGCTCGATATATGCCCCCAATGACTATAAGGAAAGGATTTTGTGGTGGAATTGGCTCTATACATTATAGGATATTCCCTGGATCATTGGAGGAGACTTCAACTTTGTGGAAAGAAAAGAGGATAAGTGGGGTGGAATTGGATTTGATTGGAAAGGTAATGAAAGATTCTATTGGAAGAGAATAAAATCCAAATTGAGCATTGAGGACCCTGTTTAGGGCCAGAAGAAAGATTCCCAAGCAATCTGGTTCACATGGTGTAACTTCCTAAAAGGGGGTACGAGAATCTATTGCATGCTTGATAGATTCTATGTAAGCAAAGCCTTTTTTTGGTCTCCCTAATGAAAGAGGATTGTAAGGTTGAAGTATGCCCCTATTCTCTATCAGATCACCACCCCATCAGAGCTAAATTATGCTTAAAGGAAATTGTAGGTAGAAATAATAGCTTCTGCCTCAACACCAACCTCCTAAAGGACAATGATTGTAGAAGTGTCATATTGTGTCTTAGACATATCAATAAGTGAATGTACAAGACTATCTCCCCCATTGATAGATGGTCAATGAGCACAGAGGGCTGGAAAATTCTATTTCAAATTGTGAGATGGGGTTAGAAAATCAAATAGAATAGATAAAGTGACAGCCAACACTTCTAAACTATTAACCTCATCCAGACAAGAGAAAACAAAGTAAGCATAAGGAAAATAAAACATTAAATTAAAATACTCCCCATGTTTGAACTTGAATCACTTCTCTTGCTCTCCTATTTCTCCTTTTGCAAATATGCCCTCAAATTTGTAGTGTGACTTGTGCAAATACCTGCAAATGATAAGTAGAAAGTTGGAGAAGAATAGTTGTTAAGCTGAAAATGGAGAAGGAAGGTTGCTTTTATAAACAACCATTTGAATGGACGGTTGAGATTAATCTTCTAGAAAGATTCAAAGATCAATGGATGGGAATGCATGAGAGGGATGTTATGAAATGGATGGTTGAGATTAAGTCTCAGAAAAGATGCCAAGATCAATGGTCCAGAATTGATGCACCAAGAATATGCTATTCTTGGAAGAATCATGACAGGAAGACATGCAAAGACATGTAGGCCATGACAGACATGCAGGCTAGGATAGGCATGCAAGGACATGCAGGGACATGCAAGCTATGATAGGAAATGAATGTTATGACAGGGTATCTTTGACCAAGTGGTGCATAAATAATTTATTTTAAATTATTTATTCGAAAATGTTGGAAATGGACAAGTGGAAAATAAATTATTTATTCAAATTATTTATTTGAAAATAGAGGAAATGGACAAGTGGAAAATAAATTATTTATTCAAATTATTTATTTGAAAATAGAGGAAATGGACAAGTGGAAAATAAATTATTTATTCAAATTATTTATTTGAAAAAATGAAAAGAGGAGCATTTAATTAAATTTATTAATTTAATTAAATGGAGAGATAGAAATTAGACCTTAAATAATTAATTTAGATTAACTATTTAATTAGGAGAGGTGGCATGGGATAGTTAAATGATTTTAATAATTATTTAAATATGGAAGAATTAAAGGACCATGAATAGATAAATAATTAATGGTAATTATTTAACTATAGATGAAAGATGAGAAAATAATTAAATAAATAATAATTTATTTAACTATTGAAGAAGAGGAAGAAATTAGTGACATGATTAGTTTATTTAATCGATTAGGATAGAATAAATATTAGAAAGTGAATTAATTAAATAATTATTAAAAATTATTTAACTAATAGAGGAATATAATCAAACATAATTGAATAACTAAAATTATTATCGAAGGACGAGGATGAAGAAAAATGACACTCGAAGGCTTAGGACATTTTTATGTGTCTACATTTTGCCCCTCTTTGTCATAATGCAGCCTATCGCATTGTGACAAAGAAAAATAAGTCAAAGTCATGCCCCAATGCAAAATAAGATGAGGAAGAATGACGAGGAGGGTTATGGTATGCCCCCTCGAGAGGACAGACGGGTTCCAAGAACACGGGTGTGCTCTCGAAATTGATGAGAAGACTAGAGGATGAAAGACAGAAGAAATGTTAGCTAGGAAGGGGATGGATATTAGTGTGGAAGAGAAGGGAGGATGAAGATGGAAAGCTAGATGAAAAAAAAGATAGGGGAACCAACTTTCATACTTACATTTTTATATTTATCATCATTGGGCAGATTATTGTAATGGACAACAAACACCATGATATGGCATAGACCAAGGTGTGCAAGGTTGTACCATCACGTGAGATAAGCAGTCGCAGACAAGGATGATCATGACTCATACAAAAAGGCACATTTTCCCCAGTCTTTTTTCCATAACCAACTGCAAGCAGAAAAAGACAAGAAAGACAAATCATGAAACGTCATTGCTTCTCTAAATCTTATTTCCAGGACATCCTCGAGAAACTAGCAACATGATTACCAAAAAGGACCAAATAAAGCCAAATCAATCATCATGATACATCGATGCTTTTCTAAATCCCAAAATTCAGGACATCACTGAGAAAATAGTAACATGAGTGTCAAAAGACAAAACAAATCCCATGATACGTCACTGCTTCTCTAAATCCTATTGTCGAAATCTCGCTGAAAAACTAGTAACATGATGAAAAATCAACAGACAAGTGCCAAGTGTTTTCCAAGTGTTTTAATGTCAAGATGTCTGGTTTGATGTCGAGATGCCAGGGTGTCAAGGTTTTGACGATGCCAAGATGACAAGTGTCGAAGATTGCCAAATTCAGGAAGGACACATCCTGAATAATGTTGATGTCAAGAGGAGAAACCCCCAAAACTTGAGAGGATCCCTCAAAATTCCAGGTGACAATGACGATGCCTAGGAAGGACACATCCTAAGGCATAAATGATGGGGGTTGTTCTTCAGAAGGACACATCTGAAAGAACATTGATGTCAAGAGGAGTGGTTCTTAAATGTCAAGAGGATTGCTCAAAATGTCGGATGACGATGATGATGCCTAGGAAGGACACATCCTAGGGAATGATTAAATGACGGGCTACCCTTCAGAAGGACACATCTGAAGAGTAAGCAAGATTTGACTAGCTTGACTAAGATTGACTAATTTTGATATGCCAAGATGATTGTCATGTTCCATTAATAGATTGTTGAAGTTCACTTGGGTAGATTGTTCATTCAAGTTTAAAGACTGTTTCATGTGTGTGCAAAAATTGTGCAATGAACCCTAATGGACTGACCTAGTGGGGCCTCGGGGGCCCATCAACAGATGGCCTTGCCTACATCATGCACTCAGAGACCTCGTAGTTCGACACGACCAAAGACTTTGTCTTATTGATGAAAGATTGAGTCATGATTTATTCTGAATAACCTAATAGGACTAACCTAATGTCTCAGGGGCTCGAAGATGAGCCTTGCCTACGTAGAAAATGCATAGAGACAACGTAGTTTGACAATGACAAAGACTAATCAAGACTTGAATTGATGTGACTGTGTTGACTGACATGATTCCGTTTTGGAAGTTTGTGTTTTCTTTAGGACATTTTTCAATTTTTAGGTCTCTTTTTTTTCTTCTTTTTTTTCAAGACTTTTTCTGATTTTTAGGTCTTTTTTAGGACATTTTTTGATTTTTAGGTCTTTTTTTAGGACATTTTCTAATTTTTAGGTCTTTTTAAGGACATTTTCTGATTTTTAGGTCTTTTTTCAGGACATTTCTAGTTTTTACGTCTTTTTTCAAGACATTTTCTAATTTTTAGGTCTTTTTTTAGGACATTTTCTAGTTTTTAGGTCTTTTTAATGACATTTCTAATTTTTAGGTCTTTTTTAGGACATTTTCTAGTTTTTAGGTCTTTTTTCAGGACATTTTCTGATTTTTAGGTCTTTTTTCAAGACATTTTCTAGTTTTTAGGTATTTTTTAAGGACATTTTTTTATTTTTAGGTCTTTTTTCAAGATAGTTTCTAGTTTATATGTCTTTTTTAGGACATTTTCTAATTTTTAGGATCATGTGCAGTACCCACTTTAGTCTCATGATAAAAGCTTGCCCGTAGTCAAGTTGAGTATGAGCTAAGGAAAAATGAAATGTAAAGAAAAGGCATGACTAGCATGGACAGTGGACAGTATGCAAGACTTGATTTCAACCATTGTCAGCCATGGATAGAAATATCATGATATTAGGACAAAATGTTATGACGAATGTCAAAAAAAGAGTATGTTCATTAGGGACAAAGGTAGATAGAGTGACAGTAGATGGCACAGCAATGACTGACTACACATGGCACCTGTTTGCCAGGTTTTCACCATGGTACTTATCCAAAGCGCCTGTTTACTGGGTTTTCACTATTGGACGAATTATTTCTCTTTATTTTTGTCATTTTATTCTTTTTTTTTTTTTGGTGTCACCAGGATGCCTGTTTGCTAGGTTTTCATCAAGGTGACGATTTTTTTGATTTTCCAATTTTTTTTTTTGTATTTTTACTAGTTTTCAGATAGGCTTTATGATGTTATGCATAGAATTTGCGCAAATGTAGACTGTTGATTGGCTCTGTCAACTATTCACCTTCAAGAGTAGCTAACTGATATGCTCCAGAACCAAATGATGTTATGATGACGTAAGGGCCCAGCCAATTGGGCTTAAATTTTCCTGGCTTCTTCCTATCTAACTAATTCTTGGGATTTTGCATGAGAACTAAGTTACCAATGTCAAACTGTCGAGTCATCACCCTTTTGTTATAGCTTCTGCAAAGACAATTTTGGTATGCTTGTAAATGATTCAATACATTGTGTCTGCGTTCATCTAGCATTTCTAACTCATGTAGTCTTGATTGTCTGTATTCTTCATCAATGATGAGGCCTTTCATGGAGACTCGCAAAGATGGAATTTTGACCTCTATGGGCAAGATGGCTTCGGCTCCAAAGATAAGGGAAAAAGGAGTGGCACCAGTGGGAGTATGAATGCTCATGCGATATGCCCACAAAGTAGGGTTGAGTTGGATGTGCTAGTCACGACCAGCATCATTGACAGTCTTTTTAAGAAGTTTGATAATGGTTTTATTAGATGCCTCAGCTTGACCATTTCCTTGTGGGTAATATGGCATGGAAAAGTGGTGGCTAATATGGAAACGTTGACATAATTCATGGACTTCATAGTTTTTGAAGGGACGACCATTATCCGTGATGATGGATTGTGGAATGTCATACCGACAAATGATATAATTGAGGATGAATATGGAGATTTGTTTGCCAATAATGTAAGTGAATGGAATAGCCTCGATCCACTTAGTAAAATACTCAGTGGTGGTGATAATGAATTTGTGTCCATTGGAGGATGTAGGGTGAATCTTGCCCACGAGATCAAGTCCCCATTGTGCGAAAGGCCAGGGAGAAGTGATCGGCCTCAACTCTTGTGCTGGAGCATGGATTAAATCACTGCAAATCTGACATTGGTGACATGTTCTTTCAAATTCCAGTGCATCCTTTTCTAGTGTCGGCCAATAGTACCCAAGTCTCATAATCTTTTTAGCCAAGCTCAGGCCACTCAAATGGGACCCACATATACCCTCATGCACTTCCCATAAGGTCATTTTTGCTTCATTAGTGTTGAGACAACAGAGAAAGGTATTGTCAAAGCTATGGCGATAAAGGGTGTCGCTAATGATGGTATAACGTGTAACTTTGCAGATAAAGGACTTCCTTTGGTTATTGGAAAAGTTTTGGGGAAGGATCTGTGAATGGAGGTAGTCAAAAATGTCCTTGTAGTAGGGGGAATTGGAACCAACAAGCTCACACACCATTTATGATTCGGGGACATCATAAGTTGGAACCAATAACTACGCAACCAAAAACTCAAACTATGGGACATTGCTAGGAATATCAAGCAAAGATCCAATAGTTGTCATAGCATTAGCAGCCTTATTTTGTGTTCTTGGAATCAATTCAAAGGATATTCTATGAAAATATGTCAGGAAACTGTCAACCATTCATTTATAAGGAATTAGCTTCTCATCTTTGGTTTCGTACTCATCATTGACTTGGTTGATAACTAGTTGAGAATCACCGAGGACCTGCAAATTCCTAATTTTCCACTTGATAGCCATTTGGAGTCCTATAATTAGTGTTTCATACTTTGCCATGTTATTAGTGCATGGAAATGCTATGAAGAATGACCTTGGGATGGAGTCTCCTTGTGGGGTAATGCATAATATTCCAGCTCCTGATCCATGATTAGTATGAGATCCATCAAAGTATAATTGCCAAGGCTGTTTAGATTCTGTGTGACATACAGACTCATCTAGAAATTCTGTTGTAAGAGGATGGTTATCTGGTATTGGTGCATCTACGAGTTGGTCTGCTATTACCTATCCCTTGATGGATTTTTGTTCCACATATTGAATATAATATTCATTGAGGATTGTAATCCATTTTGCTAAACGTCCAGTCAATGTTGCTCAACTCAAGAGGTACTTCAAGGGATTGATCTTAGCTACCAAATGTGTCTTATGGTTTAACATGTAATGCCTTAATTTTTGGGCTGCAAATACAACTGCCAAACAAGAATGTTCAACGGGTCTGTAATTTAGCTCATACCCCACCAGTGTTCGACTGATATAATATATGGCCTTCTCTTTTTCTTCATAGTCATTTTGTGCTAGTAATGCCCCCAGTGCTGAAGTAGTTGCAGAGATGTACAAAATTAATGGTTTTCCTTGGATAGGAGGCATGAGAACTGGAGGTGACAATAAATATTGTTTGATTTAGTTGAATGCTTCCTGACACTTATCTGTCCACACAAAGGGGATCCCTTTGCATAGAAGATAGTGGAATGGTTGACACCTATCTGCGAGTTGAGCAATAAACCGTCTGATAGATTGAAGTCTACCTTGTAGCGTTTTTAGGTCACTGATTCCCTTAGGAGGAGGCATATCCAATATAGCTTTGACTTTAGCGAGATCAACTTCAATTCCTCTATGAGAGACTATGTATCCCAATAACTTGCCTGATGCTACACCAAAAACACACTTTTTCGGGTTTACTGGACCTTATACTATTCCAACCTCCTGAAAACTTTGTCCAATACTGAAAGGTGGTCTTTTCTTGTCAATGAATTTTCCAAAAGTTCATCTACATAGTCCTCCATTAATGTGTGTATCATGTCATGGAATATTGTTGGCATTGCCCTTTGATATGTAGCACCTGCATTTTTAAGACCAAACGGCATTACAGTCCAACAGTATGTACCCCAAGGGCATGTGAAAGTAATTTTGTGTTGATCTTCAGGGGCAATACGAATCTGATTATAACCCAAGAAACCATCCATAAGGGACAGCATCTCATATCTAGTTGTAAGGTCCACAATGATGCCAATGTTCGGCAGAGGAAAATCATCTTTAGGACATGCTTTATTGAGGTCTTGGAAGTCTGTGCATACACGAATCTGTCCAGTATACTTAGTGACAGGTACGAGGTTGGATATCTACTCAGCATAATCAATTGATTTGATAAAACACACATCCAACAACTTTTTGAGTTCAACTTTAACCAACAATGCCACTTGCGGGTGCATTTTTCTTAGCTTTTGTTTTACTGGCTTGGCATCTAGCAAGAATGGAAAGTGATGCAATACTAACTCAGGATCTAATCCTGGTATGTCGACATAAGACCATGCAAAGTTTACCTTGCGTTCTGAGAAGAACTTTTGAAATATTGGTTGTTCAACCTCTGTCAATGATGCCACAAAGAGGACCATTTTGGGGTCTTCCACAGTAGCTATATTAACTGGTATGGTGTCTTCTACAAGCATTGCTAATTTTTCTCTATCCACGGGAGAAAGTCCAATCCTCCACCCTTAGGTGCCTCAGGGAGGTTTTCACCCTCAGATACATCCTTTATTTTTACTATTTTGACATCAGAAGGTGCCTTTTGGTTTTCACCTAGAGACGTATTATTTTTTACTTTATTTTTCTTTTTAATTTTGTGACTAGAGGATGGCACAGTCTCCCCAAAATAAGCAACACAATCCAAGTTAATGGAAAATCCAGCTTTGTGATCCCCATTTGGAATGCCCTCACATAGTCTGAGAAATTCTGCTAAAGCCTCATCATTTTGAAAAGTGTCCATTACTAGTGGGCCTTGTTGGTTCCAGTCAATTAGGTCAAGGTAAACTAAAGATATCCCATCATTAGCATTTGCAAATTAAGGAGATGACAAGGAGAGCATGCAAATGGATGCTGACACATTAAAAATGAAATTGTCATCATCTGTCTCTATGTAAAATTCTATCCAGTATTCTCCTTCGCTTGTTTCATACTCACCAGCAAAATAAGGGACAAAGGGAGTAGCATTAGAGTCAAGATCAATAGTGGCAAGTGACGGTTCAAGTGGTTCTGAATGATTATCATCAATTTGGAATGACTGGGTTGGTATGTCAGGACTGGGATGAATGGGAATAGAAGATGATCTAGACTTGACATCATTTGATGTTGTATCGATCTTAAACATTTTCCAGAATCGTTCCTCAAATGTAGGCTCGCTAGGTTTGAGGAATAATTCGTCAAGGCAGTAGTCACTTGAGGATCACTGAGAGCCAAATTCCCATTCGTGAGAGTCAGTTTCAGAGGAGGTGTCCTTAGTTGTCTCAACACAGTTTGAAGCATACACTAACTCACATGGAAGCACATTGGTACTCGGATCGCCAGATTCTCGTGGACCTAACCCTAACCCAATATGTTTTGGTCTTTCTGAAACTGATAGTGGCTCACGCATTCCATTTTTATCCTTGCCAAGACCAATTTTTCCATCATAACCTTTTTCTTTTATCATGTTGTATCCTTTTCCATATATTGTTACTGGCAAGGGAGTTAAGTCTCATGGTTCTCTATAAATCCAAGATAGTATATCATCTATGTCCTCTTGACTCATTTCACCCCACTTTATGAAAACTGTATTTGGAGGAACCCTGAAAGTTTCTTTTGCTTGTATTCTAAAACAAGGTTTGCCATAGACTTGGGGAGACTTGGGCATCTTGGTTATGCAATAGGTCATATTTAGCTTGTACTCTCCACATCCTTGATCCTAAATCTGGAACCTCGGGTCAACACTTGGGGTGATAAATGAAGTGGAAGGTGTTATGGAAGTGGTCATGGTGGTCGAAGAAGTAGGAGTGTAAGTGATGGATGAAGAAGCAGAAGATTTCACGAGTGTTGAGGGATCAATGAATTTAGAAGGAAAAGATGTCAGAGCTTCCCTATTGATAGGGACTTGACATTCTGAGACACCCCGTAAGTTGGTACAATATTGGAATGGATCAGGGTCTCTGTATATAGTAATCTCAATTCCTTCAAAAGGAAACTTCAAGCACTGGTGATATCTGGAGGGAATGGCTTTCAAAGCGTGGATCCAAGGTTGACCGAGTAAAATGTTGTATGGCAAGTCCAAATCTAGAAATTGACAAGTGGTGTCAACAATGACTGGCCTGATCCAAATTGGGAGTGTAATTACGCCCCGAGAGGAACGTTCTTCATCATCATATGCCTTGATAACAATGTTTCTTGTGGCGTCTACGCAAGCATTAGAAAATCCTAGTGCCTTGACCAATTTTAAGGAACATATATTCAGTCCTACTTCGCCATCTACTAAGACTCATCTGACCTTATGTTTATGAACAAAGACTTTGATATGAAGGGCATCATTATGGTTGGATTTGGATGATGAATAGTCTTGGTCAGAAAAGGTAATATGGTGGGGTGTCATGAGATATCCTACCATGGCTTCAAATTGGTTGATATCAATATCTTGGGGAACAGAGGATTCTTGCAGTGTTTTATCTAGGATGGCCTTATGGGCAGACGAGATGCATAACAACTCAAGAATAGAGGTTTGTGCAAGTGTTTTTCCAAGCTGGTCAATAAGATTAAAGTTTCCTTTAGGTTGGGATTGCTTGTTTTGTGGACAGGATTGCGATTGTGAATTAGACAGGCCAGCTATTGTTACCTTTGGTTGTCTAGGGGGAGGAGGGCCGGCTATGGTGATCTTTCCACCACGAGTGGTGACATTGCATTCAGGGACCTTTCTAACGGTGATCGTGCAGACATGTTCCTCAATTGTTCTTGTAGACATCCAAATTTGGACACTTAATTTATCCAAATTTATCACTTTTCATCTAAACATCATTTTATCTAAGTTAATTAAGTAATATTACTATTATTTAATTAATATCTTTAATTATGCCAAATCCCTAAGGTATTTAATTAATAATTAAATACCTTACCCTCCTTAATCCTCTTTTCATCAAATAAATTAAATAAATATTACATTTATTTAATTCCTCACATGTCATTTTCATCTAATCCTAATCCATTTCCTAATCTCTTCATTAAGGATGTGCACATGCCTAATCCTTGATTAGGATGTGTCACATCCTCCAACTTTTGCAAGTTGGCTTTTAATCCTAATTAACCCCTAATTATCCTCTAATTACTGATTAGTCAAACCTAATTAGTACCTTGGTCAACTCTTCCCACCCCCAAGGAATTTTTAATTCCTTTTATTATTCCTAGAATCCCTTTTCCCCATGCATCTTCTAGAATCTTTGACTTGTCACATCAAGTCACATGTGACAAACTCCCACCTTTTGGGAACATTGTCTTATCCACTAGATTCTTCCAATCATTGTGAATTTAAAATTCACTTTTATTCACCCAAGATTCTTCCCATCTCCCAATGTACTTGCAGGGTACTTGTACTTCCTCCACCTCATGTACCTTTTGGCCACCTCATTTACACCTCACCTCCTCTTAGCCACTTCACCATCCACATGTCAAGATGTGAGGGCTGGTGAGTTCTCAACCCACCATAGCCCTTCATCTTGACCTTGTTGGATCAATCTCAACCGTTGAATTCTCTAGAGAATTCAAATTCTCCTATAAATACGCCCTCCTCAAGGGCATTTACAACACTTAGCCATTTTATAACTATATGCTGCCATTTTGTGTACTCATCTAACCTTCAATTACATTCACTTGCATTTACATCTAAGCACATAGTAAAATCCTTTATTTAGCCACATCAAGAGCCATCAAGGAGCATACATATCAATCCAAATCAAGGGCCAACCAAGGAGTTTTAGCTGGAAGGAGGAAGGTATATCATTTGTCTTCATTTAACATTCTCCTCTTTGTATTTTCAAATTCCTTAGGCTAATCTTGAGGTGTTTCATTATGTTTTCCATTGCATTTTAATTGCTTAGAATAGGTTAAACATCTTGATATCACATTTCTGGCACGCTGGTGGGACCCACAAATGGGTTCCTATACTTCACGTTTGTTGTTGTTGAGATTTTTGCAGGAACACGTCACAGTGGGGCGATTACGCCCCTATTTTTACCGCAATGGGGCGATTACGCCCCTGTTTTACCGTAGTGGGGTGACTATGCCCCTATTTTTACTGTAGTGAGGCGATTACGCCCCTGTTTTTGCTACAGTGAGGTAATTACGCCCCCTTACCTGAAGATTATTTTATGTGCTAACACTTTTCTATAGTGAGGTAATTACGCCCCCTTGGGCTGAAAACTACTTTCTATGCTAACATTTACTGCAGTGAGGCGATTACGCCCTCTTACCTGAAAATTATTTTTTGTGCTAATACTTTACTACAGTGAGGTAATTACACCCTCTTGGCTGAAAACTACTTTATGTGCTAACATTTACTGCAGTGAGGCGATTACGCCCTCTTGGCTGAAAATTGTTTTTTTGTGCTAATACTTTACTGCAGTGAGGTGATTACACCCTCTTGGCTAAAAACTACTTTTTGTGCTAATACTTTACTACAGTGAGGCGATTACGCCCTCTTGGCTGAAAACTATTTTTTGTGGTAACATTTACTGCAGTGAGGAGATTACGCCCCCTGGGCTAAAATTTGTGCTAACATTTTTTCGTAGTGGGGTGACTGCGCCCCTGTTTTTACCACAGTGGGGCGATTACGCCCCTATTTTTACAGCAGTGAGGCGATTACGCCCCTATTTTGCTGCAATGAGGTGATTACGCCCCTATTTTTACCGCAATGAGGTGATTACACCCCTGATTTGTTGTAGAAGGGCGACTGCGCCCCCTGGAAGGTAAAATTGTTATCTTGGCTTCGATTTTTCTTTGCTATTTTCTCCCTAACATTGTTCTTGCAAGGATACATGTGTTTTTTGCTAACCTTTTGCAGCATATTCTTGTGAAGTTCGTGGAGGAAGCGAGATAAAGCATCTAACATTTGCTTGCAGGGCTATCCATTTGCTCAAACTTTTTAAATTATCCTTGTTGTTTGCATTAATCTAAGAACATAGTTTAATTAGAGGGAGTAATATTTATTACTTGTTGTGCTTGTCTTTTTGTGTTACCCAAAGGGAGCATTAGCTTGTTTTCGCTTTCCCTTTGCACTTCGTGTGAGCCTAGGGAGTAGTTGGAGATGGTTAGTGCTTTCTTTATAGTGGGACCTGCTTGGGGATTTCATCACGCCAAGGGACGATTCCAACCATGCGTACCGGCAGGGTATATAAAGGGGGGAGAGCGAAAGTTGTACCCCAATCTAGTCACGTCGTAATTGGCAGAGCATCGAAGCTAGGGTGATACCTAGATAGACATGAAGAGTTGGTATGAGCCCTTCAGTATCTCGCTGGGGTTCCCGACTCACGCTTGTGATGGGCTGGTGTTCACGGTTGTGCCTCACGTACTGAGAGTATATCGAGGACTCCCTAGACACCTTGTGCATCCTAGATTAAGACCTCTTTGGCCATACTCTTAACACTAATCATAAGGTTTTGTTTGCTTGAGAGTGTTTTCTTGTGAGAAACCAGTGAAATTTTGACAATTTGGCCTTATCATTGTCATTTTAAAGTCCTTGCCATAGTCATTTGCATCAAACCAATCCTCTGTTTTACCGTAGTGAGGTGATTACGCCCCTTTTTTTATCGCAATGGGGCAATTACGCCCTTGTTTTACCGCAGTGGGGCGAATACGCCCCTGTTTTTACCACAGTGAGGCGATTACGCCCCTGATTTACTGCAGAGGGGCGAATTTTCCCTCTTGGACACCCGAAATCACCCCATTTGGATCTTTTTAGCCTCTAAACCATCATTTAACCATTCCCAACCATTATCTCATCATCCCAAGCCTTCGTTTTGTCACTCTAAACCTCCAAAAACCTCCATTTGACCACTTTAAACTTCCATCTTATCATTCCAAATCTTTGTTTAACCATTCTAAATCCCCATTCATTCTCCACAATCATCTTCAATCCACCTGTTCATTTTAATTTCCTCATATTCCATTCAAAATTCCACACCATCACTTAGGGAACATCATCATTTTACCATTTACATCACCAAGCACCCTCTATTTTGCTGCAGAAAGGTGGAAGCGCCCTCTATTTTGCTGCAGAAAGGCGGAAGCGCCCCTGTTTTATTGCAGAAAGGCAGAAGCGCCCCTGATTTTGCTATAGAAAGGCAGAAGTGCCCCTGATTTACTACAGAAAGCTGTCAACGCCCCTGATTTACTGTAAAAAGCTGACCATGCCCCTGATTTGCTGCAGAAAGCTAGCTACGCCCCTGATTTTACCATAGAAAGTTGACTACGCCCCTTTAACTTCCCGGGGCTATCATTTACAATTTGTGCATCGGATCGACTTCATCCAAAAACCAAAGTTGCTTAGTTTTTCAAACCCTATCCAGTGGTACCTTCCATTTCCACCTATCAAGAATTTGACCATCCCAGGGCAGCCACACCCCGCATCGCGGGGTGGACACACCCCTAACTTCCTGGGGCTGTCATTTACAAACCGTGCATCGGATCAACTTCGTCCAAAAACCAAAATTGCTCATTTTTTGAGCTCTATCTAGTGGTACCTTTTGTTTCTTCCTATCTAATCAAACCAATCCATTCCTCTAATCAAATACATGTAATCATCTAATCAATCCAAGCACACCAATCCTAATTATCCAATCAACATCATCTAATCATTTGATCCTATCCAATCAAATTGATCTAGTACTTTAATCAAATTCATCAAATCATCTACCCGATCCAATCATCTGTCTATTGAATCCCATTAAAATCAAAATCAATCCCATCGCATCATCCAATCATCCTAATCTGAGCTTTTGTCCAATCCTAATCTAAGCTTGACTTAAATCCCGATTTGAGCTTTAGTCCATCATCTTTGATCCATTTTATTTATCCTGTCATCATCATGAATCCTCATCCTCCATCAATAGTAGTCAAGGGAAACCCTAATTATGTCGATAACGATAACAAAAGTCTTGTCGATCAAGAAGAATATGGCATAGATCCCCTTGATGCTATCGTCACTAGTAAGCTTTCTCCACCCACTTTCCACAATCCAATCACCCCTTCCAGTTATCCCATCATGTCTTCATCCATGCCTAATCATGCTCCTTATGCCACCTTTGATAATGGATATCCAATATCTTCTTCATCCCCATATTTTTCATGTCCTTCATCTACATCATACTCTTATATAACATCTACATCCTCTTATCCTAATTTTCCATCCCAATACTCCTATTACAATTCCCCATCCATGTCCCCCTATCGTAATCCTCTTTCCTAATCTTCCCATACTAATCCTACATCCATGTCTCCTCATCCTAATCCATCATCCCAATACCCTTATTATAATCCATCCCCCACATCCTCTTGTCCCACTACACCACCTATATCCTCTTGTCCTAATCCACAATCCATGTCCCCTATCTTAATTCACCACTCCAATATCCTTACCTTAACCCTCCATCCAATCCTAGTCCTCCATCTACTCCTAGTCCTCCATCCAATCCCATTCATCCATCTACTCCTAGTCCTCCATCCAATCCTAATCCCCCATCTACTCATAGTCCTACATTCAATCCCATTCCTCCATCTAACCCTAGTCCACCAATCCATAATCCCTCATCCATTTCTACCACCCCAGCTAAGCCAATCATATGTAAGTCTCTCATTTTAGAAGTTCTACAAGGACTCATTACAAAGAATCCATCCCCAACTCCACATCTTGAAGTCATGGAACCATGCCATCTAGATCCATCATCCACGGTCACTAGTGATGAGAGCCTTCTCCATACCACACATATTATTGATGTTACCACCCCTAGTACCGCTCAAACCATTGAAACCATTGAACCCACTAAATCCATTGAACCCCCATCTCCTACTCCAAGAACCACCGAATCCGTCGAAGACACCCAATTCCAATCCACTCCCTCTACTCCTAGATCCACCCAAATCCAATCCACTCCTCCCAACCCTAGTAGCACCAAAATCCATTTTGATGACTACATCAAATCCTCCATCCTTCCATCTCCCCAACTTGAAGAGTCTCTCCAACACTCGTTCATCCTTCCATCCACACAAGATGAGTCACTCCAAGAGTCTAATCCAAAGCATGCCAACATATCCCCTTCTCCAAATCAAGATCCTACCATCTCATCTAGTCCACCTCAAGATCATAGTCCCCCATCTGTTCCATCCCATGATCCCCTTGTCATTCAATCTTCCACCACTCCATCTCCATCTCCATTGCATGATCCCACTACCACAAATACAAATCCTATCATATCCCCTAATCCCTCTCCTGATATCACCCATCCACATGCTGCTATCCCTTCATCTCCCTCTCATGATACCCCATCATCGCCTAAAACTACTATCCCTACACCGCTTGCATATCCCCTTGGTACTCTCACATTCTTCCATGGTGGCCTCCTTGTAGAAGAAAAGCATAGTGTGTTTACCACCCATCACCCTCCACCTAATAATCGACTCACATCATGTTTCCAGAATAACACAAATCCTATCATGGATCGCATGCTCAAGAAAATGAACTATCAAGGAAAAGGTCTAGGCCTTCATGCGCAAGGTATCTTAGAGCAAGGTATCTTAGAGCCCATCCAAGTCAAAGAACAAGTCTACATGCAAGGTCTTGGACCTATTTCCCAAGACTCACAATCTAAAGATGTTGGTACAACCTCTAAACATCCTCAACGAGCCTTTTCCAAAAGAAATGTCAGCTCTTCCCATCGCCCCACCAGATCATATGTGGCCATCCCTCCTCCTCTATCGTATCACCTCAAAACAACTATCCATCTTCCTCCTTCATCTGCTCCATCCATTTTGGGTCCTTACATCCCTCCATCTACCATCTCCAATCCTCCATCTACCATGCCCATGTTTCCTCTAGGTCCTACGTCTATTTTGGGCCCCTATATCCCAAGATCACCTCCTCCATCTCATCCTTTCATCCATTCATCACCTATCCATCTCATCCATCACAAACATCCCTCTCACATGTCCCCTAATCAGGATCAACAAAGGCACATACCCGCACATCCTCCATCTACACATAATCCCCATACTCCTACCTTCGTCACTCCACATCATCCATCTCCTCACACCCATCCCATTGCTACTAAATGCACTTTGGCTGTTAAAGAAAACATGCATAAATTCAAACATCCACATGAATCTAAGGCTCCCCATGTCCCCTCCAAAAGACATGGTGAAGAGAAGAAAAATCTAAATCTAAATCAAATCTGTAGGCCACAAAGGCCCACCAAAGCAAAGATCAAAACCATGTGGATCCCAAAGAAAAAGATGCAATGCCATCACATGAAAAATCTGTAAGAACATCCAAAGTCGCTAATCCAAAAGCTAGTCATACACCCCTTTCATCTCGAGTCGTTTTGGGTCCCTATGTCCCAAAATTCACCATTCCATCTCCTTCATTATCCCCACATTCTCCATCCCTTAATCCTATTATCTTTTCACATCCACCACCACATGTGCCAATGTTGGTCTTGAACAAATCTCCCCATCACATATCCACCCCATCATTCTATCCATACCCTTTGCAGCATCCCATCCATTATCCCATGTATCTCCCCTCTCGAATCCCTCTAATTCATCCTCTTGCATAATCCATTTATCCTCATAAGATTGTACCAACATCCAATAGTCGGTTCGAACAAGGGCTATTAATGCCTCATATAGAACTTGAAGCTTAAGTCCTTCATCCATATCTTTATCGCATGTCTTCTAAATCCACTTATTTGCCTCCCTATCCTTATCCATCTCCTTTTGCATGATATCCAAAATACAAAAATCCAAAAAGTCAAAAAATCCACCAAAAATCCAAAAAGTCAAAAAATCCACCAAAAAATCCACAAAAATACAAAAAAATCAAAAAAAATAAAATAGTAAAGAGAAATAATCCATCCAATGGTGAAAACTTGGCAAACAAGTGCCTTGGATAAGTACCATGATGAAAACCTGGCAAACAGGCGTCATGCGTAAATCCCCATCTGTACTTGGGGGCAACTTCCTGATATGCATTCCCTCCATCCACTATGCGTCCAGCTATGCACCCGTAATCCCCTCCATCCCACCTATCTTTCACATCCTACCATCATATCCCATTTATCTCCCATCCCTCCATCCTTCTTGTGATCTTGATCAAAATAGGGGCACCTACCTCTAACCTCTTGGTATACATTCCCTTCATCCATGATCTGTTGTATTCCTTGGTCACCCATCGTATCCTCCTCTAGTTATCTCCTTTTCCCATCCACTCGTCTTCCATCCCTCATGCCTCATCATATATGACATATCTCGAATAGGGGCATTTATCTTCCTTTGTAACATAGTCCTTGGAGACATCATCTATCATAACATCCTTTCATCTCCCTATCCATCTATCATAGCATCCCTTCCATCTCCCCATCCTTATCTTTGTATCCATCTATTCTAGCATCCCTTTCATCTCCCAATCCTTCTATCCCTATCCATCTATCACATCATCCCTTCCATCTCCCCATCCTTATCTTCGTATCCATCTATCCTAGCATCCCTTTCATCTCCCAATCCTTCTATGCCTATCCATCTATCACAGCATCCCTTCCATCTCCCCATCCTTATCTTCATATCCATCCAAACAATCCCTTGTCATTGGTATCCCTTTCATCTCTCAATCCTTATATTCCCATCCATCCAAACAATTCCTCCCATCCCCCATCCCTATATCTCTACCCATTCTTTCATCTTTATCCTCATCCCATCTCACAATCCCTTGTCATTGGTATCTAGCTATCGGCCTCCCCCCATGCAACCCAATGCATTTTATCTCATCATCATCATTCATCACCTCTTAGCCACTTCACCATCCACATGTCAAGATGTGAGGGCTTGTGAGCTCTCAACCCACCATAGCCCTTCATCTTGACCTTGTTGGATGAATCTCAACTGTTGAATTCTCAACCCAATGCCATTTATCTCATCGTCATCACCCCTGCTTCTCCTGCACATCTTTCCAATCCCCTATCACTTTTCATCACTCATCTATCTATCATATCATCCTCCCAAGTCATTTTAATTCTTTGGATAACTATCGCATCCCTGAGCTTTATGTGATCATCATCATCCTATCCAATCCAACAGGTCTATCCTATCTTGTCGTATCGGTCCCATCTTTTTATCCACTTATCCTATCATCTTATCATCCTTTATCCATTGTTTGTCTTTGGTCTTGTTGAACTACGTTTCCCCTGTGCTTTCACGTAGGCAAGGTCGATCATTCGATTTTCCCCTTGCGGATCCTTTATCATCTATCATCGGTCTTTCTTCTTTTTCCATCCTGTCATCCATCGAAGTTTTCATCATGGTCCATCATCAGTCTCTTGTTGAACTACGTTGCCCCTGCACTTTCACATAGGAAAGGTCGATCATTTGATCCACCCCTGGGGTTCCATCATCGATCTTCATTGTCCACTCCGCTCCTCTATCATCTAGCGTTGGTCTTTCTACTTTCTCCATCCACTCCTCTATCGTCTATCATTAGTCTTGGCTTTTGTCTCTCCATTCCTTGTCATCTGTCATCATCATTCATTATCCTCTTTCTATTTTTATCCATGCTCAGTCGACAACCTTTTACCTAACTATGAGGGCTCTGTGTTTTCATGTAGGCAAAGCTAACCTTTGATCAGCCCTCGAGCCCCTAGGTCTTTAGGTTGTGTCAGTCTCATTTCTTGTCTCCCTTGTGTTGTGTCATCAAGCTATGCCCTTATCTAGCTGGTTCTTAACAAACAAGACCCACTTATATCAGGAGATCCAATCGATTTTGTGCATTCCACGTCATAACGATATTTTAGTTTAGTATCCATCATCTTTGGTCTCAACAGGATGCATCCTTCCTAATAGACCTCATCAACCCCATCCATCCCTTTTGATCCTATGGCAAAGGACGTTTGAACTCGATTGCGATATTTTGATACTTTTGGGATTTTGTTTATCATTTGAGCTCCCTATCATCACTTGTCAAGGCCGCCATGATCCATCATATTATGGTGTGTTTTGATAGGTCAACATAGGGGCATATCTTGCTCTTTTGTTTGATTGTGTCTTCTTGGTTGTCCCACGTAGTACCCACTAAGATTCCTGAGGTCTTGTATTATGTTGGGGCATCCTTTTATGCTTGTGGTTATCTCAATACCTGGCCTGACCAAGGTCTTTGTGACTTTGGGGTGTTGGGATAGCCTTCTTCTCTGTTGTATTTGTTTTATGTATTAGACACTAATTCGCCTTGGTTCTTCATACCCTGCAACTTGGTGTCTTATGCTATAGCAAAACTCAGTGCTCTGAAGATGGAAAATTGCATTTAGAATTGCATTTCATTCTCCATTCTATCGTCTTGCATGTATCCCCCCATCCATTCATCCTTCATCTTTATCTCACATCTCTATCCAACCCCCATCCATTCCATTTAGCCTGAATCATCTAATCATATCCTTGGTCTTGTCCCTAGTCTTGTTACCAGCCTTGACCCATCATCATCATCATCCATCTGTATCCTTCCCTACCCCTTCAGTGTTGTTTTGGGATGTATCCTTCCCTCGTCAACAACACTTTCATCATTATCATCGGGAGGTACTCTTCCCTATCCTTTAGTGGTGTTTTGGGACGTATCCTTCCCTCATCAATGCCACTCATTGGGATGTATCCTTCCCTCATCAATACCACTCAGTGGGATGTATCCTTCCCTATCCTCGTGTTGTTTCGAGATCCTTAATTCCCTCATTGACAACACTCCATCCATCATCAACCCATTTTGGCTTGTACCTTGACTGGGGCAACATCACCTTTTGTCCTAAAATCCATTTGTGCTTCATCCATCTCCTATCGCTTCTCTTACTTTCTTACCCATCACCTTGTATCATCTTCCTCATCTCCCCTTGCATCACGTCATCTATTTCGAGAGCACACACGTGTTCTCTTCAATCCGCATGTCCTCTCGAGGGGGCATCCTCAATCCCTACTCTTCATCTTCACCCCCATCGTCTTTCTTCCTAGTCATCCCTTTGATGACTGGGGCATCTTTTCCAATCTAACCATCTTCTTCTAGGTTCTATATTTTAATATTCTTTGAAATGATGGTCCTTAACACCATCTCAAAGAGGGGAAAAATGTAGACATCCAAATTGGACACTTAATTTATCCAAATTTATCACTTTTCATCTAAACATCCTCTTATCCGAGGTTAATTAAGTAATATTACTATTATTTAATTAATATCTTTAATTCGCAAAATCCTAAGGTATTTAATTAATAATTAAATACCTTACCCTCTAATCCTCTTTTCATCAAATAAATTAAATAAATATTACATTTATTTAATTCCTCATGTCATTTTCATCTAATCCTAATCCATTTCTAATCTCTTCATTAAGGATGTGCACATGCCTAATCCTTGATTAGGATGTGTCACATCCTCCAAATTTTTTGCAAGTTGGCTTTTAATCCTAATTAACCCCTAATTATCCTCTAATTACTGATTAGTCAAACCTAATTAGTACCTTGGTCAACTCTTCCCACCCCCAAGGAATTTTTAATTCCTTTTTATTATCCTAGAATCCTTTTTCCATGCATCTTCTAGAATCTTTGACTTGTCACATCAAGTCACATGTGACAAACTCCCACCTTTTGGGAACATTGTCTTATCCACTAGATTCTTCCAATCATTGTGAATTTAAAATTCACTTTTATTCACCCAAGATTCTACCCATCTCCTAATGTACTTGCAGGGTACTTGTACTTCCTCCACCTCATGTACCTTTTGGCCACCTCATTTACACCTCACCTCCTCTTAGCCACTTCACCATCCACATGTCAAGATGTGAGGGCTGGTGAGTTCTCAACCCACCATAGCCCTTCATCTTGACCTTGTTGGATCAATCTCAACCATTGAATTCTCTAGAGAATTCAAATTCTCCTATAAATACCCCCTCCTCAAGGGCATTTACAACACTTAGCAATTTTATAACTACATGCTGCCATTTTGTGTACTCATCTAACCTTCAATTACATTCACTTGCATTTACATCCAAGCACATAGTAAAATCCTCCATTTAGCCACATCAAGAGCCATCAAGGAGCATACATATCAATCCAAATCAAGGGCCAACCAAGGAGTTTCAACTGGAAGGAGGAAAGTATATCATTTGTCTTCATTTAACATTCTCCTCTTTGTATTTTCAAATTCCTTAGGCTAATCTTGAGGTGTTTCATTATGTTTTCCATTGCATTTTAATTGCTTAGAATAGGTTAAACATCTTGATATCACAGTTCTAATGTGATGTATAATAGGTCCCCTAGAATAGTCATATGCAATACGGGCATGGTTGGCTCGAGTATTGTTATTAAGGTTTGACATAGAAGGGTTTTCTGAATCATGATCCTACAGTGGGTTCTTGTGTATTGTATGATCCGCATTAGAGGCAAATTGTGGCCTTCCAACTTCAATGATATGTTTTTCAATAAGGTCTTGTACCAGATTTTTCAATTGTTTACAAGAAGATGTTTTGTGTCCTTTTATTTGGTGATAGTCACAAAATGCATTATCATCCCACCAAGATGGTTTAAATTTTCCAGGGTCATATGGTTTGGGGTCCTGAAGTGTGATGACACCATTTTGAACGCATTTCTTGAGTACTTCGTCAATAGGTTCATCCAAAGGGGTAGATGTGCGATTTCTAAGGAATTGTCTTAGTTGTCTAGACTACCCTTGAATTTGATTGTTTTGATTGCCTTGGTTATTCTAATTTGTCTGGATAGCATTAGCGGCATAGTTTTGTGTCATCATTTGTGTGTTTTGTGGTTGTGTCCCTTTTAGAATAATCATTCGACCCATAGTGTTGATAGCCTTAGCATCGACTACACCATCGTTGGTAACATGTTTGTTCTTAACCTAGAATTTGGTTTTGTCAGCAGAAGGAGGGTTTGCATTTGTGTTTTTAGGACCGTATTTTAGTCTTCCTTCAGCTATGAGGGCTTGTTCAACTTGGACACCTCGTTCAACTAGGTCTGCAAAATTTGTGCAACAATGAACACGCAAGCCATATTTCAGTGGGCCCATTAACGTTTGTACGAACATGTCAACTTTTTCCTTTTTAGGTATGTCTATATGACAACGACTCGCTAGGTCCCTCCATTTTTGAAAGAATGGTAAAAAGGTTTCACCTGAATCTTCTTGTGTGAGTTGGCATAAGTTGGTAATGGAGGTGTCTGTGTCAATGTTGTATGTGTAATTTTTCACAATTTTTTCAGCAAGTTCTTTCCATGACTATATTCCAGGTTGCAGTGTATAGAACCATTCTAGCACCGGTCCTACGAGGCTTTTAGGAAATAGTCACATTAGATATGTGTGCTCATAAGCAATATCCACACAACTTGTTATGAACTCTCTGATGTGGTCAAGTGGATTTGTTTTACCCTTGTATTTGTTGAAGTTTGGAGCCACATAACCATGTGGAAATGGTGGCATGTACAAAGTTGTATCAAAAGGATATGGACATAAGTCATATGGCATTTGTGTCTTCTTGTCAAATGTTTTCATATTTTCCATCTATTTTTGAAGGTTATCCACTTTTTCTAGCAAGACATGTATAATGGGATCATTGGTTGTCTGAAAGTACGGTATGTTCTGATTAGGTGTTTGTTGATATTGCTAGTCATGAGTGGGAATTTGTTGTTGAGTATGAATCTGGGACGAGTATGTGGGAATATGTAACACCGCCATGTTTTTCTGTATTTGAGGTCCCTGACTTATTTGATGTCCAAAGGTATGCATTTGCTGTGTCATTTGAGTTCCTTGTCCTTGTTGAAAGAATTGTTCGTGTGGCATGGTAGTGTTTGGTCCTTGAAAGTGTTTGTGTGGTATATGTGTATTGTGCCCTTGTCCATGTGGGATGTTCATTTGTGATGATGTGTTAATGTTGTGTTGAGGGCCTTGAATGAAAATGCATCGTGAGTTTCACCCAAAGGGATTAAATTAGGTTCCACCATAAGGATGTGATGAAGATGCCCCCATTGTCATAGATGAAGAGCCGACCATAGGATTTGAAGAAGTGGTGCCTATTGATGTGGACACAAAGGTGGCTCCTATTGTTTGAGAAGATGATGTGGAAGTTGTAGGCATGGACTATGAAAAGGTAGCTCCTAGCATTTATGTAGATGATGTGGACATTGTAGGCATGGTCATAGTAGATGTTCCTCCAGTAGATGTTGTGTTGGTTGAAGAGGAGGTGTTTTGATTTATGGTGCCACTAGATGTCACATTAATGGTGGTAGTAGCAACTTGCATAGTAATAGCAGTGTGATTGGTCGAGGTATTGTTCGTGTCATGTTGGGATGTTGTGTTTTGTGCCGTATGATTAGGAGAGACAGGTCATATGGTATTAATGTCAAAGCCTTTTGGTAATCTTGTGCCTTGGTCTAAGAGCATAGCGAGGTATTGTTCAGGATCGTTTAAGACCAATTCTTCTACAAGTGAAGTGAATTTCAGATTTTTGGTTGTTGCCTCTAAGTTTTCAATGTAAACTTGTCCATTTTGGTCTCTTTGTATGAATTGTTCAAAAAGTGGATTTTGAAAAGAATTTGACATGTTCATGGAATATTGTGCATTCAAATTTCCAAATGGGTCATCAAAGATCCAGCCATTGGGATTGGTGTTGATGTTGGTGTGGTTGTCAAAGTCTTGTCCAAAGTCTGCCATTTGTTTTTTCTTTCATTGAAGTCTTGTCTCCACCATCAAAGGAAATTGCTCAAATGAAGATAATAACAATGCAAGTATGACACTAACCTATGCTTTTGTCTTTTTGTGTGATAAAGGATGACAATGCAATGAGATGATAATGTGTATCTAAGGAAATCTGTAATGTTGAAAAGTGAAAGTGACGATTAGGACTAGGATGATTATGTCAACTAAAAAGGCAACTAATGCAAAAGCCTAGGTTCAAAATAACAACTAGGATGAAATAATGTTTTTGGATTTTTTTTTAATAAAGGATGACAGTGCAAGACTATTTTTTTGGATTTTTTGACAATAAGGGATGCAATATGACAATGTTGTCTAGAGAAAATGACTAATGCCAAAGGACAATGAAGACTAGGATGACAAGTTATGACACTATTTTTTTTTTGTTTTGTTTTGTATTTTTGGAGGATGTCAATGCAAAGTGACAATGATGTTTTCCTAAAGAAAATGACCAATGCAAGGTGATAAATTGTTAAGAAAGGATGTCAAATGTCAAGGTCAGTGAGGACTAATGTGAAAATGTTGGTTAAGGAAATGACCAATGCAAAGTCTAGATGCCAAATGAGGACTATGATGACAATATTTTGGATTTTAAAGATATGCAAGGTGAGGACTAAAATGATTTGAATATCTAAGGTATGCAAATGCAAAGGTCTAAAATGATTTGGAAAAAGGTTTCCTAACCACGCTATGCTTGATCTATGTCTCAATTTTGGAATATCAAAGGACTTGTTTGAAGGACTAAATGACAAGGACAAATGACAAATGAGTCTTCCTAACTAGACTTTTGAGTTGGAAGAATCTCACAAAAAGATAATGACTAAAGGAGATAATGATGTCTTAGTCCAATGATAACCTAATTTCGAAAGTCAAGATTTTGCAAAGTGAGGTAAGGTTGTCCTAATCCAAAATATGTAAAATGAGATGAGGACCTAAGTGTTTAGTTTATGACTGAAAATGCAAATGGTGAAACCTGAGGATGAAGATAAATATTTGCAAAGATGACCCTATGGTAAGATGCAAGCTAAAGTGTACAAGGAATGAGAGATTTGAGCAATTTCATATTTGGTTTTGACATAAGACTTCTAGGCTGAGACTATTGTTTTGATGTTTTATTGAAAAGTCTGAGTTGGTTGAGGTTTTGTGTCTAGATTTGAGAATATTTTGTATATTGTTTGAAAATCTAGAAATCACTTGACAAGCATGATGTTTTGGTGTACGCAAACACACATGAGACAAGCACAATCCTAATAGGCCAAGGGTTTGTATACTTGATATAGCCCACCGATATACCCTGGATTGGTACTAAACACCTTTCCTTCTTGAGAGCAGATAGCTTAGAAGTTTGGTGGCACTAGCTCCTCTCCACAACTCATTAACGTCATTCGGACACACCAACTTTGGATTCTTAGGTCATCACTTCCCAAGAACTGCTATCTCTACTTAAGGGAGTCAGTAGTGAATATCTTCGGGCATGATACTATACCCTGCACTATACCAAGCAACGGCTGAAAATGGTTGGCCTCTAAAATAAAAGGTGTCTAGTTAGGGCATCTGTTCGAGTGGCCACACATGGGGTGAGAGATTAATCACCAATTAGGTGGCACTCCAGCCTGAAGAGGTTACGCTCAATAGGGTTTATGGGAGTACTACTCCTTCTGTGTGACACATCCACACTCGTGGTACTTGAACTTTCCTCAAGCACCCATTTTATATCCCAACTGGAAATGGCTTGGCTTTAGCAAGTTACTGGTCGAGTCGTCCCTTAAGGTGAGTACTTTTTCCCTTAAGGCAGGCCCATTTCTAGAAATAATAACCATTTCTCTTACACCCAGGATCGCTCAAAAGTGCAAGGGGAGAGGATACTTCGATTATTAAGTCATGAGGGTGACAAAAATAAGGTAGGTCTGATTTTCTGATCACCTAGTTTTCACAAGGTGAGAGCATAATCACCTACCACCTTCAAGCACAATCAGACAAAATCAAGCACATTTTCATTTTAATGCACCAAAAGAAGTGTTCCTAAACTAGAAATCACAAACACATTGTTTGAGAAATGAGTCTTTGACTAACGAAGTCACAAAACCACAAATTAGTAATTTCATAAATGTCTTGGACCAACGAGAAAGCTGCAAAAAAAACTAAGTTAGAACAAAAGATTAAAAACCAAACTAAAAGTTAGTAAATAATTAAACTAGAAAATAAAAAAACTAAACTAAGAAAAAAAGAATTAAAGAAAACTAAAAACTAAGAGCTCAATTTTTTTGTTGCTCCAAAAGAAGTAGTTTTGGGAGCCCCATTCCAAAGCCACACGCTACAAACAAAAGATTAGTAAACCAAAAAAAAACTTGAATGAAAACAACAAACTAAAAATAGTGATAACTTTCTCACAACTAAACAAAACTTTAAATTGTAGATATCTATGGAAAGCTAAGACATAGAGCTTCAAAACCCAAAAAACATTTTGCAAAATTCTACACAACAAAAGTATTATAAACAAAAGAAAAATCGGATTTTAATAACTAAATCTTAAAAAGCTGCAATCAGTAAAATGGCCATAACTTTCTCAAATCTTAACAAAAATTCAAACCATTTAATGTTTCAGAAAGCTGAAAATGAGACCTACAAAACCTAGAAAATGTTTTAAAATATTTGATGTTTCCATCATTTTGTGCTCAAATGAAAATGACAGGATTTCTGTATGCATTCTTAGCTGTAATTTGCAAAACAATGAAAACAAACAAGAAAACAAACCAATTTCTCTGAAAAATTATAAGATTCATGTCGGGTTCACCAAATATGAGATGGGGTTAGAAATCAAATAGAATAGACAAAGTGACAGCCAACACTTCTAAACTATTAACCTCATCCAAACAAGAGAAAACAAAGTAAGCATAAGGAAAATAAAACATTAAATTAAAATACTCCCCATGTTTGAACTTGAATCACTTCTCTTGCTCTCCTATTTCTCCTTTTGAAAATATGCCCTCAGATTTGTAGTGTGACTTGTGCAAATACCTACAAATGATAAGTAGAAAGTTGGAGAAGAATAGTTGTTAAGCTGAAAATGGAGAAGGAAGCTTGCTTTTATAGACAACCATTCGAATGGATGGTTGAGATTAATCTTCTAGAAAGATTCCAAGATCAATGGATGGGAATGCATGAGAGGGATGTTATGAAATGGATGGTTGAGATTAAGTCTCAGAAAAGATGTCAAGATCAATGGTCCAGAATTGATGCACCAAGAATATACTATTCTTGGAGGAATCATGACAGGAAGACATGCAAAGACATGCAAGCCATGACAGACATGTAGGCTAGGATAGGCATGCAAGCTATGATAGGAAATGAATGTTATGACAGGGGATTATGACAGGGTATCTTTGACCAAGTGGTGCATAAATTATTTATTCGAAAATGTTGGAAATGGACAAGTGGAAAATAAATAATTTATTCAAATTATTTATTTGAAAATAGAGGAAATGGACAAGTGGAAAATAAATTATTTATTCAAATTATTTATTTGAAAAAATGAAAAGAGGAGCATTTAATTAAATGGAGAGATAGAAATTAGACCTTAAATAATTAATTTAGATTAACTATTTAATTAGGAGAGGTGGCATGGGATAGTTAAATGATTTTAATAATTATTTAACTATGGAAGAATTAAAGGACCATGAATAGATAAATAATTAATGGTAATTATTTAACTATAGATGAAAGATGACAAAATAATTAAATAAATAATAATTTATTTAACTATTGAAGAAGAGGAAGAAATTAGTGACACGATTAGTTTATTTAATCGGTCAGGATAGAATAAATATTAGAAAGTGAATTAATTAAATAATTATTAAAAATTATTAAATTAATAGAGGAATATAATCAAACATAATTGAATAACTAAAATTATTATCGAAGGATGAGGATAAAGAAAAATGACACTCGAAGGCTTAGGACATTTTTATGTGTCTACACAAATAATTGGGAAAAAGAGGGCCAAAGATTGCCGAAGGAGGGAGGTTCTCAAAGATAAGCTTCTCTAAGCAAAGATCGATTTGCAATCTAATCCTATGGATGAAGCTCTAACAAGTAGATTGGTCATGGCCAAAGACTCGCTCAGGAGGCTCCAAAGTCACAAGGTTCAAGGTCTAAGGCTAAGGGCTAAGATGAACTGGCTAGAGAATGGTGATAAAGGCACAAAGTTCTTTAGATATATTAAGGAAAAGTAGGCAAGAGAACAGATTGATCACATCTCTTTGAATGGATCCTCAGTGATTAACCAAGAAGAGATAAGGGACCAATTTTTCCAGTTCTATAAAGGCCTATTCTCCTCAAAAGGGGAGATGGATGCTAATAAACAAGCAAGAGAACACATTCAGAGAATTATTCCAAAAAAGATCAGTGCTGATTTGCCAAGGGACCTAGGGAAAGAGATAACATGGGAACAGATTAAAAAGGCTATCCTTTCACTTAAAGATGACAAAACCTCGAGGGCAGATGGACTCCCTGCCAAATTTTACAAGAAATTATTGGAGTGGGTGTGTGAAGATATTCTCCTAGTGTACAAAGAAGCCTTTGAAAAAGGTACTCTTGGCAGTAAGATCAATAAAGGGATAGTCAAAATTATCCCAAAATAGGGTGATAGATCTCTAATAAAAAAATGGAGGCCCACCACTTTCCTTAATGTCTCCTATAATATTTTGGCCAAGATTCTAGCTAATAGGGTAGCCCTAATCCTTCCATCCATCATAAATTCCACACAGACGGTTTTTATAAAGAGAAAATACATCCTTGAAAATTTGATCACCAGTTGGGAAGCAATGAACTGGGAAAAGATAACAAATCAGAATGCATCAATGTTGCTTTTGGATTTTGAGAAGGCCTATGATAGGATTGAGTGGGATTTTTTATTCCTTATGTTGAAAGCTTTTGGCTTTCCTGACTCCTATTAAATGGTCAAAACATTCTTTTAGGATGCAACTACTCAGGTTGAGATCAATGGTGTTCTTACTCAAGAGATCCCCCTTGAAAGGTCTATAAGGAAAGGTTCCCCTCTTGCCCCAGCACTATTTGTTATAGCATAAGATGCTCTACATTATGTTCTAAGGGAAAATGCATTAGTCCCAAAGGTAAGAGGCATTAGGCTGCCTGATGAAAATGAACTCCTTAACCTCCAATTTGTTGATGACACTTCTATTTTGCTAATCCTGGAGGAGGAAAACTTTGCAAACATGATGGGGAAACTAGAAATATTCTTCTTGGACTCTAGAGTGAAACTTTCCCCCTCAAAATCCTGGCATTTGGGGTGGAAGGAAGACCCCTGACTGGGTTAGCAAGTTTGGGCTCCAATAGGGCAGCCCTAAGAAATTGGTAAGGTATCTTGGGATCCTATTTGCAATGGAACTGGATTTAAAGGAGATGTGGCATTGGATTAGGGATAAAATTGAAAGGAAAAATACCAAAAGGAATAGGCAATTTCTCTCTCTGGCTAGTCGAATACAATTTTTTCAGAAGATACTCTCTTCATACATCATCTACTTTGCTTCTATTTGGTTTTTTAACTCCTACCAAATCAATGAAATTCATAAAAGAATAAGATCATTTCTTTGGTCAGACGGGAAAGGGAAGAGAAAGAGACATGCAATAAAATGGGAATGGTGCACCATTGAAAATTCCAAAGGAGGACTGGGGCTAAAATATTTAAGGCTACAGGGCATTGCCTTAGCTGCAAAGTGGGTGATAGGGGAACTAGAAGGGGAAGAACCTTGGAAAGTCTTAGTCAAGAAAAACATGCTCAATGTTGTCCCCAAACATGCAAAAGCTTGGATATCTCTGCCTCTCAATGATATCCTTAGTAGAGGATGATATGTTACCTATAGGATCCAATGTATTTAGAACAATTTGGAAGGCATGGGAAGTGATGAAAAAGTATCTAGACAATCACCACTTCACCGAGGGGGATTATGGGACCGTACATGCTCACAAGTCTATTTGGTGGAACCTAAAGCATAAAGGGAAACCCCTGGATCTAATCCAAGGCTGCTCTACCAAAGGATGGGCTCATAAAGGGATTAGGTGCTTCAATAATATACTAAAGGATGGAAAGTTGAAGGATTGGAATGATCTAAACTTTGAATTCAATATACCCCTTACTAATTGGAAGACATACACAATCCTTAGGGAGGCTTTTAATTGGCTAAAATTTCCTGTGGTGACTAAGAAGGATACTACTCAATTCAAAGACTTTCAATGGAAAATTGGCACTAACATAAGGAAGTCTAAAGTTAAAGAAATGTACACTATGCTAATAGAACACACTGATTTGACTAAACATTTGAACCAAATGTGGAAATTACAGTGGAATAGGGACCAATGGAAAAAGGTCTTCCAAAATAATTGGTCTAAACAAATTGAAGCGAAAAAAGCATGCTTCAAATGGCTTCTTATTATACATAAACTCTCCTTTAAAAGCAAAATAGAGGATATTGATGTGTGCAGTATATGTAGAATACCAAAAACAATTAACCACATTTTCTTTGAATGCACATTTGCTAAGGAAATATGGAAAATTTTCTGCAATAAATAGGATATATGGGGAAATAATGGACAACTTCCTCCTAAGAAAATTTTGTTTAATCATAATATAAAGATGGGGAAAACTACTACTCTATTTTGGTTATTCCTTTCTTTTAATTTTTTTTGGTTCATCTGGAAAGCAAGAAATGAAGATAGATTTCAAGGAAAGAAGAGGATGCTTATTAAGTCTTCTAGAAGACTCATGTTTTACAATATTTCTATGCAGGTCTATATTACGGTGGCTCTCTCAAAAGAAAATTTATGGAGCTACCTGGAGAACAAACAGGTCACAATAGATATCATGGAGGCGAGGTATGGGCATATGTGGCCGGAGGGACACCCAAGTGTAGATGTATTATGAGAGCCCTTCATGCATTCCGACAGGACCTAACAGAGGGACAAAACAAGAAAGTTGATAAGATGGGGCACATAGGGCGACCTTTAGAATAGGAAATGTTTGTTGTAGAGGAATTATTCGTCTTGAGTGGTGGTCAAGGCGTAGTTTAGAGCACACATTGGATAGAGAACTTCATTATATATATCATTTTTGATCAGTAGTAGCTATATATATATTTGCACAGTGGTTTATATCTGTAAATGATTTTAATGACTATATGATATAACTAATAACATTTTGATACAGGCCAGCTGATGGAGTCCATTTTTATCCTCAGTCAGTATAGGATAGCACTAATATTATGTAAAGGGGTAGCTTAGGGGTTGTGGAAGCAGTCAGGTTTATCTTGATCTATTGTACTAGGGGAAACTTGATTTTTTTGTAAAGGGGGGCTACTTTTGATTTCATACTTGGATGAACACTCAGATTATGTGATCTATACTCTCTGCTCATATTATACTTAATACAAATAAAATTATTATCTATCAAATTTAATTTGATGTTTTATTTTATCTAGTTAGCAATCAATTTCACTGCCTAGTATATTTGAAATCTCATGTTCATATTCAATTTTTGTTTATATTTACAATTCAATGCTTCCTTGTTTATTTAGTTGATGCTTAGTTTCCTTGGTCTAAGTATCCTCCAATTTATACACAAAATATATATATACATCAATCGATGCATGGGCTTTATGTTTAGTATTTATTCATTATAATTGTTAATCAATGAAATTTGTATTATGTAGTAGAATCGCCTACATATATCTTGCTAAGGCACAAAATGGGTATAGCAATTGATTGTATTTAATTGATGAGTCGGTTATATTATGAGACATCTGATGATTGATATTTTGGCCTATAGGTAATTTTTTATATATATACTATTTCTTATATTAAGATAGCATACCATCATAAATTTTATATATATATATATATTTGCATATAAGATTTGATATTAGGAAAAAAATAATTTTGTCTAAATAATATTTGTTTGGTAGAAGAGCGGGTTAGAAATTTAGTAGGAAGAGGATTGTTGGATTTATATAATTTAAAAAATATGTGTTTAAGGGTGATCCCACAATAGTGGTTTACAATTTTTGGCCAAACTGGACACTGAAATTATTTTTTTAAACTAAATCTTCACATTTGGGCACCTATAGCAGCTAAACCATGAAGAACTTGAAGATGATGCAAAATAGAGTCTTGTCACATTTTGTCTATAGATTCTAAAAATATTTTTTTCAAAAATTTTGGAATCAGATTCCACTTCTTTTTCCATCTCCCACGAAAACTATTTTTTTTTCAAAAAACAACATTTTTAAAAAGTGACGCACACTGTATAATACATAACTTTTTTTCCATGAAGGATAAAATTCTAATTCTTTCAAATTTAGATTTGTAACTCCGATATCTAGTGCTTCCACTTGGTTAGATATTTTTTTGTTGAATATTTTTTCTTCAATCAAGTTTCAAAGTCAAACCAATTACAATTCAGACATAGTGCAACTATATAACACAACTTTTTTTGTATATATCGAAATTCAAAAAAAAAATTATATTGGATCAAGGACTTCAATATCTGGTGCACTCATATTTTTCAATTTTTTTTTGATAATCTACTATTTTTCCACATGTGCAGAACAAAGACCTTCATTTTCGATGAAAAACCTATGTTTAATAAAACTAAAAAACAAATACATAATAAAACCAAAACATATTAAAATTATATTCGTTGGATAGCTCATTCTAAGGACTACCTGATTCCAGTTGGGTTTGTGAATATTCGTCCATTTTCATCCTCAAACCGAGCTCTGAAGTGCCAAAATTCAAGTTTTTTTTGTCTCAGGGGGGGATGAGGAATAAAGGGGGTTCGAGCGAACCCCTAGGGGTTTGCTTGAACCAGGGTTCATTCAAACCCCCCTTCTATAAGGGGTTTTGATGGCTTTTTTGGTGAGAAAGTATTAAGAGGGTTCGGTCGAACCTAGGTTCTACCAAACCCCTAATTAGTTCAGTCAAACCAATAGGTTCATACGAACCCCTAAAATCAATTTTTTTGCCATACATTCATTTTTTGTGAGTTTTCCTTCCTCACTTCAATTGTAAACCACTATTGTGGCTTCGCCCTTAAATAATTAAATTAGATTATTGTTATTAAGGTTTTGTCTTTAAAGATGTAGTTACTGAGTAAATATAAATATTAAATAGTCTACTAATTGCCTAAGTGGTTAAGTTAAATTGAGTGATAGGAAAATGGGAAATAATGCTTTAATTAAGGGAAAAGAAGAAAAAGATAATATATATATTATTATTTATCATCTATTCAAATTGGTTGATTTGAATTTATTCCTTGATTGATTCATTTGATTGTAAATTTATTAGTTTGTTCAGTTTAGGAATCAATTCTCATGATTATATTTGAAAAATGTATTGGAAATTAAATAAAGAAAATTGTTTACTATAAATGGATAATAGTAGAACTTAAGTTGATATTCTTTAAGAAAAAAAAAGTGGGTTTCGACATATCCTCCTATACTTGAATTGTATATTGGATGATTGTTGTCATTGACATTTGAGTATTATTGTGTGAATGGTTATTAAGTGAAGTTGGTGTTTAGGTAATGAGTTTTAGAAATTGTGCAAATAATGTCTCCCTTGGATGCACTATTTGGTGGATTTTATTATTGATTATTGTGTTTGGTTTTGACATTGAGTTGTTTTTGGTTATTGTCCTATGGGGGAAAGTCTTTTATGCAAATGGTCAATAATAGTCTTCCAAAGGCTTGGATTTTATGGTTGTTCTTTTGAAATGGTTGATATTACACTTGAGATGTGTACATGAGGGTCTTTAGCCTTGCACCATTTGTTTTTTATTATGGTTGGGATTTATGAGCAAGATGGTTCATGTCATGCTCTGGATATGTGATTCTTGTGGCTTTGTTTCAGTGTGCAAGATGGCTTTACCTTGTTGACATGTTGGGTCTCTAGTTGCTATTAGGGGGAGTGGCTTTCAATGGGGGTCGCCACCCAAAGTGTGTCCAAGGAAACTCATTGAGAGTTTCTTTAATTAGTGATAATCTAAAATGAATTAGAGGGTTGGGTAATTTTCACATTAATCAAGATAATGCCTCACTCATGGCTCAAGTGCTCGCTTAGGCCTGAGATGAGTGGGTAGGCTTGGAATGGAAAGATCAACTACCTTGTCCTCTTGAAAGGTATGTTGATCCCACATGAGTTTGTATGGGGGTCAACAATCAGTAGAGGTTCCTAGGGTAACCTAGGATGGGGGCCAGTAACCTAGGAAGGTTTGTTAGGGTAACTCATAGTAAGTTATGCGATGACACTCCTCACTATAACAATCTAGCATTCCCTAGTTTTGTGTGCCTCTAGAAGTGGTGTCTTTGTTATGTGGTGTTATTTTGTACTTTTTTATGTTGGAGTCTTGTTAGCCCTTTGGTGTTGTGTTACTGTCTTGATGTAGTCCTTTCTGCTAGCCTTTTTTCTTCTTGACAGCTTGATGTAGTGGGACATTATTGTTATCTCCTGGCACAGGGGGTGGACCTTAGGGTTAATCCTTTCAAGAGCAATTCTAAGCCTATTATTAAATTGGATGTAAAATTTGAATTACTTAAGTACTATGGGTAGTTGAATGCTGAAAAATTAGATGATTGGGTCCAGCAGGTAGAAGTGTAATGTAGGATTCAAGGCCTAGTAGAAGATGCTACTAGGATCCAGTTAGCCACTATCTGGTTGGGAGGTACAGCTCTCACTTGGTGGGAGAGTAGGAATCAGGAGGAAATTGCTCACCATGGTAAGGTTAATATGACTTGGATGGAATTTTTTGTTGCCCTTAAAAAATAGTTTTACCCTTTAGGTTATATGCAGCAATTAACAATGAATTGGAAAACCTTTAGGAAAAGTAAGGGTCAGTCTGTCTAAGATTACACCCATGAATTTAGAAAATGGGATATTGCTTTAAATGTTCCATTGTATACTCAGGATACATTACTTAAGTACATAGGTGGTTTGTGTATGTGTGAAATTGTGGGGGTTAGTAATAAACACACAAACTCAATGAGACATATTACATTAAAGATTTGAATCATAAAACTAATCTACTTGTAGCAAAACAAATCTCTAAAACCGTTCCATTGTTCTTTATTCTCAAGGATTCATTAAATCATATTGGCTCTCATATTTGTGTATGCACTATGATTGTTAGAATGACAACTTGAGAAACAAGATGCTATTCAAAATGCAAGAATCTAATTCCTACATGATTTATCAACAAATGAAGGCATGATGCTATGATTATGATGTTGTTGTATAAAATGGAGACTACACTATGATAATGATGTTAAATGCTATGGTGGAAATGCTATATGAAATTGAAGATGATAACTAAAATACAATTATATAAACTAAGACATGATTCTAAATTAATATGATACTACAATGCAACTTGCTAAGTATTAGAAAATGCTAAATGCTTAAACTTTAAATGTTCCAATTGCTCCAATGCTATTCCTACATTATAAGTTTACTCAAAGATGGGATGTTAAATGTTGTAGCAAGGGGTTGTATTTATAGGATTTCCCAAAGCATCTCGTGATGTGGTAGTAATCGACGGTCCATATTTTAGCATGAGAGAAGAATGGTGGAGATGGAAGAATCATGGAGGATGTTCCTTTGACCAAGGGCAACATGTCAAATGTATGAGGTAATAAAGTGTGTGAGAAAGCAATGCATCAAAATTTTGTTATGGAATTGGTTGAAAATAATGTGATTTAAATATTAGTCATATTTAAATACATGTGACATTTGATGTTGTGGCCAAAAAAGTGTTGTAGACATGTGACTAAATTTGAATTTGAAATTATTCAAACTTAGTGAGAATATATTTAATTAAACAAACTATTGAAATTTGTTTATTTAATTAAATTTAGAAGAATGTGGTTTAAGATGAAGAATTTAGAAAAGTGTGAACTATAAAATAAATTGAGAATTTATTTATAAGTAGATGAAATAAAAGGGGTCATTAATTAAATAACTAGTATTTAATTAATTAATTGTCTTGACCAATTTTAGGTGTATATATTTTGCTCCTCTTTGAAATAATGTGTTTACACGTTGCTTCAAAGAAAAATTTGCTGCTGATGTCGACAAAAAAAAAAAATCGATGCCCCAAATGCTGATTTTCAGGTGATGGCAGGTATATGCCCTCTTGGGAGATAAATCATTGAATTTTTTGAATTTTTAGGATTTTTTGGAATTTTTTGGAATTTTTGATGATTTGATGATGATTTCAAAATTTTATGATTCATAAATGATTTATATCCTGAAAAATGATGTTTAAGCCACCAGGTGATGAAATGATTAATTAAGTCCCTTTTGGTAAAATAAAATAAAACAACCCCATAAAAATCACACTTAATTAACCTTAAAAAGGTTAAAAAGTTGATTTTGCATTTCATTTGTGCATTGTGGATTTTGAAATTGAGAGTGATTGAGTGATCTAACAACTAGGAGAAAAATGTTGATCCCTTACCACATGCATCAATTCTAGCGTGTCAGATGTCACAACTGCCCAATAGCGTATGGGCCTCTGGTATGTACCCCAAAAAAACCTCCTCGTAAATTATGCAATTTGTTTTCTCACTCTTTTTCACGTTTTATTTCAGATTTAAATTTTCTAGCACATTTGAAGCCCGATGTAGCGCATAGATTAACTGTTTCTAGCGCAAAGAATAAATTAGTTCTTAGGGTTAGGGATTTAGTGCATTGAATGACTGTAATAGCACACCTGTCGTTTTAGTGCATAGGTATAATAGACTAGCGCATTAGGAGTTTTAGCGCAACCATGTCTAGATTTAGCGCATAGGGTAAATGATGTAGCACATAGGTAGAATTAGCGCATAGAAATTTTGTTATGGTGCATTCATGAATCTGGTGCATTGAAGGCCTGTTCTAGCACATTCATGAATTTTTGTGGCCCGTGTATGCTAGTAGCACATAGAAAGACTGTTTTAGCACATACATGTCAGAATGATGAATTTTTTTATTAGACTCCTAGATTTTGATGATTTTTTATCACGTCAGCCTTTGATTTGATGATGATTGATGATTTTGATAGATTAGATGATGATTAATCTAGTGATAGGTGAGATTTAGTGATAGGATACTGATAATTGACCTCATGATAGGTGAGGATCAATGATAGTTTCATTGATTGATTGACCTCATGATAGGCGACAATGATTGATTGATGGATAAACATCATGATAGGCGAGGTTGAATGATAGAATGATGCTCATGAGATTTGATCAAAGTCTCACTAGAGCTTATTAGATTGATAGGCTAATTAATTTTGATTGATTGACAAGATTACTGATTTGCAATATTTTGTGATGATAGGAGCCTTTGACAAATATGCAGATTCGAGAGTGTTTCCCTAGGACATGGGAGTTGATTCCACACCTAGCACCAGCTGAGGTAGTTGTTATTACACAATGCAGATTGTCCTCTCTGATAGATATGACCCAGATTATGATTAACAGGGGTTTACTGATAGCCTTAGCAGAGAGGTGGCATAGTGAGCATAACACCTTTCATTTTCCCATTGGTGAGATCATAGACTCTAGAGGATGTCTATCAGATTCTCTAGATACCTATTGTTGGAGAGCTAGTGTTATATGATTCTACTGAGCAAGGTGGGACTGATGCATTGTGGAGAGTAATCAAGGATGATTGTATATGTGGTTACGAGATTCCTTGGAGAGAGATGGTTGATTCCTATGCCACATTGTCGTCTATTCTTGCCTGAATCATTGGAGGGTTCCTTTGTCCTAATCGCAGGTCAAAGGGACTTTCAGTTGGATGGGGTAGGATTCTTGAGAGCATGATCGCTTAGGGTACCCAATATGCCTAGGGATGTTGCATGCTCACTCATCTATACCATGATTTACACTAGGTGGTCTACCTCTGAGGGGCTAGTTTATCAGTTGGGGTCGCATTGCTTCACTAGGAGCATAAAGCAGTCACTCGTCCAGTTGGAGATAGATAGCGACCCGCCATGAGACCATATGTACATGTTTATGTCAGTCCAATTGCTTAGCCTAGGTTGGGAAAATTGGAGTACTAGAGGAGGATACTTGATGATTTAGAGTCAGTGACATGGCGGCCTTATCTTGATTTTGAGAAATGGCCGAAGGACGACACTGAGATGCCATTTTCATGCCAATCTATGTACCTGATTGGGCAGATTTGGTTCATTATTGAGAGATTGTTGTTGAGGGTACTGAGGCAGTATGGAAGAGTGCAGGGGATGCCCCAAGGCATGGCACATTATGCATGATGATAGATGGATGATACAGAGTGGAGACTTGTTTTGTCATATGATGCAGTAGTTGCTTCATTCTAGGGATTACAGGCTATCATTTGGGATGTTCATCCAGAGATTATTGAGGCTCTAGTATCAGAGGAGTATACCCAGTACCTATTCCTACATCCATTTCCATGGATCTCTAGCCCAGATGAGCTAGTGCCATTGTTAGATGATGAGGAGAGGAAAGTAGTACATAGGCACAGGCGGAGGAGAGATGGAGGAGAGGAGAACAGTGATGATGGGGATGGATATGGAGATGGAGGAGGCAGAGATGAGGGTGAAGGAGGCCTAGGTCATGATGTTGGAGAGTTGAGAGTGCCTTGCAAGAGGCGATCATTGGTAGCGGCAACCAAGCAGCATGTAGAGATTAGACTACCCTCGTAGCAACTGCAGAATTAGATTGCTACATTACAAGTGCAAGTGTAGACACTCTAGGGTCAGTTGGAGTGGGTACAAGATTTGCTCACATAGGCTCAGGGATAGATTACTGCACTGACGGTAGAGAGGAATGTTGCCAGACAACAGTGTATGCAGGCACAGGGACAACTTACACAAGTCCAAGCCTAGTCTCAGGCATAGGCTCAACCATAGGCATAGATTGCCACACTTACCGTAGAGAGGGAAACTCTATGACAACAGGTGGAGTAGGCAGAGGGAGTTGCAGAGAGATTACAGAGGGATACCAATGTCGCAGGGACATCAGATTACTTTCGAGAGGTGTGACAGTCTGCTAAGGAGGTGGAGTTTTATAGAGTAAAGTATCATGAGGTCATTTTTCCAGAGCGTTGAGAGAGCTTCACCCAGTCTAGCAACCACACACACTAGGACTACTAGCAAGGGTGTGACACAGCTACTTCCTAGAGATCCAAGAGATCCTGGTGCAGGTCCATCTGGTGGGGGAGGCACTGATCCATTGACTTCAACACCATCTGGGGGGAGTATGACATAGCTTCGATGTGATGAAAATTTTGTTGTATTTTGGAGCATGATGTATACTTCTTGATTCAGTTGGAGACACTATGATATAGTGCCATTATTTTGGTATTGATGTGTCTCTTGATATTTGGATATCCTTGTACATTTGACATCATTTTGAGTTATATATAACATGTAGTGATGATGATTGATCTATGTGTTTATGATGTTTATATGATGATGATCATGATGATTATGATGGATGCATTTAATTTCTATTATATATATGCTATGTGATGTTCTATATGATGATGCAACTGATGTGTTATGATTCTATGATGCTTTATGAATGATGCCTATATGATACATGTGATGGATCTTATTATGCCAATGAAATGTAGTGCATTTTATGTTTTTGTACTTTTCTAATGCAAATAGATGATGCAATGAATGGATGAATGTATGATAATGTTAATGCATGAGTGAATGGATGGGTGAAATGATCATATGATGGTGTATAGTTCTTTGTGTTCATGATGTTTATATGATGATGATCATGATGATTATGATGATGTATGTAATGATTATATGATAATGCATGATGGATGATCCTATATGTTTTATGGATGATGTTTCATGCTATGTGAGATGGATTTGATCATGCAAATGATGTGTGATGTTTATGTGATGATGATGTGATGATTATGTTGATCCAACTAGTCCTTTGTCAATCTTGGATTTGAGTAATAACAAAATCATCTTTACTACTATTTTTAGATATTCATAATAATGGCATTATATCTTTACCAGTCATGTTTCTTAGCAACTTTTTCTTCTTGGAAATATTACTTTGTTAGATATTTTTTTAATCTTCTTATGCCATGTCATGTTCTTCAACAACTTTTTCTTCTTGGAAATTTTACTCTATTGGATATGTCTTTCCATCTTCTTATGCCATGTCATATTCTTCAACAACTTTTTCTTCTTGGAAATTTTACTCTACTAGATATGTCTTTCAATCTTCTTAATGGACCATTTTCTTAATCCATTAATAATAGATGAAATGATTTTGATTATGCAAGTGAGATGCAATGCAGTTCTTTTTTTTTATGTTTTCTGAATGTGGATATTATGATGTAATTTATGGATTGATGAATGCAAATGATGATGCAACTGATGTGTTTTCTAATGTATGCAAATGATGATGCAATTGATGTATTTTTGTTTAATTTCAAATGTACTCAATCCAATAATGATAAAGATAACATCATTGTGAAATTTTTCCAGCCTTGGAAACCCCATAAATACAGATGCAAAATTGACATGGATGCAAACTAACTTAACCATGTAGATCTAATATGCAAAGGTTGTCATCATAACAGCCAATTTTCCATGCTTTTTATCATCATTGAGCCTTTAAAATGTTGAAAGTGAGTACAAACATCAATGCCATGATGACCTAAGTACTACTTCCATGATTTTTGATAGTACAAGTTAACACAAGCATCTAGGTATAATTGAATCGAGATGACCCGAGTATTGCTTGTGTAAATAGATAAGAGTTAAATGTCTTCCTATGCAAATTAAAAATGTCATTAGTGATACTTTTTAGAGCACATCCCATGACAATTTGCAAAGTAATAATGATCAACTCACAGATTGAAAACAAAGAAAAACCATACTCCTTCCTATCTCCTCTAGTTCAATACATCATTGATGTGCTCTAGAGACATGATAACAAAAAATAAAAGTACAACAGTTGAACATTCATGCTTGACATGATAAAGCCATGATTCGGAAGGAACATCATCCATTTAAAGTTTTCTTTTGATTTGATTGATTTAGCTGTTTGATTTGGATAGTTGATGTGTTACTGATGGTGATTGATGTTTGATGTTGAGTTGCACTATGATCATTGTGTTTGTTGTGTTTTTCCTACTGTTGTTTGTCTATTGGTTCAAACTCAAATTTTATTGCCCCTAATGAGTTTAGTATTTTTCCCCCATTCTAGGGTGAGACACAACCGTGATGCCAGGATATGTACATGAGGTTTTCCAATGATAGGAAAATTGGCGAAAGTGAATGGTTGGCATGCTCAAATAGTTGGAAAATATAACCTATCACAAATAGTGCTTGTTTCCAGGTTTTCACTACTTGTTTTTATTGCACTTTTTCATATTTTGTGATTTATTTTTTTTTCCCTTTTTTTGTATTTTCTATTTTTTTGATTTTTTTGGTTGTTAACAAGACGCCTATTTGCTAGGTTTTCATCAAGGCAACCATTTTTTTTTCAAGACATTTTCTGATGTTTTTTGTATTTTGTCAGGACTTTTACCAGTGCACTAAATGAATTATGTGTAGAACTTCTTGAGATGTAGGTTGTTGAGGGATTCATCAAACAAATCCCCTTCAAGTGTAAAAAATTGATATGCTCTTGATCCAAACACTGAGACAATGACAAAGGGACCTATCCAATTTGGTTCAAATTTCCCCTTCTTTTCTTGATCTTGTTGATTATGAGGGTTCTCTTTCAAGACTAAGTCACCCACTTGAAAGGTTCTAGGTTTTACTCTGTGATTGTAACTTCTGGATATCCTCTACTAATAGGTTGTCAAGTGATCCACTGCATGTTGACGACACTCATCTAATAGTTCCAATTCCTATAACATAGACACTCTATAATCCTCATCTGGAATGATCCCTTTTAGTGACACATGAATTGATGGTAACTCAACCTCAATAGGTAAAATGGCCTTTGATCCATAGACTAGAGAATAGGGTGTGGCTCCTGTCAGGGTGTGGATATTGGTTCTGTAGGCCCATAACACAGGGTTCAATTGAACATGTCAATCACATCCAACATCGTTGAGGGTTTTCTTCAAGATTTTTAGGATGGTTTTGTTTAAGGCTTTTGCTTGGTCATTTCCTTGAGGATAGTAGGGTGTAGAAAAATGATGTTGGATATGAAACCTCTCACAAATTTCTTGGACATCTTGATTCTTGAAAGGTCTATCATTATCCGTGATAATGGATTGGAGAATGCCATACCGACAGACGATATAATTCAGGATGAAGGATGCAATTTTTTTTCTTGTGATGGTGGTTAGGGGAACCACTTCAATCTACTTTCTAAATTACTTAGTGGTTGTAATGATGAACTTGTGTCCATTTGATGAAGATGGATGATTTTTTCCTACAAGATCAGGTCCCCATTGACAAAAAGGTCATGTGGATGTGAAATTTTGTAATTCTTGTGTTGGTGCATGTGTCAGGTTTCCATGGATTTGATATTTTTGGCACTTCTTGACATATTGAAAAGACTCTTTCTCCGTATTTAGCCAATAATACCCCAAACGTAGGAGTTTTTTAGCTAAAGTTAGTCCACTTGAATGTGTGCCACAAATACCATCATGAACCTCACGTAAAGTATTTTTAGCTTCGTTATGTTCAAGACATAGAAGGAGAGTACCATCAAGACCTCATCGATAAAGTACATCGGCTATCAGGTTATGTCGAGCTACTTTTTGGATAAAATTTCATTTTTTGTTTCAGGATAAATTGGGTGGGAGGGTATTGTCTTTTAGATAGGTGTATATTTTCTCATAGATATAAGCATTAGCCTTAGCTAGATGGAATATGACTTGGGATTTGGGGTTATCATAGGCAGGGTTAAACTATTGTTCCACCATGAACTCATAGCGGGCTCGCTTTTCAGGTATCTACAAGAGAGAAGCAATGGTAGCCATAGCATCAGTAGCTTTGTTGTCACCTCTTGGAATTTGCTCAAATTTGATCTCCACAAAGTAATTTTTGAAGTCATCAACCATTATTTTATATGGAATCAATTTATCATCCTTTTTTTGGTAATCATCATTCACCTGATTAATGACTAGTTGAGAATCACCATAGACATGCAACTATATGATCTTCCATTCAACTGCTACTTTGATTCCAATGATCAATGGTTCATACTCAGTTGTGTTGTTAGTGCAAGGAAGCATTAACCTATAGGAATTTTGAATGGTATATCCTTGAGGTGTGATAAATAAGATTCCTACACATGATCCATGTTACGTGTAAGATCCATCAAAGTATAATATCCATTGTTGTGTTGACATTGTAAGAACATCAGCATCTGGAAACTCAATGCTCATTAGATGATCGTCTGGTAGTGGTGCTTCAGCTATTTGATCTGCTATGACTTGACCTTTGATTGCTTTCTTGTCTACATATTGGATATCAAACTTTCTCAATATCATTACCCACTTGGCTAATCTTCCTATCAGGGCAGCTTTGCTAAATAAATACTTCAATGGATCAATTTTGGTGATGAGTTTGATGGTGTGAGTTAGCATGTAATGTCTTAGCTATTGATTAGGAAACACTACTTCCAGAAAAGATTTTTCAGTAAAGGTGTAATTGTTCTCATAGTCATTCAAGGTCCTACTGATATAATAAATAGCCCTCTTGTGCAAGTAAAGCACCCAAAGATATCTCCATTGTTCCAATGTAGAGTAGCAATGGTTTTCCTTCATTTGGTGGTACCAATATGGGTGGTGACATCAGATATTGCTTGATTTGATTGAAAGCGACTTCACATTTTTTATCCCATTTGAAAGAAATGTTCTTATGTAACAAATGATTGAAAGGATGAGTTTTATCAGCTAGTTGTGCGATGAACCTCCTGATGGATTGGAACCGTCCTTGCAAAGATCTAAGTTGATTGATATTCTTAGGAGGAGGCATCTCCATGATGGCTTTGACCTTTGCGGGATCCACCTCAATGCCTTTGGATGACACAATGTATCCCAAAATTTTAGCTGATGTTACACCAAATACACATTTCTTGGAATTTAACCTCACATTGAATTTCTCCAGTCTGGTGAAGATCTTGTCTAAAATTTCCAGATGTCCCTCCCTAGTGAATGATTTTTCTAGTAAAACATCTACATATTCCTCCATAAAAGTGTGCATCATGTCATGGAAAATGGTGGTCATCGCTCTCTGATATGTGGCTCTAGCATTTTTCAACCCAAAAGGAATTACGTTCCAGCAAAAAGTACCCCAAGGACATGTGAAGGTTTTCTTATCTTGATCTTCAGGTGCTATTTTTATCTGATTGTAACCTAAAAAGCCATCCATAAAAGATAACATTTCATGCCCAGCTATCAAGTCTACGATGTGTCAATGTTAGGTAGAGGAAAATCATCTTTCGAGCAAGCTTTGTTGACATCTCTAAAATCTGTACATATCATCATACTTTTATCTAGTTTTGAAATAGGCACAATGTTTAATATCCACTCAGCATAGTCAATAGGTCCGATAAATCCCACATCCAACAATTTCTTCAATTCAGTTTTTACTAGAAGAGCGATATGGGGATGATTTTTCTTAGCTTTTGCTTCACTAGCTTTATTTCAGGTGGTAGTGATAAATGATGCATTATGAGCTCTAGATCCATACCTAGCATGTCAGTGTAGGACCATGCAAAGTTGATTTGTCATTCTTCAAAGAACTTAGTGAAGCTTGGTTTCTCTTCCTTTGTCATAGATGTTGCTAGATGTAGAGTCTTGATTGTTTCTTCTATACCAACGTTGATAGATTGTGTCGGTTCAATCAACACTGAAGACCTCTCCTGATAGTACTCTGAAAGAGTGTCAAATCTCCCATCTTTTGGTGCCTCAAAAGGGTTTTCACCATCAGATGCACTTTTTTTTTCTTGATCTAATGTTTCCATTGAATGGTTTTCACCATTAGATCCATTTTTGACATTTATTGTTTTGCAGCTGAGAGATTTGGCTCTCCCCATGTCTAAAGCTTCGTTATGAGATTCGATGATGGAACATGTTTCAGGATTTTTAGAGCAAAGGAAGTTCACAATGGCATCATCGTTTGGAAAGGTAGGTAGATCAAGCAGCTCAGTTTGGTCCCAATCAATTAATTCGGGATGTACTAATGGCAAGGAATCATTAGATGGGCTAAGGTCAGAAGGGGTGAGTGTCATAATGGTAGCATTGTTAGAACATTTGATAGTGATATTGAGGTCTATGATGTTACTCTCCTCCAAGTGATCTATTGTGCTCGAAGCCTGATCGTCTTCACTCGAGTCATCGATATGTTGTGATCCAATTTCAAGTGGTCTAGAACTCGAGCTCTATCCCTCCATATGTGTTGGTGTATACTTTTGTATCACATCAATTTATTATCATGACAAGACTCTTTAGAGAGGGAATCCCATTCATACTCATTGGAATCTATTTCAGAACTATCTCTTAGATGAAGGATTCATTCAACAACCTACGGCTTGGTTTCTTCTTTTGATTCTTCTTTGTACCCTAGTCTTTTTTTGTCCTTGGAATGAATTGTGATAGGTTGTATTGGTTCTATGATACCTTATTTTCTTTTACCAATAGGACCTTTTTCCTCATATCCCATCTTTTCTAGGATTGTCTTCCATTTTCCATATTACTCTATTTGTACATTGGAAATTGATGTTTGTGATGATTCTTTGTCCTTGTACAACCAATTCAAAACTTCCTGGTCATTTGATTCATCCACTAATGTGTCTGCTTTTACAAAGGTGTCATCAAAGAGTGTGGTTGATTGTGATGATTGTTGTCCTAATATTGATGGTTGCCCATATGACTTAGGAGAAGATAAAAGTTGTGATAAACACAAAGATTGCTCAAATGAGTATTCCCCCAAGCCTTTGTATTTTAATTGGATATTTTCAACTTGTTTCGATAAGGAATTGATTTGACTATCATGATTTGATGGAGTAGACTCACTGATACCCTTGTCTTTTGACTAGTCCATTTTCTCAAACCACTTTGACAAGGAATTTAGTTGTCTTACATTGTTTGATCAACTATGTGTTGGAGCTTCCTTTTTGTGTGGCACAAAATCGTCTTGGGTCATTTTAAGTGTGTTACAATATTGGGGATTGTTGGAATCAACTGCAATAGTGATTTCTTTCCCATTGAAAGGGAACTTCAAATACTGGTGATATGTGGAGGGCATTGCTTGCATGTCTTGAATCCAAGGATGTCCCAAGAGTATGTTGTATGTTAACTCTTTGTCCAATACTTGGAAGACTCTTTGACAACTGGTCCCACTTGAATAGGTAGCACTATCAACCCTTAGGAAGATCTATCTTCATCATTATAGGCTTGTGATTTTTCTTCTAGGATCAATAGCATTTTCTGAATACCCAAGTGCACGGACAAATTTCAAAGTACAGATATTCAAGCCAGCTCCTCCATCTATTAGAACACATTTAACACGGTGTTTGTGTATTAAAACTTCAATGTGGAGGGCAACGTTGTGTGGATGGGTGATAGATACATCATCATGTTTGAAAAATGATAGGAAATGAGGTGCGGTCAAGTGTCCCACCATAGCTTGAAATTGGCAAACCTCTAGGTTATTTGGTATCGTGGTGGCAACTATAGCTTGTTCTAGAATTTCCTTGTGAGCAGGTGAAATCTTGAGAAGTTCTAATATTGATATTTGGGTGGGAATTTTCTGCAATTGATCAACCATGTTATATTGAGTTGCAGGGGTTGTAGTTGTTTTGGACATGGAAGGGGTGGCTCCTTTCAATGTTACCTTGGCTTGTCCTTTTGTGATTGTATTGATTGGTGAATTGTCTTGTTCTTCTCTAATTTTGATGACATTAATTTGATTGTCATTTGCAGCAATGTTGGTGATTAGATTTATTGGCACAAGGTCATTGATTTGATGTGAGGTGGTGTTGATATCGTGGTGATGATTTTGAGTTGTATCAATGTTTCTTTGGCTCTTGATTTTGATTTCCTTGGTTGGATTCTTAACTACCTCCACACAATGAATGGTAGAATCATGAACATAATTTATGTTTTTCCCTTTGGTATTTGATGAAGAAGATTCCCCTTTTTGTAGTTTGGTAGAGGGTTCTTGAATACGCCATGATCATTGTTTGTTTGGAGTCCTACAAATATGGTCTTGTTGTCAATCAAGTCTTGTATCAAATGTTTCAATTGAATGCAGTCATTGGTCGTACGTCCTTTTTTTCTATGGAAGTCACAATAATGTGCGTCATTCCACCACGAAGGTTTAACTTTTGGTTCCCAATTTCTTGCCTCTAGTAATGTTATGACTTTGGATGCAAGAAATTCCTTTAATGTTGATTCTAATGATTGTCCCAAAGGTGTGAACCTTCTTCAATTTGATGATGTTCAATATGGTGGTGTTCTAGATTCAACATTACCTTGATTATTATTTTGATTGACATTTTGGTTGTTGTTTTAGTTGTTGGTTATATTGTTGTTCTGATTGGTTTTGGTGGCAGTTGTTAAGTTGAATACGGGTTTCGCATTTTGGGTTTCAACTACACCATCACTTTTTCCAGCATTCTTGTTTCATTGCCAAAACTTTGGTTTATCACCGTTGTTGTAGTTGTTGGAGGAACTCGTTGAGTTGTTTTCATTGTAATTTTTTATGACTCCTCTCTTAACCAAAGCCTCCTCAATTTTGATCCCATTTTCAATCAATTTTTTGAAGGGAATTTCAATTCCAATCTATAGCTCATCTCATCATTTAAGTTGTCGATGAATACTTCCATCTTTTCCATTTCAGGTATGGGATGAGAATATCTTGCAAACAACCTTCTCCATTTTTGAAAAATATGAGGATCGACTCACCCTTTTTCTATTTCAAGTTGCAAAGATCTTTCATTGTTATATCATGTTGGATGTTATAAAAGTATTGGGTTATGAACTTGTTAACCAACTCTTCAAAGGTGGTAATTGGTGGTGCAAGTTTGGAGAACCATTCAATACATTGTCCACCTAGGCTACGTGGAAACAATCTCATCAAGTAAGTTCCTTTGTGTGCAAATTCAAGACTCATGGTTCTAAATTCCCTCACATGATCTATTGGATTGATTTTACCATTGTATTTATCATACTTTGGGAATTCACAATGTTTGGGAAAAGGAATCATGTTAATGCTTTAATCAAATGGATATGGGAAAATTTCTTGTATCAAGTATCGTTTTGAGGTTCCTCTTTTCATGTCAAGAATTTTTTGTTGGAGGTTTTTCATTTGATGGGTTAAGGCAGCCACTTGTTTTGTATCTTGTGAATCATTTTCAAGATTTTTAGGAGTTGATTTCAATTTATTAACATCAAATTCAGGTGGAAGTTTAACACCTTGATTAGCCAGTATTAGGAGGTATTTTTCCCCATTTCTTTCAAAAATATTTTCTAAGCAATTATGGAAATTTGGATCTTGTTCAACATGTTGGATGTCTTCCTTAGTTATTTCTTCACTTTCAGTGTTGTGGGTTCCTTGGAAAGGATTCTCTTTAGGTTCAACCATGGTATTTTGAGTTTCAATGTTTTGAGTTTCGATGTTTTGAGTTTCAATGTTTGGAGTTTCAAGTTCTTTTTCCTTGAGTTTCTGTGTTTGTAATCTTGTTTGAACGGGCATACAAGTGTTACACTTTGACTAAACTTTGATCTTTGTTTGGAAGAATGCTAAGGATGAAAACTAAGTCAAATAGAATGACAAATTATATTGATGAGACTAAGTTTAATTTGATTATACCGCTTTGTTTCATGATGAAAGGATGATAAATCCTGATGATGAAACTTAGCTTAAATATCAGGGATATGATAAGTTTGATGATTTAGGCACTTTGAGATGTTAGATCTTGGTTTAGTTTGAATAATTCTACTTGTAGAGGTCAGATTTAACAAGTTTAGACTATGTGGTACCTGAGGAATGATCTCGAGCTGAAAAAGATTTTGAATACTGGGTTCAAACTATGAAATAGGGGAATTTCACTCTCAGGTTTTTCATTTATGGATGCACTAAAAGACTGCACAAATGTGCTAAAATAGATAATGAGTGTGCTATAAGACTGTTCATATGCGTTATAAGATTGTTCAGATGCGCAAAAATGGTGAATGTATGCGCTATAAGACTACTCAGATGCACTAAAATAGTGAATGTATGTGCTATAAGACTACTCAGATGTACTAAAATAGTGAATGGATGCACTGCCAGATTACACAAATACACTATAAAATGGATTGAATGCGCTGGAACAGAGGATAAATGCACTAATCTAGAAATTTTCAATGTTTTTGATAATTTATCTGGTTTTTAATCCTCGGATCTGAATGTTTCCAAGGTATGATCGAATGGAAAGTGAGTTTTTCTTGGTTTCCAGCTTGCAAGTTGTGAGAATCAAGTGTTCGAATGGATGATTTTTGAGTTATGATTTCAAACACAATGGAAAGTTTTTCAAACAATTGTGTCAAGCCTAGTAACTAAACATTGAGTGTGTATTCAAGAATCTAGTCTGATTCTTTTGATTTCCATAGGAATAACACAAGAGAAGACAATTCAAGCACTTTTCTATTTTCAAGGGTCACTTAAAATACCATAGCCCACATCTTAAAACTATGTCAGCTCACACAGTCATGTCACCCCCTAGAGGGCACCCATGTTTTTTCCTTTCCCAAGTCTTAACCAAAGATGAAACCTCCACTTTTGGCTAGGGATCTCTGATAGTTATATGGTGAGTGTCTTGGGAGCATATTCTTCCCTCCCCTTGCACTGTGATATAGAAAGTGTTTGAAAACTGACTTGGTTGGCTTCTACACTATGGTTCATAGTAAGAGTTTTTGTTTGGTATGACAAATAGATAAACTCCCTCAAGAGACCTCCCAACCTTTAGAACAAAGGCTTTAGGGATGGTTATCTTGCACACTACCATCGAATTGCAAACTTTCCCCAAATTTTCTTTTGATTATAGTGGGTTGGAAAACCTGGCTTTGGTTGTTCCCACTTAGGTCATTCTCATAGGGTGAGTACTTTTTCCCACTATGGAAGGCCTTCTAAAGGTGTTAATAAAGCATAAAATAGTGAGTTTGGCATTCTGGTCACCCAATTAAGGAGAGAGCATAGGCCTATCACTTCAAGTACGAAATACAAGGGGTTCTTTAACCTTTTAATTAAGCTAGGTACCTATCTTAATCAAAAGAAAGCATTAAAACAAGTCCATCCCCTGCATAAATCATCAATAGTTGCACATAATTTTTCCTTTGACCGATGTATCATGCACCTGCAACACAGAAAACATTAATTAGTCCTCAAAATTTTAAGATTTTGCAAATTTAAACAGATGCGCTAAAACAGTCATCCTATGCGCTAAAAGATTATTTGTATGCACTAAAATAACTATCCTATGTGCTATATTATCTCATGTATGTGTGATCCGGTGGACATTTTTTAGTGAAAATTGAAGTGTCTCATTTCTCTCCAGAATCTGCACCATCAAAAAGAGTTCGACGTCTTGATTCCAACGCAACTCGAACAGAGCGGAAAGGAGTTCATTTGTGCAAGTTATGGCCAGTCAAACCTTGGGTGAAACTGGGATCAGAGGGCATCCAGTAAGCGAAAAAATGGCATCATCAAAAGTTGTTGAATTTGGCGTCATCGCGAAGATCTCATCAAGACGATTCCGACGGTGTTCGTTTCATCGAAATCCGACATCGTATGCTCAACTTATCAGCGGTCAAAGTTTGCAGTTGACTTTTTGAGGTGGACCGTACGGATGCTGACGTCAGCTTTCCGTACTATACGGACTATGAAATGGTCAAATCAAAATCTGACACATGGCTTCCACGTCAACATCGTACGGACCAATCATAGAGTGACACGTGGCAGTCTGTACGCCCAGTCAGCAGGTCCAATCAACAGTCCGTATGCACAGTCAGCAGGTCTAGTCAGCATACCACGTCATCATCCTAGCTGGCAGATACGTCATCATTTGGCACATAGTCAGCATCCACGTCATCTGAGTTAGTACTGAGTTGTCGTCCACGTCAATGCTATTGGCCATTCAGATTCTGCCACGTGGCACCCTCCTTGTGCGACACGTGGCGCTCTCTTCCATCTCTATCCGCGTTGGTTGAAAAGTTGTTTGGTTTGTTAAAAAGGTGCTGGGGAGTTTTGAACCTCTGACCTGCGCGAACTAAACATAGTGTGTTAGCCATTGCACCAAATCCACGGCTCTAACTATGTATTAACAGTGGTTGTTTTTGTTATGTAAAAATTGGCAGATGGCTTTTTAAAAGCTAGCGGCTGGGAGTGGAACCCGGGACTGCCAGCCAACTAAAATCTATACCCACCGCTAAGCCATTCGCTGGCTTTAAGCCATATTTAGCATCGGTTTTATTTAACTTAGTATCAAAAACCGAATACCTATGCTTTTAAAACAAACTCCTAATTTTAAATTAAAAAAAACAAACAAGAATCCTTTTTAAGGATTAACCAAAACCCTTCCCAAACAGAATAAACCCGGGAGTTGAAAATTAAGGGGCTTAAATTTATTTTATAGATATTGGGGGTTATTTTAAATTGATTTTTATGTATTTATGGGAGATTTATAAGGATTTTTCAAGTATTTTTACTATGTAAGGGGGATTTGGTGTTTGAAAATGTAAAAATGGGAGATAGGGAGAATATTGCAAAATCAATTGGTTAAAGACCAATTTGAGAAAAAAATTTGTATAAAAAGGGGTGTGAGGTGAGAGTAGAGATCAAGTTTTCTTTCAGGTGACGAAGTCTTGAAGCTATGGAGATAAACGAAAGAGAGGTCTTGTAGAGATTCCATTCTTGCACGTCAGAGTGCTGTTATGCTGCCGAAGTGCTTGGAGAATGATTGTGGTGCTTTGTAATTGATTTTGGAGTTAATCGGATCGGTCTCTCTATTGGAGTGGACCCGGAGACGTAGTCACTTTCATGACGAACTCCGTTATCAAACGTTGTTTGCACTTCTCTTCTTCTCTCTCTTTCTGTCTCTCATTTCCTTCCTTTCTGTTAAATCACCTTGTTATTAGTTTCATTCTGTTATTTCCTTAAGTTAATTTTGATTTAATTGACTTGAAATAATCATTGTAAAAGCATTGTAAAAGTTAAGCATTTAAATACTGCAATCTAGTCTAGATCCTATACAGATCAATGTGCTAAAATAACAACCCAATGCACTATAATAGGAAATGAATGCGCTATAAAACTCCCTACATGTGCTAAAACAATTGCTCGATGCGTTGAAAGAAATATCAGATGCGTTGTAACAAAAATCAAATGTGCTAAAATATTTTTTGTATGTTTTGAAAGAGCTCATGGTTGAGCCAAAAGAAATTCATGTCCAGAATCTGTGAAACAAGTTTTTCAAAAAATTGTTAAAAATGGGGTTGGGCCCCACAGTGGGCCCCAACTTATGTATGTGTGAAATTGTGGGGGTTAGTAATAAACACACAAACTCAATGAGACATATTATATTAAAGATTTGAATCATAAAACTAATCTACTTGCAGCAAAACAAATCTCTAAAACCCTTCCATTGTTCTCTATTCTCAAGGATTCATTAAATCATATTGGCTCTCAAATTTGTGTATGCACTACGATTGTTAGAATGACAACTTGAGAAACGAGATTCTATTCAAAATACAAGAATATAATTCCTACATGATTTATCAACAAATGAAGCCATGATGCTATGATTATGATGTATAAAATGGAGATTATACTATGATAATGATGTTAAATGCTATGGTGGAAATGCTATATGAAATCGAAGATGATAACTAAAATACAACTATAAACTAAGACATGATTCTAAATTAATATGATACTACAATGCAACTTGCTAAGAGTTTCAGTCCAAGCCACTCATTTAGAGTCAAGGGGTAAGGACACTTTCAGTGATAATTTCTCAAAGAAACCATCTAAGTTTAAGGGTAAGGACAAAGACAAAGATAAAGGCAAAGGGAAGAAGACAACTATAGTTAAGAAGGAGGGTGATAATCCCACATGCTCCCATTACAAGAAAAAGGGGTAGGATGATTTGAAGTGTTGGAAGTTGCATCCAGAATTAAGGCCAAAAAGATACGGAGGCAATAAAGGCAAGAAAATACTGTTGCAGTGATTCAACAAGATCTTGGATCTGATTCCAGAGATGAAACATAGATTGTTGCTACCAGGGTCCAAGGTAAAGGGAAAGGTATAACTCTCTCTTCTGATGCAAATGTTTCAAATGCAAGTAAAATTAATGTATCTACTCCTCCTAAAGTTGATAAACAATGGAATGAAATGTTTCACATTCGAGTTGTAACTAAGCACACTAAGATTGACACATTGTTTGATAGGGGTTCTCAAGTCAACTTAATATTTGAAGAGGTGATAAAGAAACTTAATTTAACTACAACACCTCATCCAAAGCCATATCTACTTGGATGGGTTTGAAATGATGCTCAACTACAGGTAACGAAACAATGTAAATTGAGATTTTCTATCACTGCAAAATTTATTGATGAGGTAGAGGTAGATGTTGTTCCTTTGGATATTTGTGGGCTTGTGTTAGGGAGTCCTTATATGTATGACAAAAAAGAAATCTTTTATAGGGGGGAGAATAAGTATCATCTTTTTAAGGATGGGATAGAATACATTGTGCGTGCACACAAAGTCAAGACTAATCTTGCACTAGTTAATGTTGGTCAGATGAAAAGGTTGGTCAATTCTAGTAAGAACTTTGTATTAATGCTTGTAAAACCCAAAGAGGATCAAAAAGCTAAAGCATTTAAGGGGTATGATCTAGAGTGTAAAACTAATATGGTCAAAATAGTTTCTTTTTATGATGACTTATTTTAGGAGCCAAAGGGGTTGCCAAGTATGAGAGAGATACAGCATGAAAAATCCAATTGCAATAGGATGTGCCTCTTCCAAACATCGGCATGTACTGCTTATCAGTTTTGCAAAATAAAGAAATCAAAAAGCAAGTTCAGAAGTTGGTTGAAAAAGGAGTCATCCATCCTAGTACATCTCCTTGTGGTTCTCCAATTGTGTTGATTCCAAAGGAAGATGGGTCTTGGAGAATGTGCATTGACTATCGAGCCCTGACCAAGATAACGATAAAGAACAAGTATCCTCTTCCCCGTATTAATTATTTACTTGATCAATTAAAACATGCAGTTTATTTCACTAAGTTAGACTTGTGTAGTGGATATCATCAGATAAGAATTGCAGAAGATGACATTTGGAAAACTACATTTAAGACAAAACAGGGACTGTTTGAGTGGTTGGTCATGCCCTTTAGGCTTTGCAATGCACCAGCTACATTTATGAGAGTCATGAATGATGTCTTTCATCCTTTTATTGATGATTTTGTCATAGATCATATTTCAAATCATTTGACTATGGTGATTTTGTGAGTCCAGGACTATCAGATCTTGGTGATTTGATATTGGAATCATTGTAATCTCTTATTACTCTCATTTGACATGGTTATCAGTATATCATTGGATTTGTATGTTACAATGTTGTAACTAAAAAATTTGTAATTTTGTCCAGGAAATTTATACTTACATGTTGCATTTATGACTTGGATGTGGGTTATCAATTCCCATAGATGCTTCAGTGTTGATGCATATTTAGATTGGTGGCTTGGTTTAGTCATTTATTTTTATGGTTTGGTTGTCATGTTGAGGAGGAGAGATGCTATTACCAAGTGTAGTCATGATGTGAGACCTATGTAGTTAACTATGTGATGCAGACACATGTGACATAGTTGGATTGTGTTGATGGTACATTTGGTGGTGATCATGGTGTAATGGATGTTCCTGGTGCTTTAGGGACTTTGGTATGATATGATTGTTTGAGTATCAATCAAAGGAACTACAATATCATCAAGGGAAATTTGTGAAAAATTATACATGTGAGATGAATGATGAACCATACCAATATAAATGATCTATAAACTCTCTAAATATTTAATAATCACAAAATCATGTGTGAACATAATAGATTCCCTACTCCACTATGTGCAATCTAATAGATGGAAAGGAGATAGGTTAAAGATAATGAAACACAAAGTACATCACTAAAAGTTCCTAGGTCAATGGATCATTTCCCACAAACATAGATATATGTTGTGTTCCTCATTAGGATGTGTGGTAAATTAAAAGGTTCAAATAAAGAGAGCATACCTTATGATGAAGCTATATGATGTGAAGCTCCAAAATCAAGAATCTATCTCACTAACTCAGGACTTGAACATTAAAAAGTGTCTTTTTCCTTCATCTTTTCTATCCCATTTCTCACTCCAATTGTCTTTGATTGTGTAGATGATGATGATGTAGAAGAAGAAGATAAAATTGAATGCATTATTGAAATCAATTTGATATTGTTCTTTTGAATAAGGTGCTTCAACTCGTCAATTTTTTATAAAAGTTATGTTCATCATGCCCAATTATTTTACAATAAGAAAAAGTGGAATTATCCTTATATGTATCCTCTTTAGAAGAGATAGGAGGATCATTATATTCTATCTTATATTTTAATTTCATGTTTCCTTTTCCTTTGGATTATTGGGTCACCAATGCCTAACTCTTGGGAAGTGAATCTAGTTGGATAAGGTTAGCTTGATATCTATTCAAGTACTTATAAAGTGTCTCAAAATAATGTTTCGAGCTAAAAGAAATCCAATGAGAAGTTCCCATGGGAAGACACAGGGTTAAAGACACTATGATGCACAGTAAAGATCTCATTACCAAATGGAAACTTTAAACATTTATATAGAACTGACGGGTGACATTCATGGAACAAAGCCATGGATATAGCCTAACTTCACATGAAATTTCGCTAACGTTGGGATGATGGTGAATGATTAATTATTTTAGTCCAAATTTTAAAGAGATTTGTGGAACCAATCGTAGGGCAAGCAAAACCATTATGCGTTTTGATCCATGCTTTTAGTCTTTCATATGTATCTTGATAAAGTTCATGCACAAATAGGACTTTTTCAATGATTGCATTCTCTACACAAATGGGATCAATTAATATCCCATTAATAGGCTTGTCATTGATTCTTCCAACTATGTAAAGAGGACCATCGGGTGCATGTTTAAGTATGTCTTGTTGTGAGAAAGAAATGTCAAGCGGCATCTTAGTTAGGCCCTTATGAGGTTTAGCTTCAATAAATCCAACCATAGATTCTATAGAGTTTTCTTCATTATTGTTTGTGTTATCATCATTTGTGTCAACATTCATCACATCATTCTTTGTTTCACGAGCTTTGACAAATGAAATATTATGATTTGGCATAGGATTTGTAAATATTTGCAAATTTTTATTAAGAGCGGCTACGAACTTATTACCTTGATCATTAACACCACCAATTTGAATATAATTAAAATCAATGAGGTCTTGCACAAGATGTTTAAGATGCTTACAATGTTTCGTATCATGTCCATTTTGTTAGTAAAAATAGAAATAGACATTTGATCTATAGCTTTAAGATAAAGGTTTACTAGGATCAAGAGCTCTAACAAGAGGTAAGGAAATCAAATTCTTGTCTAAGAGTTGCAACATGATATTATGAAGGGCATCAGTTAGGGGTTTAAACTTTCTATTTGAACTATCTCCAAATGGATTTGTCATCCTTATAGCAGCCAATTGGGTGTCAACATGTTGAGGTGGTTGGAGGGGATTAAGTTGTAGAAAGCCCTTATTTTTTTTCTTAAAAGGTTGATAGTTGGTTTGAGGTGTGGATTTAGACTTTTTAGGATGGTTAGAGGGAATTTTCACTTCACGAATAGTAACCAAATTTTGATAATCACGAAGGGTTGTACACAACTATGTGAAGGAAGGAAACCTCAACATCTCAAGCTTATCTTGGATTTTTTCTTGCAAAATGGAAATAAACATTCTTTGAAGGTCGACGTCAGGAATCTTAATGTTTATTTATGAATAAAATTTGGTATCATGCTATAAAATTAGTGACCTTTTCATCATCCTTTTGATTACATGTCATCAAATCAGCTAAGGTCATCTTAGGACCCATGTGAATTTGGAAGTGGTTGTAGAATGAATCAATAAGTTCATTGAATGAACTAATTAAATTATTTGGTAAAGAGAAAAACCACTCTAAAGCAGTATCTTTCAAGGATCTAGGGAAAAGCTTAGCCAAGAGTTTATCTTCAAAAATGAAGTCACTACATAAGGTTGTGTAAGCATAAACATGGATAATAGGATCTCCTTTCCCACCATATTTATCAAACCTAGGAACCTCTATACCTTGTGGCATTTGTGTTCTCAATATCTCCAAGGATAATAGGTCAGTTTTGATGTATTGTGAAGGTTGACCATTGTTGTTTTGATTTAATATGGCAAATTTTTTTTGTAGGGATGAGACATTTTACAAAAGTGTGTTAAGGATTGGATCATTGTTGGTGTTGTGATATAGAGGTGGATAAGGTGGAGTTGTGTATGTATACGGAGGACAAGTAAATTATAAATTTTTGAGGGGGGTGGATGAGGAAATATGAGATTTGAATGCACAAATCTAGAGGGATTCCCAATGGAAATACCTAAGAAAGTGTTGAAATTGCTAGTAGGTTGGATGGTTGTAGTAACATGAGTACTAGTGTATGTAGGAATAGAGGTAAGGGTTGTGGAAGGAGGAAGTGAATTTCCACCTTGACTTTGAGTATACCCTAAAGCTTGAGCACAACTAGTCATGGTAGGGACATGTTTATCAACAATATGAGCTAGAATTCACACAATGTCTATTCCATGTTAATTTTCAAGAATTTTCCTCACATTATCTAAAGTAGGAATGACACTACTAGCAATGTTTTAGAAGTCACAAAGTTTTACAATTTCTCTATTTCTTCATCTATCCTTATTATGTTCTCTTGTGAGACATTAGCAACCATTTTTTTGACATCATGCATATTAGTTGTGGGTAGGGAAGTCATTGGAAATAAGGTATGAAAGCTAGGATCCATAGGGGTTGACTAGTGTCAACACTATGAGTGAAAGAGTTAGAAAACCCAAGATCCATGATGAATGGTGTATCACAGGATGACATGAGTCTCGAACTATGTCTCACAACAACATTGGTAATAGGACACCAAGTTGTGCAGCTCATAGAAGTTTCACAAACTTGGTATGCACCCAAAATGGATAAAAGGAAAAATGAAATGAAATATCCTAGAATGTAAAGTGCAATGCAAATATGTAAAGGCAATTTTCAGATTCTAAACAAGATAATTTTCTAATTATACTATGCAAAAACCTAAAAAATGATGTCTCGTAAATGCAATTTTGAATTCACACAATGTCCTAAATTTATCAAATGAAGCTTAATATGATCAATTTGAGATAACAAAAATTTTGCAAACTGTAACAACAAACTAAAAACAACAAAATAGAATATAGAAACTAAGATTTTAATGCCTAGAAATAGAAGAAAAATCCCTAATCAGGGACTTGTTCGCCCATGGGAGAATGGGTCCTAGTTGAGGGTTTTGAAAAATGAAGTTACAGAGTTGATTCCTATGGATTTCAGATTCTGGACTGATACAAGTGGTTGTAGTTTGAATTTTCTATAAATTAAGTCTAAATACAAATGCAAAATAGTGATGAATGACAAATTAGGAGACCTAATTTAATATGCAATTTTGATTTATTTTTTTAATTAAAATGAATGATTATGCAATGCTATGTAAATGCTTTGCAAAATGACTAATTTTTTTGTATTTTTTAGATTTTAAAAGATGCAAAATGCAATCCTAAAACCCTAAATGAGATGCAAAATAATGCAAGTTAAGAAACCCTAAATGAGATTCAATTCAATGCAATGCAATTAAGATGAATACAAAATATAGATCTAGGGCTGAAATATACTCCAAAATCATAAAGATACAATGCTCAAAAGTTGTTTTCACCAAAATGAAATGGTCAAAAACTAGGTGCATCAATATGGAATGGGGAAAATGGGGTTATGATGGACCTATCTCTCACTCTTTCATTAGGAAATTAGATCCACAAAAATAATTGCCTAAGTACAACCCTTAGGTGAGCCAACTCAATGTGTGAATCTTTAGATTTCCTTATGCTTGAAGGACAGGGGTCAAGGTCAAACAACACTTTGGGAAGGAAAACTAAAAATAGAAAACTAACACCAAAATGCAATTTAACACTTGAAATATCAAGATAAAGCTCAATACTGACATAACCTACAATCAAATTTCAAATCAAAGAAGGGCAGATCTGAATGTTTCTTTCACTAGAAGTCAATTTCTAAAGCTAAACTGGGACTCATTTGCCCATGGGAAAATGGGTCCTTTGTTAGGGTTTTTCTGCAACTTTCAGGGGCCTCTAGTCCTATCTCTGCACTTCAAGATTCTTCAGGTTTCAATATCAGAAGGTCATAAATAAATTTTGTAGATGATTTTCTGTGAGATGACAACTTTTGCAACTTTGACAACTTCTTCAATGTTGTTCTTCAAGAGGTCTTCAAGCTTTCTTCCACCTAGATTTGTAAACACAACATGAAAGGGAAAAATTGTTTGTTTTTGGTGAATGGAGGTTTTCCTTGGTCAAACCCCATTTTGGTAATTAAACCTTGTAATGAAACATGAAAATGGGGATAAAGAATGAGCAAAGTTATGTTACCACTCAACAAACCCTTGAATAAACCTTGGAATTTAAATTAGTAACTTGAATGAAATGAATTCAATGGATGTGGATCTTGAACCTTGAATCTTGTTTGAAATAATGACTTTAAATGCTTGAATTGATCATGAAACCTACATCACCATATTAGCTTCAAAAAAATGCATGATGCAAGAAGACTTTGACATGATAATTGGATCTTGATTGTTACAATAAAACTCTAATAATTCTTCTCTTGAATTCCTTTGATCGCAATATTTTCCTTAGGAATGCTTCTTGAAATATTTTATATTGCTTAGATGAAACTTAGTGAAATAACCTTATATTTGTAGATATGTATCCTCAATTTCTCAAAATCAAATATCATAAGTTGACATCTGAATATACACTTAGAGATATTAAAATCCTACCAAAAACATAATATAAAATTAGGTCCTAAGGTCAAGGGAGGACCTATTAGCCCGTGGGTGAATGGGTCTCAAGTCCCTAAACCTAGGACACACATTGCTCAATGAGAAGTGTTATGTTAAGGCATTAATGCATGTCGGGTTTCCTCTTCAAAAAATGCAATAAAATAGGCTTGGTAAATGAAATAAGGGGCCAATTAAGGCATAATTAAGCTCAATTCATTAAAGGAGCCCTAAATAAGTGTGAAAGTGTTTAGGGGTACACTTTACAACACTAAATTAAGGCACAATTAAGTCCAAATTAACTATGAGGGCCCAAACAAGTGTGAAAATGGAAAAGGGATACATTTTTCTATACTACTTATATAAATATCATTCATACCACAACATAGTGCTTTACGTGGGGAAAACCCTTTCGAGAAAAACCTCCACACTCCAAAATCCACCCAATATATTATTCATAAATCACAAAGGTTACAACATACTTGCAAAGAAAGCTTCAAATAGGAGTATCACCAACTAGAGATCCAAAGGTAACACGACCACTATTAGACTCTCAGAATACATCAAAATACATAATCGTAATATAATGCCCTCATAAAATAGGGTTATCTTCTAGGGCAAGTCAAGCCAACAAAATATTGACTATCAGATTTGAGACCTAATGATGAACATTCTAGATTTACAATAATAAAATATACATAAAATTTTCCTTTCAAGGACGCTGCCCCCAAGCCCCCGCCGGGGCACACAGCCCCTAGACCCCTAGCTAGGGGGATGATCCCCCCAAACACCTCACGGGTGAGTACCCCCCCAACCCGTCACATTGATGTATTAATAGTACCTTATGTAATTGCAAGTTTGAGACAGATTTTCCCAACACTCCCAAATATGAATCAATACAAAAATAAAGCCCCTCGAGCAAAAATCAACCACCGATTTTAAGGATTCTCCTATAAATAAGTCAAAGTACTAAAATCACTTCAAACTAAAAGTATGATATATAAGGAATAACTTTAAAAAGTAACATAGATGGATGTGTCGTTCTCAGTAATATCTTTTCAATTCCTATAAGAACTCCAAAATTGGATATAATGTGCCCAAGATATGGTTTATCAAAAAATACAAGTAAATTTGAACTTCAAAGACACCTACTACAAAATCTTAAAAAATACGTATACCACTATGAATACGTATTCTCCTGTAAATACGTAGACCCCTAGCTAGGGGGATGATCCCCCCAAACCCCTCACGGGTGAGTACCCCCCCCCCCCAAACCCTCATACTGATGTATTAATAGTACCTTATGTAATTGCAAGTTTGAGATAGATTTTCCCAACACTCCCAAATATGAATCAATACAAAAATAAAGCCCCTCAAGCCAAAATCAGCCACCGGTTTTAAGGATTCTCCTATAAATAAGTCAAAGTACTAAAATCACTTCAAACTAAAAGTATGATATATAAGGAATAACTTTAAAAAGTAACATAGATGGATGTGTAGTTCTCAGTAATATCTTTTCAATTCCTATAAGAACTCCAAAATTGGATATAATGTGCCCAAGATATGGTTTATCAAAAAATACAAGTAATTTGAACTTCAAAGACACCTACTTCAAAATCTTAAAAAATACGTATACCACTATGAAGTGCTTGGAACCATCTTTCCAACACTTATTAAAAATGTCAAAGAATGATACTAAGGAAAATAGTTATGTCTCCTAAAAAATATTACCTCCCTCAAGAAAATCAAATGGGGTCATATTTTCACTATTTTGGTAGCAAGAGTGGTGGTCACTCCCTAGGTGAAGCTACCTAGGAATGGTTGTATCAAAGCAAGGTAGCACAAAAAGTCGTGAATGGTGAAGCATGATGGTGACTTGGTGGCAATGATCACATCACCCACCAGTGATAAGCCCCTACAACTGAGGGAAAATATGGACCTTAACCTTAATATTACTAGGCTCTAATAAAAGTAAAAGACATAGAAATAAAATAATAATTTTAAAAAAAAATTACCAACCACTGATGAAGGATGACTGTTGGCATAGAAAATTTACTCCAATGCAAGGATGGCACAAAAACTATTGATTGATCTAATGATAACTACAAAGTGTATGACTTGTACAAACCAAACAACCATATGGATTTTTCATAACAAAAAATTCTACAAACCCTTAAAAAAAATAAAAAAATAAAAAATAAACAAACCATATCAAAGTAGATATCAATTTATAGGTTTTTAGACCTTGTGAACTCAACAGTGAGGACCATTTTGCACCAAAATTTACTCAAAAAAATACCAAAAGCGCTCCCAAATTAAGAAGGGACTTGCAAAGTAAAGCTTTGGTATCATGAAAGTGTCACACAATATGTTCAAGCCACCAAAATCATTTATAAAACTAAAAACAACCTTCTATAAGAGAGTAGCAAGAAATAAATGATAAAATTATATAATAAATACAATGGAATAAGATGCTACAATGTACAAGAGGAAATTTATATAGGCAAGATGGAAGACAAGACAATAGAGGATTATGACAAGTGTTATAGTCATATGACATGACACACAAAAAGTAAATAACCTAAAAGTGCCCTAAGTAAACTTAACTAATGTGAATAAGACCTAGATAGGAACCATTTAGATAAGATACCCCATTCACACCAACAATTATTATTATTTAATTTATGATTTCTTAATTTTACAAATTCTCTCTCTCTCTCTCTCTCTCTCTCTATATATATATATATATATATATATATATATATATAATAAAAAATAAATTTAAATTATATAATTTTTTAAATACAAAAAATGAGAAAATAAAAAAGCATGCAACAAAAGAAGAATACATGGAAATGTTGTTGAAAGAGAAGTAGAGGACTTGGTACATAGGACATTTCTCATTGGGTTTGCAAGTAAAAGTACCAAAATAATTTGCTAGATGCACCTTTAATACTAAAATCCCTCTATAGGCCTCAATTGAAGGAGGTTTGATTGAATCTAGTCTTGTCATGGGGTGTCATGCAACTCCATGGATTTGTTGACTAGCTTTGATTGAACCTTAATAATTTTAGGCTTGATTTTTTATCATGATTTTCATTTTGGCCCACAAGTGGGACTCATTGTTGTGCTCTTACCTAGTAAACATTAGGGCATGAATGGTTGACAAAATTCATATTTTAAAATTTGAACACAGACACTAACACCCATCCAATACTAGTTTCCAAACACAAGCACCCAAGTAGCACTAATGTCCTTAAGGAGTTAAGAGCTTAAAGTTTTAAGGTTGTCTAGTAAGGTGTTCTTAAAGATAGGTCTCTATGTTTTATCATTTTATGATCAAAGAAAATACCTAAAACATGAAAAATGGTCCTTAAACATGTCCAAGGGGACAGACACCAAAATGTGTCTAGAAATATAAGGTGAAAGTTTCAAAGTGGGCAATTTATAGCCTTACAAGGTCTTAAATTTTGTTGCCCTCTCTTATTATGCATTATATGCTAATGTAGCATCTAGCTGTAGGATCATGGTGGGGCCTCCCTTAAATCCCATGTCTCCTCTACTTTTATCAGAATCCGTAATTTTATGGATTTCTTAGCTTATTCACCCTACTCCTCTTACATGACTATTTTTCTTAACAAAGTTGTGAATGATTATAGTGGATTTGACAATGACCCCTCCTATACATGGAGCCTTTTATTGGCTGATTTTTTAGTTATCGGGGCTCAACCTCGAGTGTAGTTAGGAAGTTTATGGAGGTTTTTATGTTTAATTCTTATTTCCTCAATGCGTAGTGTGGTTTTTGGTTGGTTTTATGGCTCGCAAGAGTTTTGTGGTTGGGAGGGATCCCCATTTGAAAACCAGTTTCTACTCAACATTTAAAATATAGTTTTTATTGCTCTTCCATAAGATCTTCACCATTGATTAAATATGTACTAAACATAGAAGGGGTATAAGTTCTAGGGTTTTCCTATTTGCAAGCTTACTCTAGAGGAATTTTTTCATTGTTTAGAAGTCAAGATTCTAAATATGATTGTTTGAGATTGGCTGTCTACAGTCTTGGTTTGATGGTTTTAGGCTTGAGAATGGTAGTTCTAGACTTTTGAAAGAAGAGAAACGTGATATTTTTACATATCAACTTTAATAATTATGATTGGCGTTTCCAAAACCAAATTACATGCTCTCAAAAAAGAGGTTAAAGAGGTTTTGTTGTCTAAATGAATAAAAGTCTAATACCATTGTTAAAAAATGATTCTCTCTCATTTTGAGTGGTTTCTAAGGAGGTTTCGTTATGCAAATTAAAAAAATCTACTACCATTGTACTACTTACTATAAGTATATACATCCCCACATTAAAAGTTGTGTACTTCTAAGTATAAGGAATTGTTGTTGCATGGTGTCCTATTCTCCAACACAAAAAGATTGTGGACTCTTGGATTTTTTTATTAAAAATGATGTGGCATAAACAAGTACATATAAGGTGAAGACAATAAGACAACTATGGTGACGTGGCTAATTGAGAATTCCTAGAACAAATCTTGCCTTCTTTTTGACTTATTTGCATTTTAACTCTTATTATAATTTGACCCTTTAATTCTTTGTTATAGTCGTTGGTTTAGTATATCCATGACTCTTTAGAGCAAAAGTTAAACTATACCTAAAAGTTTTCAATTTTGGCTATAATATATCTATGACTATCTTTAGAGAAAAAGATAAACTATTCCTAAAAGTTTTCAAGCTTTCTACCTATTTTCAAAAAGGTCGTTTGAATTATGAGATCCTTGGTTTGGTCATAGGGTTTACATGATTAGCAATCTTTGTGTTGAGGAGACTAACCACGGTTGAAGGTGGGGTTAAGGTGGGGGTGTGACATAGGGTTTACATGATTGGCAAGGGGACCAACCATGATTGGAGGTGGGGTTAGGGTAGGGGTGTGAAAGATACAATGGCACATGCTCGTGACTAGGTACAAATAAAAAAACAATAAATAATGAAGGACCCATAAACATACGTGGCATCCCTATCCTTGTGCTGACTTTGATGTGACATAATTGTCTTTCCAACCAACATGAGGAACACTACACTTGGTCTTTCAAAAAATAAAAGGAGGCTTGGCTTCTAATTCTACTCAAACATTAACACCCATCACTATCCTCGTGACTGACCTACCATGGTGATATTGAATGAAAAGATAGATATATGGGCCCAATAACATAAATCCTTCAAGGCAAGGAATGAACTATATTTAACTTGAGAAAAAATCAGCCTTTTTGTTGCTATTAATTTATGGTGCAGATTTAACTTTTGTGGTTGTTTAAATAATCTTTGTTTGTTTGTTTGATTTTTTTTTTCTATGATATTGATGTTTGGTGGGTGATATTTTAAAGTATTTTAAGTTATCTTAAAAGACATGTTTATTACTTAAATAAATAGTTTAGATTTAAGAGTTGAGATTAAGAATATGTATTTGAATAGATTTAGAATATAAATAAATAATAATAAATGTGTATTTTGGTAGGAGATGAAAATTAATGTGACAAATGGTGACTATTTATATTTTGATATCATACTTAAAATGATTAATTTAAGATGGTTAAGATTCACAAAATAGACATAACTCAAAATGACAAAGACCCACAAACTATGGAATTATGTAAGTCACTAGATTGATTCCACATCATGGAATCAATCTAGGCCAAAAGAGTGTCATAAAATTGACCTTCTATTTGTAGATTTGATATGGACTCTAATACTTACAAAACATAGCTTCATCTTAATGTCTGGACTTGCAAAATAGAGATTGGTAATGTTTACAAACATCTTTATGAAGCTTGCTTAAGTGATCACATCATGTTCTCCTTAGTTAAACCCTTTGTTTTTAATTTAACAATACTTAATATAATATTGAAAGACAACATGCAATGAATGCATCAAGCATTCTCCTAGATGAAGATAATATGAAGTATGAAGCTTATAATGTGATCATACTTGGGATTTTGAAATACAAGAAGAGTAGTACAATGTCCCAGTGTGCAACTAAGATTTTTAATTTCAACATAAAGCTATGTTGAAAGTAAGAATGGTTTTGAAAGATATTAAATCAAGATACATAATCCTTTGTAAGTTGGTAGACATGGCTAAGACAATGGAATGCTACTAAATTGGTGGAAAGTTGGTAGTTGTTAGATGAAGATAGATCAAAATGAGGAAGGGATTATGTCTTCTTATAATTAATTTGGATATACAATTCAAATGTTTTGGCACAACAAATACCACACAATGACTAGTAGAAGGGGGTTGCATGGGTCCAAATTTAAAAATCTAAAGGTTGATTTCACACCATGCAATCAAACTAAGGTGGAAATAATAAGTTGAGGATCAAGATCTATCTAAAAAAGAGTCGGATCATGTTTCTAAGAGACAAACTAGAAAATTAGGTCAAATGGAAACCATAACACTCATAATCGTGCCCTAAGACTAAGTACTCAAGAATCCCATATAAAGTGGCATAAAACAAATGGTGAAAGATCTAGGTGTGCACTTTATCCATTATAGTTATATTTATATGTATGTGTACTTGTATATTTATATATAATAGTTGTGACTTTTTAGAGTAGGTTCAATGATGATATGTAGTGATCTTAAATTTTGTTAAGATACGTACAAATAATATAATTGCTTTTATAATGTATGTTTCATGAGTTGATGCTATTCTTAATGAGTTTACAAATAAAAAATAATTATATTTACTTTCCAACAAAAATCCATATAAATTTTGTTCATGCATTATGTTACCAATGGGTATATAAGGGATTTGAAGAATCATGAGAAAAATCAACAAGAAATTTTCATAGAAAATGAGATGGAGTAGAAGCTTCTAGCAAAAATTTGTGTATATTTATTTTTATCGATGTTTGAAATAACACTCTATAATCCATCATCAAGATAAAGAAACAAATATAATAATCATGATGAAGATGACTTTTAAGTTTTAATCTACCAAATTAGTATGTAAGACTTATCAAAGTATCTACATGGTATAAACTTAATGTTAGCCTCACTCCAAAGTGTATTTATGAAGTTATCTTCATTATCTCCAACCCTCACTATTTGATATTAAAGCTATTGAAGTAACAAATCTTAAATATGCTAATAAAATAATCGATAAATTAAAATTTTACAAAAATTTAAAACAAAAAAATCATTGAAATAATTATAAATTTCATAAATAAATATTATAATAAATACATTGACAAATGAATAAAAGAATATTTATATCCTTTGGTCATTTTAGAGGACCATTTTCCAATATAAATGATTATGAAGTTATTTGATCCATTCTTACAATGAATAACTAGCATAAATGCATCTTTCACTTATACACATATACAAGATTACAATCAACAAATTATACATCGACTCGATATGAACTTATACAAGATTATAATTCTAGTAGCTTGCCAAATTTATTTAAGAATAATTTCTAAATTAACATTTAGTTTGAACTAGGATTTGTCTACCTAAAATACATGAATTTTAAACCTACTATCTCTATAGATGAAAAAAGTGCATACCTTTCCCTCTATTTTTGTTTCACTCAATTTTGGTTATGTTGTAAATATAGTGTCCTAATGATTAATTTGTCATATTTTGTGCATATGTTGACCCAAAATCAATCAAATATCAACTTTTCCCAATATCAAATGATCTAGACCAATCCTTTATGTAGCTATTCCTATGCTCCAAACTTGATCATGAGCACAAATCTATCCTCTAGATAAAACCACCCTCATGGCCTTGCCCTCCTTATTTAAATTTCTTTCACTTTCATAATCTTTCTATTTTTTATAACTTTATCCTTACCCATAAACTTACATTCCAAAACACTTTGGATTGAGTACCAAACATCATGTAGTTAAGGAGGATCTATAAGTCATTAATTCATGATGGGATCATTAGAATACATCATTTTAAATAATTAGAATCTCATTTGCATAACATTAGCACTTACACTAGTATATCATGTTAAACTTTGATTTATTAACTAGGCATCTTGCATCTTTATGTGGAGTGTCTTCACATTTTGTTTATTAACAATGAGATGGTTTTTATCAAAGAAGTTGAAAGAATTTCCTCATCTATAATTTAGGCCCCCTAATTTTTTTTAATACCATAAATTTTAGATAAAGTTGCAAGTACAAACACACAAAAAATGAAAACGAGAAGGGAAAAGAGCTTACCTATTCCCCTAGGACTACATTATACCAACAAGACTAAACTATACACAACCTCATCCAAAAGAAAAGAAAAATCTCTAAGAAAGTCTATAATAATCAAGTCAATATTGTTTCAATATCATATCTTTGTTTCTAATCATCAACTGCATTCTACAACCCATCATCCTTCACTAACTACCTAAAACTATCACAACATAGCTAATTTATTCTAATCCACTCAAAAATTAATTTATGTTTATAGTATCAGCTATTTATTTAGGTCTAATTGTATTTATTATTTTATATTGATTTAATAGGCCTAAAATTACCATAAGGTTGATTTGATTCCTCACATTATAAACCCACCTAATATTTTATTATAAGCATATTTCTCTATTTTGTAAATTTTAGATATTTGATACTTACTCTATTTTCCCATCATTTTTCCAATCAATTTTGTCCTTATAAATTTATTGCCTTCTCTATAGTTTATGTACAACTAAAACACCTATCACAATAGAGAGAGAAAGCAATGGATTTTGCTATACAACGTGAGAATTGAATTGATGCAATAATAAATGATTACAATTACAATGATTAATTCTTATGAAAATGAAAAATCAAAAAATGCATGACCTAATAATAAAATAGAAATTCTCAAGTTTAGCTTAAGTGTAATAAAGTAAAATGGGACAAAATAATTGATCTATAATTAATTAATTAGTAGGTGATTTTCCTATTTCACTCTAACAATTTATCCCTTCATTGTTTTAGAATATGGATCCCTCCTTATGTGCTTTTCATGACTAGATTCTACTTAAATAAATGCACTATTTTTCATTCTAAAAAAAAGTATTAGCTTTTTCATGATTTGTGGTGATCACACTTCTTTCATGGTATGTGATAGTGATTTATCTTTTAATAGATTCATTTATTGCCTTAGGGATAGTATTCATGTTTTCATGCTTCACCCATGTTAATCTAATTTTATTGTAAAAAAATAGAGTACAACCTTGTGTGTAGCAACAAGGTTAAATGGAATAACACTAATGGAGATAAATTTATGTCCATTATGTGTTTTAATATAGAATATTTATATAGGAAGTGTGATAAGAAATAAAAATACATACAAATAACATTAAGAATATGTTTCCCTTCACTCATTGGTATATTTTAAATGTATAAATAATTAGAGACAATGGAAACTATTGTGTTGCCATGATCAAGTAGGCAAAAAATTTCCACCTAGTTTATTAAAGTTCCCTAGAGTACAACATAAGTAGGTCAAATGATGTGACTAGGCTTTCAAGTCAACAAACTAGTTTAGATAATATATAGTGAGGTGTATTTATATAGTAATTTCTTAACTAAGCCTTCCACATATTCTAATAAGTTTCATACATGTGTGGTATGTTTCCCATGTGGCTAAACAAAAACATGAAATAGAAAAGTAGAGAGCAAGAATTAAGGAACTTGGCATTCAAATTTGGATCTAAACTGGTTGGACAGGGGCGAGGGCATCCTAGACTAAAAATTAGGGTTCTAGAATTTTAGAACATACACAAGTGTATTATAGTTTGTAGGTGCTTCCCTATTGGAATCAACTTTGAAAATTTATATGTCAGTAAATAATTGATCTTGCCCTAATTTAATGAAGGAAGGTGCTTGTATGCTTGATTTTGGTATAAGTTCTTCAATCTTCTCCAAATCCACTTCAGATTTGCAACCTATAAGAAAGAGAGGAGAGGAAAAGTTGTGTCATATAGGAGCTTACCTAAGCCAAACCTCATTTTGGTGTTTCCACCTCCACAACGACTATGATGGTGTTGGATAAAGAGTGCTTACCCTAGGTCAAGCAGAGGAAAATGGATAAAAATAAATGATAAGTGTAATGTTGTAACTTATGCATTCCTTGATGGACCGAGGTCACTTCACACATCTCATACAAAGAGAACTTGATATTTTCTTTAAGATCCTACAAGTGTTAGTACTCATAATGATAATGAACATAAAACATGAAACAATCTTACTTATGCTTGAATATGAATTTGATTATGCAATAAAAATATGCTTGACTAATAAAGTGTTGTAAAAATGTTGCTTATTTTTCTCTTGAATTTCCTTGACTACTTTTTAGGATGCTCAATTGATCAAAATTTTCATTAGGTATTCAAATGGTGAAAAAGACTTGTATTTATATACATTTCAACATTTCTCACAATAATTATCTTGAAAGGACAACAAATAAATTTAGATTTACGAATATATTAATTCTAACAATAAAATAGTGTAGTTAAGGGCGAGGGTGCCCTTAACCGGACCTATTTTAAATTTTAAATGCTCGTTAAATAAATAATTAAATCTAATTCTCAATTTTAATTTGTTTTTTTGAAAGAGGTAATAAAATGGGAAAATAATAAGCATAATTAGGTCCAAGCACTTAAGGGGGAGCCAAACATAGAGTGAAATTTTCAAGGGTGATAATTTTCAACACTGCAATATGGAACTAAACTAATCATATTGGTGTAGGTACATGTGTTACTCATGTGCAGGTTACATGCACAATATAGAAAGGTTGCAAGAGTTGGCAATATTATTGTTGAAGTCAAAAACACACTTTAATTTTTATGATGTGAGTGAAGAGTACACATACAACTATTTTGCACTAAGATGTGTAAAGCTATTAGAATTTATGCTTGCATAGATGTGTCAAAATTCATTCTACTAAATTAGTCTCATCCATGTGTAAAGCATCTTGGTTTTATGTTGTGCATGTAGGGGAAGATTACAATATGAGATAATAATGTATTGATTTAATATATAGGAGTGTAAGTTACATAAAATTAGACATGGATCACTCACCCTTTCTTATAGAGTAATGGTCTCCATTGCATCTAGTGCGTAGTATAAAGAAATTAATTGATGTTTATTTAAAACTAAACATTTGTGTCAAATCATTGTGTGGTCATGTCCATATAATTTACCCTTTCTTATAGACAGGTTTCCTCATTATGCTAGAAAGTTACCATAAGGTTCCAATACAAAACACGAGGCAAGTTTCACATGAAGAATGACTTGGTGATGTTTGTTTCTACTAATAACTTGAAGATTTGAAGACAAAATATATATATATATATATATCTTAAAAATTAGTAAAGATATAAAGTTATTGTACCTATACCAAGGAACTAGTGAGGATCCAAAGTGTGAAAATATGTTTGTTGTGTGAATCACTATCTAGACTATGCATGCTTGTTGAAGTAGAGGAAAATTGGTCCCTATACTCCAACACTGAAAGGAAACAAGAGAATTTGGTCAATGTATGAAATAACTAGAACAAAGAGTAGTGTAAAATGATAGAACACTCAAATTATCTATAATAATGATACAAGATCAAGAAGTGGCTTGTTGGTGTATAATTCTAAAGTATATAATACACAATTTTGCTGAGAACTATTAAGAAGTGATTTAATGTATTTATTTTCCAATGAGATATGAGTCTGATGTAGTTAGACCAAGGTCTTGGATGTAAAGTGAAGCCACAAAGGCTCATGTGCTTGTATTTTTTATAATAGTTGTATCTTCTAATTTGGATGTGGGTATTTCCTACTATGATTTTGGAGCTACAAATGTTCTTCAGCAATAATCAAGTATTCCTATATAATTTTTTGTTAATGATGTGGTTTGAATGGGTCATCTATTGAGGATGTTATTTCTCTCTCATTTTATATAGCATAAATGTTATCAAACTTGGTACACAAGAGAAAAAAAGAGGGGTTGTAGATAAAATATTTGGAGAAAGAAACATGTTTAGTTGTTTGAATTAAGTGCTACTATAAACTAGTCTTATGACCAATTTATGGTCATCCTATCAGTGGGTGAGTGTTCCACCATTTGGCTAGGAAGACTGAGACTCTAGATGGTTCCTTTTATATATAACTTCATTGATTATCACTAACATTGATATGTAGAGAATAATTGGTTAGTTTTAAGGTTTCTTTATGTGAGTTTGATCAATGTTATTCTAGGGGATAATTATGCCTCTTAGGACAATAAGTCATAGATTAATAGTACAACACTATACTACAAGGGACTTTCATCAAGGTGATTTCAAAAATCAAAGCTCGTGACTCTAGAGTATGTGGAAATATATAACATCATTAGTGATGAGGGTAAGTCATCTCATGTAATTGGTTTTATTCATCTAAATATGTTGATTATGGACTACTTCCATCTAGAGAGGCTAGTAAAAAAACATATCTCCTTGGGAAATATTTTTTTGCACTTCCTTATTTTAGGTACTTCTATGAAGATAAGAAGAGTGTTGCAATGCCTACAGCTATTAATATTAGGTATCACATTCACATTACAAATGTTTTCTTATATATTGTATTTGATTAAGTAGACAATAAATAATATGTGATCTCTAAAAATTATGATGTGGGAAAAATGGGATTCCCATGCATGAGGGTGTGGATATTATTTATTTGTTATTTATTCTTTGAGATAGTTGTAATATTGTTTAAGAATATATTGGATAGGTATGTTACATTGAAAATTATAAAATTGGGAATTATAGAGCATCTTCCAATTTTGTGGTTGTGACACAAACATTGAATTCCCTTATGGAGTGCCTAGATTTAAGAAAATAATTAATTTAGATATTATGACATAATTTATAACACATAAGTGATGAGTAAGATGTGTAAGGATTTACTTGTTATTTTATGTTGTTTGGCCCATAACTATGTTGGCTTCAATATTTGCTATGGCTCGTAGTTTTTGATACCACTTGGTGGTTTCTTGTTTGTTTCTCTTTTATATATTGGAGGCATGGGATAGAGGTTTGTAAGTTTCTTTTGTAGGTACTCTTATGCTACTAGTTTATTATTAAAGAGATAAGTGATTATATTTGTGTATACACTTTTTTAAATTTAATATAAGATTGAGCCTCTTTTGTCATGAAGTTTTCCTTGCAAGGGTTTCTCCATGTAAATCTAGTGCTCATGTAGTCTACATTTTTTGTTTAATTCTTCATTGGTACATTAATTTAATTATCTTGTCACAAGATTTAATAATTTAAACCAAATATTACAATAATAATTTTCATGGTCATTTTCAATGTTAGTCATCTTTTGGTATTAATTTTTATAGTATTGTGGGTTTTTTGTGGTTGTAGTGAGAGTTCTATTTATAGATATAAATGTAGTTAAATAATCCATGACAGAGACATCTCATATAAATATTGATAAGTTCAATAGAATGGCTTTGGGTATGAGCTATGGAAATTAAAAATGGAGGATTTGTTAGAAGAAAGGGATAAATGAGAATGTATAGGAGTGAATTTGCACGCCTTTTGCAAATTCCTCCTTTACATCCTCCACCTTAAAAAAATCAAATCCAACTAAATAAATTCACGCCCTCATTTCGTACCCCTTCCACTTGGCACTTGTTTTTAGTGTCAGTGGGGGAATTTTTGTCAAGGATGCGCATGCGGCGTACGAACATTTTTATAGTGTGTTGTCATCCTGACAGGATTCCTGCCTCTAGAATTTGCAAATGCATTATGTTCTCCATTGGTGATGAAACATAATGCCCATGTGTCTTCCTACCGACCTTTCAATGGCTCTTTCCCTCCCATTTCATCTTAAAATTCATCTTTCATTTTCACTTCATCTCTTTAGCAATTCTTGATCTCCTTCACGCTTCCATACACCATTTTTTATCATCTTCATACATTTGAGCTACTTGTTGCACCACTAGCTTCACGTTTCCAACAAGTACAGCATCCTACGCATCTACCACAGAAGTTGCAGCTTGGTGTCTAGTGAGACTGCTTTCAGTGTTGTTGCGGTTGTGTCGACTCTACCATTGTTGTGGACTTGCATTCCTCTCTCATTGGCCTTGAGTGCCTTTGGTTGAGGGCGGTAACGCTTTTTTTTACTTTGTTGTTGGATTTGAGTAGTTGTGTGTCTCTTGTAGTATTCAGTTTCATTTCCCTTCCAACATCATTTACTTTATCATATTTCTATCTATCTCTCTATCTGGTTGTATGTGGAGGTAGAAACACCAAAGCGAGGGTTTGACTATGGAAAACCCCTATACAGCCCCAACATTTTTCCTCTCTTAGTTGTGTGTAGGTACATGTTCATGTGGAGCTTGTTGGAAAACTAAACTCTTCATAAGTTAATCTTCACCACCTTTGCTTTATGTCACTTCTACATCATCTTTTTGGATATTTTTCTTATTTTGTTAGTTATCATCTTAGTTAGTACTTTAAACTTCATTTGCTAAGCCGTTATTAGGTTTTTTTACCTTTTACTATCCCTTTGTACTTTCTAGTCGTACACATGCCACCACCCCTGTGAGATGCTAGCATGTCACACTGTCGTCCCTAACCTACACTATTGTCCTCTGGTAGAGAGTTGTGTGAGGCACAGTTCAGGTTCTAGAAATCTACTTGTTTAGCACCATCAAGACTTTCAGGTTAGTAGAGTGACAGAAGCACTTGAGAGTACTCTTCATTCTCTATCCTTGACATTAAACACTTATCTAACTTGAGGTAGATTAGCGCAACAACCTTTCGCTCTCAGCTCTCCATGACTTGGAGCCTTGGTGTGGTTGGTCCCCCTCTACATTTTGGAGAACCTGAGATGAACGATGTTTATCTATTACTTTGTGTTGAAATTTTTTCCCTTGCACTTGGTGATTTTTGTAAACTTGGGTGTTGTGAGTTTTTATGAGCATCACAATCCAATCTATGACCTCTGGGTACATTGTTAGAAGAAGTTTGTGACACTTGCAAATGGAAAAGATGAAGGTCACTTCTAGTTTTACTACTAGTTTTTCTACAGGCTTTATAGATGAGATGGGTTTCATCAACGAGACCACTCGTACACCCACTCCTCCGACATCCCTTACATCTTCATCTATGGATGAAGATGATGTTGTACATATTCCTACATAAAACCTTTTAGCATTAGACAGGAGGTTGTTAGACCTCATGAATCATTTGGAGAAAGCACCAAATATGACCAAGGTCGCTAGGATTGTTAGCGAGGTAAGATACATGTTAGGGAAGGATCAGATGGGCATAGAATTCTTTCTTGATATCTACCACATTTGTATGCATGGTTGAAACAGGTCTCTCTATCAGCATTTCCTCTGCTCTTGAGAAACCCCACACCATCAAGGCGAGTAGGATACCACTTGGTTTCAGCTTCACCCCTCCTACTACCCCTGGTGGTGGGGGCTCCAGTGGGATGAGTGGTGGTGGCTTTGGTAGTGGTGTTGGCTCTAGCAAAGGTCACACTAGTGGTGGTGGGTCTTACGGTGGTGGCTCCGAATGTGGTTCTAGTGGTGTCTATTTTGGGGGAGCTTCCATTAGACCTTTGTCATCTTCAGACCTTGTTCTAAATGCTCTTCTTCAGAATATGGGCCAAATGCAAAACCAGTTGGCGAACCTATCTCAAGCCTCCTCCTAGCCTATCTTTCAACCCTTCCCCTGACATAGTCTGATGGTGATAATTTTAAGCACTCCTTTCCCACAGGGAATGGAGATTCCTAAGTTCAAAAGGTATGGTGGTAAAGGGGATTTGAAAACACGTGTCAAATTTTAACACCATGTGCACATATTTTTGTCACCACGATGCCCTAATGGTGAAACTTTTCCCTTGATCTCTCAAGGATACAACACTCGAGTGGTACTGTTCCTTGCCTGAAAATTCTATATTCTCATTTGATCAAATAGTCAAATAGTTTCTCTATCAATTCTAGGCTAACATCAGTCCAAAGATGACTTTCTCGAATCTCATCTGATGTAAGTAGGGAGAACACGAGAAGATAATTGATTTCATTGTGTGATACCAAGCACTCTTCTCACAAATCTTGTATCTGTTGCCCAACTCGAATGTACAGATAGTATCCATAGGAAACCTGCAGCGAGCCTGGAAAGAGAAATTTTCTTCAATGAAATACCCTTCTTTCGCACACCTGTACACTATGTTGCGGGAGTATCAACAAACAATGGTTCAATTCAGGGGATCTTCCTCGCATTCCCATTCCAAAGGAAAATCTATTGTGTCAATTTTAGGAAAAGGAAAGTTTGTTGCAAATGCAGTTGCTACAACTAATTATCACGGCCTCAAATGCTACAGAAACTTTAAAAAATTATTTGAATCTTATTCTTCTATTCTACAAAAGTTATTGAAGGATGAGATTATAACATTAGAAAATCCTCGACCCTAGAATGAGCCTTATCCTGATTGGTATGATGGAAACACATTTTTTTAATACCATCGAGTTCATGGGCATGATACTAAGCATTTCATGCGCCTGCATCATGAGATAGGACCGCATTGAAAATGGTACCATCTGTCTTGATGGGAAGAAGCAAAACATGAATAAGTCAGTAGTGAAGGCCAATAGCAAGTTGTAGATTTATACATACCCATTTCCATCTCACTATGCGAACTTGATTATTGATCCATTTGATGCTTCTCCTAATGCCTTGGCATATGTTAATGTGGTTTTGTTTACTCCTACTCCTCCCCTGCAACCTATGACTAGTTCACCAGATGTGGTTTTCACCTCACAGGATTTTCCTTTGAATAATAAGCCATCTCCCCTATACATTCCTACTCGCCTCAATGGAAATATTGTGACAAGAGTCTTGGTCGACCCCACGAGCCATGTGAATGTTATTACAAAAGAGACATTATGGTTAAATTCATTACAAAGGGAGTAATATGAGAAAATGAAATCTATTATATGTATGCACAATGGTCTCTCTCTTGTACTATATGGCTCTATAACTCTTTTCATCCTAGTAGGACCTAGGGTTATGGATACAACTTTTGATTTCATTCTAGAATCTGATCTATTTAGGGTGAAGATGGGCATCCCTTGGTTGGCTTCCATGAAAAAATTCACTTATGTTATTCATAAATGTTTAAAATTCTCTCACGAAGGTATCGTGCATGTTGTGCATGAAACTGGGTATCATTCATTGGTATCCTATGGGGGTTGCTCTTTAGATCATTTTTGGCCCACCCTAGTTGGTCTGCTCCCTCCTAGGACGGACCTACTTTATCAAAACCTCTTAAAGTATAAAACTAAGGGTAAAGGATAACTGAAAGTGACTCACCCAATAGTGCAGCAACAATTTTCCTCTTCCTCTCAAAAGGGAAAGGAGAGGCCTGACCGTGCTTAGGGCCCTACCTCTGCATCCCTCCCTATAGAGGAACTTTTGGTTACTACTCTTAGCTTTCACATAAGGAGTCCTATGGTGCCTACTTCATGGAAGGCCAAGTGTTAGGTGTCTGACCTTCTTGTCTTACCCACGGTGCCTCAACCTATTCAGTATGGTAAGGGGAAGGGTCCCCATGGGGATTCCTCTATGTCTCAGCCTTCGCGACCTCCTACTGCTCCTATCTCTAAGGTAGTGAATGGGAAGAGGCATGTCGTTGAGGAATTAGAGTTGGCTCCCCCCACTATCGTTCCATCATCCTCTCAACCTCTCCCTCTTGTTCCTATCCAGGAGTCCCTTCCTCCACCAGAAATGGTTGTGATAGATACTCTGATGGTCAAATAGGAGTCTTCCATCCCCTCTCAGCCTTCAGCCTCTAGCTCTTAGAGTCGCAGGAACTACCTTGCATGTGAGCGCAAACATCAACGAAAGGCTCTAGCCATTGAGCAAACCACCCTATAGAAGATGGAAGAGGAGTCGACAATTCCTACTTTGGTACCTTCTGTTGTGTCCTCCTCTCCCCTCCCCTTTGCTTCAGTTCCTTCAGCTTCGATTCTACTTTCGATTCCTGTTGTGAATGTAAATGATCCTCACTCGAAGAGGGTGTAGGTGTTTATTGCTCCTTCGATTGAGCTACCCCTTCTGATGTCCCTTCTAGACATCCCACCATTTTCAAAACCTATGGACATGTTGAATACTTCAGTTGTGTCTGTCACAGTTTACTCCTCCTCCTTCGCACCTTCTACTTCGTTAGTGGGATATCACATCCTCTGACGAAGCAGAAGATGGAGGACAACCCCACTAGCAATAGGGGTCAAAAGAAGGGTTCACTTTCTTTGGAGGGTGGTTTTGCATTGGCTTGTGATGTCCTCGTGATGGAGGAAGCCCCCACATCCCCGAATTTTTTCACTGCTCCCGAGTCTTTTGATGAGCCTAGCAGTGGATCTCGGGTGCCACCTCCCTTGCCTGTTGAGTTAACACATGGCACTATGAAGTGCATGTTTAATTTTGTGGATGAGGTCCTGGCCCTATCAGTGATTTTTGCAAAGTCGCTGACTTTCGCCCCACAAGAACTAAGTGGAGAAGACCTTGAGGGGCCTTCTTCCTTGGCTCTTGTCACGAGAGGGTTGGAGGGTTCCCCCCTTGATATCCCACCCTTGTAGGCTCATCCACCCTCCCTGCATAATGATCTTGATTGGGAGAACGATGACCTCTTGGTTGATGAGGACTAGGGGGCACCTCTTCTTTATATGTAGAATAGATTATGTGTGTTTTTATGTTCCCCTATGCTTGTGTTATGTGTTCCTAGATGATCCTTGTCACCCTTGTAGGTGCTTGGATACAGGAGTGTTTATGTTTCATAAAACTTCCTCTATTTGTTACATCATTCTTCCTATGTTGTGTATTGATATTCAACAATTGGGGATGATGCAAAGTGTTGGAGGCATTTAGGATTCCTTTCCATGTTGACCCGATTTTTATTTTTATTTTGGCTTCACGTACCTTTCTTCATGTGGTCTAATATAGTAGGCGTTGATGATAATTCATTTATATATTGCAATATCTATTTATCTATATTTATGAGTAACTCTGACCTTGAAATATCATATCACCCCTATCCCTCGTTCGTGATGTTATTGTCTCTCCTTTCTTTACACTTATCTTTCTCTCTTTCTTGCTTATTTTTTGATGTTGTGGTGGTCATGTGTTGTCCCTCATGTGTGTGACAACATTACCATGGTTACATCTCATTATGTTCTATGGGCTATAACATCACTTTTTCATTCTTAATTTTCTCTCCTTAGGATGTCACATGCATTTATGTTCAGCACATACCATCCTAAAGGGGGGCTATCATGTCACCTCAATTTTTAGAAAATGCATTTGGTGGCCAAAGAATCTTTTCTCAAAAATCCTTTCAAAATATTTTTCAAAAATTGCATTCCTCAACAAGGACTAGTGGAATATTTTTCCTTCATCATGGGTTCGTAAAGATAGAATTTGAAGAAAATTTCCTCTAAGTGGGGAGTACCTTCTCTTGCGAGTGAAGCTCTGACCTTCCCCTTGTGAGGGGACCCTCTTCCTTTCAAATTCTTTGATGAAGTGAACATTTTTCAAAAGGATTCCTTGATGATTGAATTGATTTGTGAAAAATGTTCTTGTAATTTCAAATTGAGTGTCCCTTGAGTGGACCCCTTTTCTTTTGAAGGGTTCTCAAGGGACCCCTTTGAAAGCTCTTCCTTCAATTTTTGAATATCTGTGTGACTGTCTGCTTGCTTTCCTATGTGGCTGCTTTTTTTATTTCTAACATGTTTTGTCTGTAGATTAACATGTTGCTTTGCAAGTGCACCTATGAAGATGCTTTCCAATCCGACTCTGTAGAGTCCCTCACATCAAGCTTCCTTCATGAGAGAATACCTAAGGGCACCTTCTTTTTAGGTCTGAGGACATGTGAAGCACTTGCATCCTACAAGATTTGTCCATCGTTGGTCTGCGGGCCTTCGATGCGCTTTGTTTGAGCCTCCTCGGGAGAGAGTACCTGTGGAGTTATTTGTCTGCCCTACACTTTCAAGTTCACCAGATTGTGGTCTACTTCCTCAACGGTTCAGGTATATGCTTCTAAACTCTTTCAATCTACTTTATTGAACACTCATCGACACTCATGCTTGCTAAAGTGGGGGAAAATGTATAGGAGAAAATTTGCACCCCTTTCACAAATTCCCCTTTTACATCCTCCACCTTAGAAAAATAAAATCCAACTAAATAAATCCACGTCCTCATTTTGTATCCCTTTAGTGCTTGTTTTTAGTGTTAGTGGGGGAATTTTTGTAGAGGACACGTGTGATGCGTGGACGTTTGTGTGACGCGTTGTTCTCCTAATAGGATTCTTGCCTCCAGAATCTATAGAAGCGTTGTGTTCCCCATTGGTGATGAAATTTAATGCTCATGCGCCTTCCTACTGACCTTTGAATGGCTCTTTCCCTCCCATTTCATCTTAAAATGCCTATCTTTCATTTTCACTTCATATCTTTAGCAATTCTTGATCTCCTTCACACTTCCGCACACCATTTTTTATCATCTTCATACATTTGAGCTACTTGTTGCACCACTAGCTTCATGTTTCCAGCAAGCACAACATCTTATGCATCTACCACAAAATTTGTAGCTTGGTGTCTAGTGAGACTACTTTCGGCGTTGTTGTGGCTATATCGACTCTACCATTGTTGTGGACTTGCATTCCTCTCTCATTAGACTTGAGTTCCTTTGGTCAAGGGTGGTAATGCTTTTGTTTACTTTGTTGTTGGATTTGAGTAGTTGTGTGTCTCTTGTAGTATTTGGTTTCATTTCCCTTCTAGTATCATTTCCTTTATCATATTTCTATCTATCTCTCTCTGACTGTCTGTGGAGGTAGAAACACCAAAGTGGGGGTTTGACTACAGAAAACCCTTATATAGCCCCAACATTTTTCCTCTCTTGGTTGTGTGTAGGTACATGTTTGTGTGGAGCTTGCTGGTGAACTGAACTCCTTGTAAGTTAATCTTCACCACCTTTTCTTTTTTTCATTTCTACATCATCTTTCTAGATATTTTGCTTATTTTGTTAGTTATCGTCTTAGTACTTTAAACTTCATTTGCTAAGTCATTAGTAGGTTTTTGTACCTTTTACTATCCCTTCATACTTTCTAGTTGCATGGATTCTAGCGCCCATATGAGACACCAGTGCATCGTGTTGTCATCCCTAACCTACGCTATTGTGCTTTGGTAGAGAGTTGTTTGAGGTACAATTCAAGTTCTAGAAACTTACTCGTTTAGCACCATCAATACTTTTGGGTTAGTAGAGTGACAAAAGCACTTGAGAGTGCTCTTCATTCTCTATCCTTGACATTAAACACTTGTCCAACCTAAGGTAGATCACTAGGGAAGCCTTCCACTCTCGGCTTCGTGACCTAGAGCCTTGGTGTGGTTGGTCCCCCTCCTCTACAAAGAGCTATGATAAAAGAAAAAAAACCTATAAAATTCTCTTATAAATATTGGAAAAGGTTTGACAAAAAGGTATTGGAGACCATATGATTGTATTTTGTAGATTTTGTTCTCTTGAACGTCTCAAAAATATGTTGTTGCATTTAGTCTATGGATAGAATAAGAGAAATATATCAAAGAGTTTGGTAAACACATATTATGTAAAAGGAAAATTATATCAATTTAAATTGAAGGTAGGAGGATATATATCCAAACATTTAAATAATTTTAATATTATTTTAATTCAAATAGATTCTATAGTTGTTAAGTTATAAGTGGAGTATAAATACATTTTATTAAAAAATTATTTTTACTTGAATCTTCTTACAATCTAATTCATTATATTAGTGGTTCTACAATAGATCCCAAAGTTGATTTCCTTGTTTCTATGTTTCTTAGTGAATAAGTGAGGAAATACATAGATGAGGGTTTCAAGGATGCACTACATTTATGAAGTAGACCTAAGGAAGAAGGTGACAAGAAAAAAGGGGATAAGGAGATGTCTAAGTCAAAAGAATAGTTTAAACCCCTTCATAAGAGTAGAGTGAAATTTTGGAGCTATGTCAAGTGGGTTCATGTAAATAAGGAATGTAGAAACATGAAGAAGTCTTCTGAAGAGTCCTATAATGATGAAAATGATTCTTTCCTTTTATTAGTATTGTTATTAATTATTTATGGTTAATCAATTTGAATATGTCTTGTATCACATGACTCCTTACATGACTCCTCACATGAATTTGTTCTCTTCATACTAAACATATGATGGTGGTGAGGTGTTCCTTGATAATAATAGTTTGCATTATACTATTTTCAAAGGGAAGGCTAAACTTGTGTTCAATGGTGGGAGAGAAAACTCTCTCATAGAAGTGTTGAATATTCTAGGATTAATATAAATTATCTTTAATTTCTAAAATGTTAGATATTAGAGTGCATGATACATTTGATAGGAGTTGTTAAAATTTAGATATAGATAATTTGGTGCTAGCTAAGGTATATGAATTTGGTACTTTATTTAAGTTGGTGATTTACATAACAAGAGGTCCACAAGTGGTTATGTGTTCACTCTATTTAGATGGGTTAACAAGTGGATGAGTAAGAAACACCTTTTACTTATATTTGACATACAAAAGTAGAGTATATGGATAAAACACATACCTCTAAGGATGTAACATGGTTATGTAGATTGTGTTCAAGTATTGGGTTTGAGTGTAGATAAGTCAATATTAGATGTAACAATTACAACATGATTTATTTGATAAATAACCAAATGTGACATGCTCATATGAATCATATTGATATTTAGTATCACTTTGTGAGATCGTTGAGGATGGAAAATTCATGATACAAAAGGTTAACACCTTGGTTTATATTATAAATTCTCTTACTAAGCTAAGGAGTGTGGATAAATTTTGTTGGTGTAGAGAAGTCATAGGTCTTTTCTCTCTTGGTGCTTGATTTAGTTTCTAGTTTCCCTTCATGTTTTTGTAATATAAATTCAAAATGGAATAAGGTATGGAATTCACCATACAAACCTTGTTTCTTATAAATTATATGTAATTATGCAAAAATAAATAATTTATGGTCTCCAAATATCATGGAGTGGAAAAAATGGGATTCTCATGTGAGGATGGATATATTATTTATTTATTATATGTTCTCTAATATACTAGTGATATTGTGTAAGAATACATTGAATATAGAGGTTACATTGAAAAGGTTAGAACTAGGATTTTATAGGTCATACTCCCAATTTGGTGGCTATGGCACAAACATTGAATTTGTCCTTAAGGAGCACTAAGATTTGAGAAAGTGGTTGATTTGATGATTATGGGAAAACATATATCATGCAGAAGAGATTTGTAATATGTGTAAGAGGAATTACTTTATACTCTAGATTGCTTGACCATTAATATGGTTGTGTTGTCTTTTTTCTATGGCTCATGGTTTTGACCCATAGTTTTGTATACCGCTTGGTGATTTCTAGTTTCTAAATTTTTTATGTATTGGAGGCTTACGATAGATATTTTTAAGGTTATTTTGTAGGTAATCTTATGATTTGAGTTTAATGCCAAAGGGATAGGTGATTATATTGGTGTATACTTTATGTTGAGATTAATATTAGCTTGGGTTTCTTTCATGGTGGAGTTTTTCCTACAAGGACTTCTTTGTGTGAATCTAATGTTCATTTGCTTTTTAGTTGATATGTTTGCTTATTTATTGATACAATAATTTTACTATCTTAATCACATGCTTTATTAGATTAAATAAATATTTTGGTAATGTTTTCATTATTTTGTTTACCTTGTTAATTAACATGAACCTACATAGATGTGTAAAACTGCAAGTGGCATGAGATTGTATATTTACACTAAGACACCAATTTATTTTAATCCAAGAATGAAGGGAAACATTATTTGTAGCATTAATTTTATGGAATTGTGCTATTGGAGATGTATTTATTTCCATCAAATGTATGAATGTGGAATATCTATTGAAGAAAAATAAAAAAAGTAACAACCCACGCAAATTGCATGATTATAGAGGTGACAGAAAGAATATATGTTCTTGCAATCAAGAAAGGAGAAAGAAGGTACCTAATTTTCTTGTTGAACACACCTGGAGACTAAGAGGGGGTGTGAATCAGTCTACCCAAAAACTTAACCTCTTCTAAACCTTAAAACTTTTAGCACAATTCAACCTTCTTTATCGGATCAAAACCTTATAACATAACAATAACAAAGAATGATATAGAAGTTTGAATCCTTAGGAAATTCGACAACCTTTAAGCAATGTAAGATATAGAAATTATAGATCTAACCAAATCAACAACAATGAGAAAGAAATAGAGCACACACACATGCACAAGGAGAACACTAGATTTATGTGGAAAAACTAATGAGGGAAAAACCATGATGAGAGTTAACTCACAATATAAGGCTCACTACAAAAAATACTTGTAAGAAGGGTCACTACCTTAGAGCAAGATATAGAGGACTTTTTGAACTAAAGACAACATGACTTCAAGAGAAAGATACAAGGACCTGATAAGATTCACTATCTCAAAGTAGGATACAATATGATTTAGAAAGAATAGCAATTATTGCCAACACAACACTCTATTGACTAAGGCATTTTAGAACAATTGATCTTTCCTTTCACACACTTTAGCACTATCACTACTAGATATTCAATACAATTGACACACACACTTCTTTGCACTTGTACACTACTCCATCTTCTTTTGATTAAGGGTAAAAAATAGGTTTTGATGGGATCCCAGAACCCAGAACAAGATTAAGCAAGATGCATATAAAATAGCACATATACCAACAGCATCCCCAAAGCAACCTCTAAAATATTAACAAGACTACACATGCTTGCAACAAACAAACAAGCAAAGGCCTGAAACCTTTTTTACAACTTGGTTTTATCCGAGACCAGAAACCCAACTCAGATAAACATTGAACTTGTTTGCATCAGCCAGGAAACAGCAAACCAATTGCTCAGATAAAACACCCTTAAGCCAAGAGAGACAGTCCTCTTGATAGTGGAAATCACCATCAAGCCCTTAATTAGAAACACCAGGAACTCCAAAAAACCCACTTCCATAGGGGAAACTATGGAACACTGAAACACAACAGCCTTCATGCAACAACATCCAACCTTAAACACCAACTCCAACCCCACCTCAAAATGAGGGAGCTCCCCTCTATAAGAGAGGGAGAAATGAGAGCCCCAACCTCCAAAAACTTCACTCATCTGCTCACACAAGCTCCCCCTCAATAGTAACAAGCAAATAAGAAAAGAACTCTCCAACCGATCAATAGCAACCACCTTCCCCTCAATAGAAGAGGGCTCTACCTCAATGGGAGCAATCTTCACCTCCATAGAAGACAATAACTAAAGAAACAGAAAGAGAGCATCAGAAGAGAGAGTAGTCATTACCACCTTTGACAAGGAAGGACACTGGAGCATGCAAGGAGAAGAAAATCCATGGCTAAAACCCAACAGAACATAGTACACAAAAATCATTAGCCAACACAAAAAAATTGCCATCAGAAGAAAATAAACCCCCTTGAATAGAATAAACATCATCTCCAAAAGGGGGATCATGACCCAGAAGTCACATCTCAACAACTTCACAGCAAAAGAAAACTGTGCAGAACAAAAATTCCAAAAAAAAAAAACCAAACCCCTTCATCAAATTAATCTTCAAAAACCAGGGACCCCAAGCCACAACAGATGGGTTCTCAACCATCACCCGTAGCCAATGAACACGGGGATCAAAAAAACCCTACACCAAGAAGGCCTCTGCCTCCACCAAAAGCAACAAGGAAACCTCATGGTAAACAGAAAACCCGACAAGTGCAAAGGTCACAGCCTCCACCAACAGTAAAACCCAACAACAGAACACCTCAATGGGTCCTCTCCACCGACATAGCCAAAACCCCCATGGAGGAACCCCCACAACCTCTCCAACATCCTCATCAAAAGCTTTAGACTCAATGGGACACCAAGCATAGCCAGCATAAAAGTGCACCAAGCATAACTAGCATAGCCAAAGAGACAGACCAGGCAAAACCTGACCCCCAGAACAGCAACATATACCAAAAAAGCCCCCACCAAGAATAAAGAGCCACCATCTGCCAAGGTAAGACACCATATCAATAGGCCTGTAGAGAGAATAGACCACGGACTTCCACCCAAAACCAAGATAGGTCGCCACACCACCGCATGAGCAAAGACTCGGGAAGAAAGAGGAGCCCAAGAGAAAATGGCTTTCAGCCTACTCCCAAACTAGAACACCATCACTGATGTCTTCTTCCACGCCAACCTCCTCAATGCATTTCAAAATAGCACTCCTACTACTCCTGCAGCCACGAAAATACGCCAGATCCACTGGCCAACAAGAGAATAAATCGTTGTTCAGACCCAACTCCTCTAGGAAAAATCCTCGAGAAAGCTCCAAAGAGACTACTCTAGCCATGGCCAAATCCTTATTCTAGAAGTAGCAAAAACCACTCCCAGATCCATGCCCAGCTCCATGCCCAACACCACAACACACCAACCCATAGACCGAGTCAAGCAAGGAGGAACAATTCCAAAAGGATCCATCCGGGTCCCCCTCATCCTCACTTCCGCCATTTGCATCCTCTGTAGATTCAAAATTTCTCCCTCCCACCTTCACTGCGTTCCTCATCCTGTCGTATGAGTATTAAGCTATTGTTTCCCAAACTTTAGTTAAAAAATACTACTCCATCTTGTTTCATCTAAATGATCTTACATTTATATCCACTGCGACACTTCAAAACTTTAATTAGGTTGGCCAAGAAAAGGATAAACAATGAAATCAATTGGTCATCCACCAAAACATAATGTGATCCTATCCAAAAGATAAAGAGTACCAAAAACAATCTTAGCATTTCTTCCAATGTGATCCAACACCATTTATATGCAAGCACACATCAACCTAAGTTAGCATCAAGGAAACGTGTGGATAAAATGTGAAGCACATAACTAGTTGACTCAAAAACATTCTTCCAATTGAATTAACTAGATGTGGTCCCAAGAAGGATGGGTTAGGACCCAAATCTATCATTACATATCTTTCATTGTTCGTGCAACCCCCTAGGCACATGACACAAGCAAAGGAATAAGCCCTGTTGGCCAGATATCCACAAATAACCCACAAAGGCAACTCAAGACACAATGTGGCACCAAAGTGGCCAATTAGCAATGTTTGGGTCACATGGGTATGTTACTTGAACATCCAACGACACTTCCATATACTTCTTTCATAATATCATGCCACCAACAGCCACCACAAAATAAAAAGGAATATAAAACTTCATTTAGGAAGCACAGAATGCTTAATCATGAGATATAGCATTAACATATCAGCTTGCAGACCACCTCAGCACATGAGATTGGAACTAAGATACTACACAGACATTGAGAGTGCATTCACCAAGCCGTAGGAGTAGAGACATCAATGTGGAGAAGTGTGGAGCATTTCTTGGATGATTTTAGACAACCAACAACTCTGCCAACCTTTTGCAATTCACAGAGATCTCCTCGACAACACAAGTGACCTAAAAAGATAGGAGAGAAAAATCCATAGAACAATGACATTGAATACAAAACCACAAGACCAAAGCATCAATAGTGGAGGAATACAAAGCATTCTCCCGAGCAGACTTCAATGCAGCTTCCTGAACCAGAAACACTTAAGCAACTTGTGAAGGCCAAAACTTCCTTTTTGCAACACATACTTCATTAGGAACATCAGGAGAGAGCATAAGACATACTGTATACCTTCAACAACATCTCTCCACTATCATTCATGCTTCTAATCCTCATCTTAATGCTTCTTAATCCTTATCTGAATATATCATTATAAAATCAACTCTACTGACAATAATAATGCATTATATGAACTTCAACAACTCTTTTTGATAAGGCATGGTATACAACCATGAACCTCAGTAATTATTCTTTCATAAGGCATGACATCTTTTATATAGGGTAAATTTGGGGAAAGGCATGAATCATCAATAGCAACCACACAACTACCTAAATTCAAGCCATAATGACCCTAATCTAACAATGAAGGACAAATGATAATAGAAATCCAATATTAAAGCAATTAAACCTTAATTCCTATGCCAAAGTTGATTCTCCTTCATTGCTCTTCTCCATTTTTCTTTATTTTCTCTAGGATTTGTAGTATACAATTTGTATAATAAGCTTTATGTGTAACAACAAGATCTCAAGATGATAGAAAAACTTCAAAGATTTTGGTTAAACTTGAAATGAAGGTGATGGCTTGCTTTTATAGAAATCTTAATTCAAATGAAGGGTGAGGATTGAAAGATGATGTATGATGATCAATGGACGAGATTAATTGAGAAGAAAATAGATAAGGATGAGAAGGATGGACGAATACTCAAGAAATTAGTTGAGATTTAGGGTTAGGCTAAGAATAAGTAAATTAAATAATTACAAAAAATTATTTAATTTAGAAAATGGTGAATGAATAATTATTTAATTATAGAAGAAAGGTGGGGTGTGAAATATTAAATAATTGAAAATAATTATTTAATAAAATATGGAAGGAAATGATAAATAATTAAATAATTAGAAACAATTATTTAATTATAGAGGAAGGTAAATAATAAATAATTAAATAAATAAGGATGTATTTAATTATGGAGGGAAAAAGATAATGAATAATTAAATAATTAAAATTATTATTTAATTCTAGAAGAAAGAGAGGGAAAATGAAAAATGAATAATTAAAAAAATAATCATTTATTTAATTATCGAGGAAAAGAGATAATTAGTGATGTAATTTAAATAAATTGACATTCATTTAAATTAATCAAAAGAGGAATAAATATAAAGTGAATTAATTAAATAATTAAGAATTATTTAATTAATGGAAGAATATGACCTTAAGAAATAATTAAATTATTTAATTATTTAATTATGCAAAAAAGAAGACAAATTAGTGAGAAAATGTTGCTTGCAAGATCAAGACATTTTTTCAGTGTCTACATTTTGCCCTTCTTTGATACAATACGATTTTGAGCATTGTGTCAAAGAATAATTTTAAAAAATAGGCTCAGAACTTGCCCCAATGTGCTCCAGCATGCCCTAGTTAAGGCGAGATAGGGTGATGCCCCCTCGGAAAATTTGACATTTTTTCAAAAAATCCAAAAAAAATGGCAAATTTACCAATAGGTCAATTGGATAGGCATGAATGCATTAGCGATGAAGAACTATGCTCAAGAGTCGATTTAGGGCTTGATATTTTCATTCAAAGGAAAAATTTGATGCATCCAATTATAAAGGTGGGGGTCTATTAGGTCAAATTAGGTTATAAATAGGCCCTAAGGGGGTGAAAATAGGTCATTTGTGCATTGTGAGTTTAGAGATCTAGGAGCTCTGGTTTGAGATTTTGAGTGGAGCTATTGCCGAAATGTCACCTGTACCAGACATTGTGCATAGAGTATATCAGGTATGATCATTCAGGCATGCAGAGGATGCTACTCATCTGTTAGGAAGGGGAGCAGATGGAGGTGGAGATGCATGAGGTGAGGGTGGAGGATATTGTAGGTGATGTTGGTGAGGAGGTTATAGTAGGTGATTTCATGGTAAAGGAGATGGAGGATGAGGATGTTGCAGTGGTGGAGGAGGTGGCTAGAGAATTTTCTATCGATGAGGAGGGTTTTGAGGATATTCCCATCAGGGAGGTGATTATGGATGTGGTCGGGGAAGATGTAGAGGATGCAAGGTAGGGACCCTAGGTGCAAATTTAGGCACTTTAGGCACAGGCGCAAATGCTACAAGTACATGTAGCACATATGCTAGCACTATAGGGCTAGGTGGCACAACTCACGATGAAGAGAGACATGGCAGTGATTCATGCACAAAGGATCAAGCAGCAATCTATCAATTTTATTGCTACAGTGAGTGGGCTTATTGCAAACTTGGGGTGGTAGCTATATCAAGTGGGGAGGGGAGCTAAGTATTACCAGAGGCTCTATGAGGATGTGGTGCTTGTAATAGAGAGGGACCCCAGCTATACAAAGAGTCGATCACAGAGTAGGGCACACTCCTAGAGGAAACACAGTAAAGGTGGGGTTTCTCAACAGAGGAGGGAATCACCATATGATAGGCCATCTGGATCAAAGAACAGGGATGACAAGCCACGACCCTCAGGATCATCTCCCTTAGGCGATAGGGGTAGCACATGCTAGGCCTATTTTTCATATGTATTTGGACACTTGTATTTTTTATCGAGCCTACGAGCTCCATTTTTTATTGCCATCCTGATATTGTACTATGACACATTATTTTTGATATATATATATATATATAGATGCATGATTATGGTGGAAACTATATGATATGCATGATTCTATGTGTATACTTCTATGTGATGGATTTATATGATGTGATGTTATGATATGTATTTTATGGTTATGTGATGCTTTCTATATGATGTGGATTATGGATATATGATGTATGATTTATTCTCATACATGTTTATGATGTATGGATGGATGCACATTATGTGATGCCATGGATATGTAGGATGGTACTATATGTTATGACATGTGCTATGCAATATTTATATGGGTTATGATTCCACCAAATGTAATGTGATGGATATGTTTTGTATAGTTTAATGTTATTTGGATGACCTAATATGTATATGATAATGATACCTATGATATGCTAACATGATTATGTATGTAGGATTATAATACTAATGCATTTATTTTTGTGTGTCATAGCACACCATCAAGATGATTGTAGGGATGGACAAACAGAATGTTACCATGGAAAGAAGATTAGCGAGAAACAAAGAAAAAGCAAATGGGATGAAATGGGATTAACATCTTGAGATCTTACTAATAAATGATCAAGCTTTTATTTTATCACATGTATCATCATAGAACATTTATTATGGAAATGGATAAAGAAAACCAAGATATAACATAGACCAAGGTGTAATATATTATCCCTTACAAAAACAGACACATGACAGACAAGGAATGCCATGATGTAGACTAGTAACCATAGAACCTTGTCAGAATATGTGAGGAAGTAATCACAAATCATGATAGTCCTGATACAAGAAAGCATTAGATGACCTTTAACTTTCATAGCATTTTTTGACTATGCTAAATCGAACCCTAATCACACACAAGGTTTCCCTAGTCATATTTCCAAGACAAATCGCAAACAAAAATCAAAGAGAAAAAGGTCATGATCCATCATCACTCCCCTCATCACCTGTGGACTTCCTTGAGGCCATAGTAACATGACCAAAGCTAAATCAGATAAAAGATAAGACAAAATGGACCAACAAATTCAATAACCATTTATATTTTCTTGCCAATAAATGTTTGTATGATCAGATTATAGATAGATATCACATAGTATCTTCTACACAAGCTCCCACTCAAATCTGGATTAGTTAAAAAAACCCAACAACCCATGACTAAAACCAAAGGTGTCAGGATCTGATACCACTTGTAAGGAAGGTAAGGTAGTGGAAGAACTTCCTACACAAATCTTGAGAGGAGCATCATGCAAAACTTTACAAATCTTTAATAGTTATAAAAACTTAAACAGAAATAAACATATATCATGCATACCACAACACAATGATTTACATGGGGAAAACTCTTTCGAGAGAAAAACCCCACTCCAAAATCTGCCTAATATATTATTCAAAAATCTCAAAGACTACAATATACTTGCAGAGCAAACTACACACAAGAGTATTACCAACCAGAGATCTAGAGGCAACACACCTACTATCAGACTCTCAGAATACATGACAATACATAGTCATAATGCAACACCCTCATAAAATAGGGTTGCCTTCTAGGGAAAGTCAAGCTAACAAAATATTAACTGTCAAATTTGAGACCTAATGATGAACAGTCCAGATTTATAATAATATAATATAAATATTTTTTCCTTTTAGGGGCACTACCCCCGAGCCCCCATCGAGGCTCGCAGGCCCCAAAACCCCCACCAGAGGGATGATCCCCCCAGATCCCTCATGGGGAGGATACTCCCCCCAATCCCCCCCCCATGCTGATGTATCAATAGTACCTTCTATAATTAAAAGGTTGAGACACATTTTTCCAACAGTTTCATCATTTGAGTCATTAGCTTCATTACTCTCCTTAGAATAGAATGCTCTTTTGATTTTCTCCCTTTTATTATCATCAAAAAATTATTTATAGGGACATTTAGATTCAAAATGACCTATTCTTCCATAATTGGAAACACTTGAATTGTAACTTACCTTTGTGCTTACCAGTGTCTTTCTTCGATCTCCTCACAAAGTTTGCTTCAATCTCATCAAGGTCTTCATTCTTATCAACTCAACTTTATCTTCAATCTTATTGTTAGCTTTGCAAGTAGATTGCTTTTGTGGAACATCATGTCCAAAATCTCTCATCTCAAAGGTAGTACGAGTACCAAACATTTCATCAACTAAATGCTGATCCAAGTCTTTAGATTCTTCAACGGAAAACACTTTATAACTGTAATATTTTAGGAGAGATCTCAAAACCTCCTTTATAATTTCACTTTCTCTCACTTCTCCACCAAGTCCTGAAGATTCCAGAGACACCTTCTTGTACCTGAAGCATGTAGCTTTAAATTCCTTCATCCTCTATCATCCTTAGAGTCTCAAATCTTCTCTTAAAGATCTACATCCTGGCTTGCTTCACTTTAGTATCTCCTTCATAGATGTTGCTAAACTTTGTCCAAGCATCTTTGGTAGAACTGCAATCACCTTTAATAGTTTTGAATCAACTAATCCACAAAAAATAGCATTCTTAGATTTGGAATTCCATTCATGCAGTCTGATTTCAACTGGATATGTAAGAGGAGTGGTTGGAGCAGTATAACCACTTTTGATTGATTTCCACACTCAAAACCCAAGAGAGTTTAGGTGTTCTTCCATTCTCATTTTCCAAAAGGAGTAATTAGTCCCATCAAACCTTAGACCCTTGTATGAACCATCATGTCCCATCCCAAATCTTTTCCTCAAGTTGTTAAGCTTCTACAAAGGAACTTGGCTCTGATACCAATTTTTGAACACACCCAAAAACTAGGATGGGGAATGAAACACTCTACCCAAAAACTTAACCCATTCTTGACCTTGAAAATTTTAACATAATTTAACCTTCTTTATCAGATCAATACCTTAAAACATAATGGTAATAGAGAATGATATAGCAGCTTGAATCCTTAGCAACTTTGAAAACCTTTAAGCAATGTAAGATATAGCAATTATACTTCTAACCATATCAACAATAGTGAGAAAGAAATAGAGCACACACACATGCACAAGGAGAACACTAGATTTACATGGAAAACCCAATGAGGGAAAAACCATGGTGAGAGTTAACTGATAATATAAGGCTCGTTGCCAAAAAGACTTGCAAGAAGGCTCACTACCTTAGAGAAAAATATAGAGGACTTGTTGAACTAAATATAACACAACTTCAAGAGCAAGGTACAGGGACCTAATGAGATTCACCATCTCAGAGAATAATATAATATGATTTAGAGAGAATTGCAATTATTGTTAACACAACACTTTGTTGACTAGGGCAGTTTAGCACAATTGATCTTTTCTTTCACACACTTTAACACTACCACTATTGTATATTAATACAATTCACAAACACACTTCTTTGTACTTGTACACTACGACATATTATTGTATCTAAAATGATCTTGCATTTATATCCACTGTAACACTTCAAAACTTCAATTAGGTTGGCCAAGAAAAAGATAAACAATGAAATCAATTGGTCAACCACCAAAACATAATTTAGTCCTATCTAGAAGATAGAGAGGACCAAAAACAATATTAGAACTTCTTCCAATGTGATGCAACACCATTTACACATAGGTGCACATCAACCTAAGTCAGCATCAAGGAAATGTGTGGATGAAATGTGAAGCACATAACCAATCAGCCCAAAAACATTCTTCCAATTGAATTAACTTGATGTGGTCCCAATAAGGATAGGTCAAGACCCAAATCTATCATTACACATCTTCCATTGCTAGCGCAACCCCCCAAGCACACAACACAAGCAAAGGAACAAGCCCTATCAGCTAGATATCCACAAATAACCCAGAAAGACAACTCAAGACACAATATGACACCAAAGAAGCCAATTAGCAACATGTGGATTACATGGGGATGTTTATTGAACATCCAAAATCATTTCCATACACTTCTTTCATACTGGCATGCCACCAACAACCATCATAAATCAAACATGAACAAAAACTTCATTTAGGAAGTTCAAAATGCTTAATCATGAGATATAACATTAACATATCAACTTGCATACCACTTCAACACATGAGATTGGAACTAAGACACTGCACAGATGTTGAGAGCATATTCAGTAACTCATAGGAGCAGAGACATCAATGTGAAGAAATGTGGAGCATTTATCAGACCAGTCTGGACAACCAACAACTTTTCCAACCTTCTATAATTCACAGAGATCTCATTAACACAGGTGACCTAAAAAGATAGGAGTGCAACATCCACATAACACTTCCATTGAATACCAAACTCTAATACCAAATCATTAATAGTGGAGGAATTTGGAGCATTCTCCCAAATAGACTTCAATGCAACTTCCTAAACCAGAAACACTTGAACAACTTGTGGAAGCCAAAACTTCCTTTCAACAACACATACTTCATCAGGAACATCATGAGAGAGAATAAGGAATATTGTAGACCTTCAAAAACATCTCTCCACTATAATTCATACTTCTAATCCTCATCTTAATGCTTCTTAATCCTTATTTGAATATATCATTATGAATTCAACTCTACTGATAGTAATAATGCATTATATGAACTTCAACAACTCTTCTTTGATAAGGCATGACATCCAACCATGAAATTCATCACCAATGTTAGCCCAAACTTAATATAATAATGATAACCAATAGCAAGGACTAACACCTTACTTCTCAAGTGTTGACATCAATGACAACCAATAATCAATGTTGATATCAATGATAACAACTGCCAACAATCTCCTTAGTGTTGACATCAATGACAACTCCCAACATTTCTAACACCATGGAGTACAACCCAGCTAGGGAATATGATGTGACTAGACTTACTACCTAGTAGACTAGTTTATAAAATTCATAGTGAGATGTATTTGTTAGTAAGGTACAAGGTAGAGAGTAAAAGCTATTGCAACCTACTGTAGAGGACTTGTGGAACCTCGGGTTGACAAGGAAGATAGAGTAATGGGTACCCTATAAGGGTCATGTATCTATAAGAGACTATGCACTAATATATGTATGTAATAGATGAAAAGTAAGGAGAGGTAGAGATAGGTGATAAGAAAGGATTGTAATATAGAGGAAAGACTAAGACATGTTAATGTAATTGTTATATGAATATACAAGGAGTTATAAGGATTTAATGGATGTGTGTGTTATGGGTGAATATTATTCTTAATTAAGTTATACAAGAAATGTTGTTAGATATAGGTTCCTACCACACTAAATATTTTCTCTCACTGTATCCTCTAGGGTATAAATAGACTACATAAGGGATACTAGGGTAAAAATCTCCTGACTGTAATTTTCCATTTCCTCTTGCTAACATTGAGAGATAGGTGATAATCTAAAGGATTTTAATACAAAGCAAAGACTAAGGTCTGCTAATGTAATTGTTATATGAATATGTATATAAAGAGTTATAAGGATTCAATAGATGTATGTGTTATGGGTGAATGTTGTTCTTAATTAAGTTATATAAGAAATGTTGTTAGATATAGGTTCCTACCACATCAACTCTTTTCTCTCACTGTATCCTTTGGGGTATAAAATGTGGGAGTAAATGGTGACTCCTCAACACCCCCAAGAATAGTTGCTAGACCAAAACAACTTCCATAAGAGAGAGAATGGCAAGAAAGCTTGCTTCACAATGTGAGATTGATTAATGGATGAATATGCTTCAATAAGCTTCAATTGATCTTGAATTGATGTAAATGTACATGAGATGCCTTGCTTATAAAGGCAAAGTTGAGAGATAGGATTAGACAAGATCATGACAAGTGTCTTAATCTTATGATATGAGACAACTAACTACCTAGGAATCATGCAATATAGCTAGATAAGATAAGTTTTGGAAAATCCAACTAAGACTTCTACAAAGAATCTTATATCCTAAGTAAACTTAACATGTGAATATGTCCCCTAAATACCTAGTGAGTGAATTAGTTAGGTACAAGACATTTATTCACACCAACACCCCCCCTTAAGTGCAACTTAGGGAAAATATTATTATGCAAACTATGCAAAGACTATGAGGATGGGTCTCAGCCACTAGGCCATGTTAGGTACCCATTTACAAATGCAAATGCAAACAATCTCTCACAAGCAGAGAAAAGGAGAAAACCCTATGGGACAAAACTCCTCTCCAAAAGAGAGAAAACAAAACAAAGAAAAATAAGCATGATGTATGGAGGACTCAATTATACCCCCCAAGGACTACATCCATTGTGTATATACAATCAATTACCCCCCCCCATAAGAGGGAAGTAGAGAGATAAGATGTATTCCCCCCACAATGTATAATCACCTACAAATATGGCTAATGTCTGAAGACAAAACATAATCCAATGCCCACAAGCAATGTTTCTTCCCTTAGGAAGAAGATACACCAAGTACAAATGCAGGAAAGCTTCCCATTCTGGATAAGAAGTGGAAGGAAGAGGAATCCATATGTGTAGATTATGTCTTTGAAATCTGGTCATGTGTTGCCAAGTTCTTGGATGATGATGATGATGCCACAATCTAATTAGGTACATACCCAATCAAAACAAACTATGACAAACCAGGAACCAATGGAAATTGATCTTGAACAAACTCCATAGACAAACATGAAGTGACAATAGTGGATCCATGACTATCACCAAATAGGAGAGATAGACCCTCAAATTGGTCTTCCAAATCTGCAATGTGAGACTCCACAAACAAAGAAGCAATGTCTATCAAGTAGGAATCCCAATCAAGAAGACTATTAGATACCCATCGCAATGAATCATTGGAAATACTCAATGACTCATCAATAGAAGATGAAGAATCAGGAACCTCTGAAGCATCTGTAATCTCCTCCAAAGGATCACAAGCATGGGTTATCAACTCTAAAGAATGAAGAAGCACATTGGAGTTGGAAAGAGGATCTTCAAGAGATGGAGAAAAATCATGGTCTCCATATACCTCTCTAATGTGAGTCCAAAGAGTATGAGGACATTCGAAGTGAATAAGTGTCTCCAAAATTTCATCATTTACATTTTCAAAAATAACTCTAAAGACTCTAGCCCTAAAGCCTTTCCAAATGTAATACTCATCATCTGTGCTAGGACAAGGAACTTTATTAAACAAATATAACAATAGATTCCACTCACTAAGATGAGTGAGGATTAAATTACTCCATTGCCTATAGTTCCCTTTCTCCAAAGTAATTAAGAAACCCATTTAGCAAATATATGAGCTCCAAAAGCCAACAACTTGGAAAAAATGGTACAAAACTACAAAATATCTGCACCACTAAAAATTTGGCACTTCCAGCTTTCCAACGATATATTCTTTCTGAAAAATGGCCTTTGTTTGAAAAAGTTATGATAAAATGAAAAAAAGGCTTGTAAAAGGCACTATGGGGGGAAAAACCACAACACAGGTAGACTAATTAGGCATAAAATATAAGTGTCTGAGGCTTAAATTGAGGTCATCCATGTGACCATGCTACCAACAAATGCAAAAATAAAATGCCCGCCAGCTACATAAACCAGTTGGCCTTTACAAATTTATAAACAAAGTTTGTAATATGAAAAAGGCCTTTAAATACAAATCGGGCCAACACAAACTTTACATACAATTGACCACAAAACCTAATGACAACTAACAAGGTAGGAAGAACCAGTACCCGCAAGAGTGGATTGGACAGCCTATGACTAAATAAATACGTGTACCCTGCAGATTGATGTACACCAAGCACCAATGGAAATTGTCAATGGAATAAATGCACTGAGTACCTTGACAGTCGATTGAATGGATAGCGAACAGTGCATGAACCATCAAAAATTGGTAGAGGATGAGCCAATCGGGGGTCTGGAGGATTTGACCGGGCCGGCGAACAGATCCCGGGTGAATGACCAGTGACCAAATAATAAATACTTGTGAATCAATGTACAATCCCTATAGATGATGAAACCGGCAAGCAATGTACGCTGACCACAATGAATGTGATCCACCAATGCCAACCACCAACTATGATATCACCGTTGATGGATAGGACACTGACACAGGATCTGGTACAATGGATGCTAATGAAAATAATGTGGGGAAGCCGGCCGATACAAATTGTATACCCTACAGTGAAGACTTGTACCATATGTTGACCAAATGATAGATATTGTGTATGTCAATCTATGGAGAACGACGCCTATAGAGTATGATAGGTACCCAATGTAGGGAATATGCCCTATCAATAGAATATGCAGCCAAAAAAAAATATCCGTAGAGAATGTATTTCGCCCTCAATTTTTATAAACCCCGACAATATTTTATCCATAGATATATAAACCCTGCAAATATCATATATTTCCCGAATATTAAAAAAATTGCCCCAAATTTTTTTTAACAATACCGCATAAAATATTTTAAAAAATATTTTTTGCAAAAAAAAGAAAAATCATACCACTTGGGAAGCTGTCCAAACAAAAAAAAATGCCTAAAAAATAGCTTTACCCAAAATGGATGAATTTATAGTCAAAATTCATCTGTGAGGCCACCTAATCTCAACCGAGAGGTCCTTGAAACCCCAATCTACAGCTAGCAAAATCTTCAAGCCAATACAATACCCTCAAATCTGGGAAGGAATTTGCAACACTTGGAGAGCTTTGATACCATGTGGGAGTAAATGGTGACTCCCCAACACCCCCAAGAATAGTTGTTATACCAAAACAACTTTCACAAGAGAGAGAATGGCAAGAAAGCTTGCTTCACAATGCAAGATTGATTAATGGATGAATATGCTTCAATAAGCTTCAATTGAACTTGAATTGATGCAAATGTACATGAGATGCCTTACTTATAAAGGAAAGGTTGAGAGATAGGATTAGACAAGATCATGACAAGTGTCTTAATCCTATGACATGAGACAACTAACTACCTAGGAATCATACAATATAGCTAGATAAGATAAGTTCTAGAAAATCCAACTAAGACTTCTAGAAAGAATCTTATATCCTAAGTAAACTTAACATGTGAATATGTCCCCTAATTAGCTAGTGAGTGAATTAGCTAGGTACAAGACATTTATTCATGCCAACATAAACTAACTACATAAGAGATACTAGGGTACAAATTTTTGAACTATAATTCCCCATTTTCTCTTACTAACATTGGCTTTTCTCAGGACCCTACAGTGAATAGTGAAGAAAGTATAGAGTAAAGGAATATAACAATATAAATAGAAAAGAAGATAGTAATAAAGGGAAAATAAAATATATAGACTTCACCCTTAGGTACTACCGAGGTATGAGAGGGGGTAGGAAGTTAAGAGATGAAAATGGAAAAGGGGGGTGAATCTGAAAGGATTTTTGAAAAGATATAACTATTCAAAATTTTAAAATTTCCCGTGGGATATATAAGGATTAATAGAAACCCAGACTAGACAAATCCATGGAAAAAGGAGATAATAAAATGAAAGTGGAGACAGTTGAAATAATTAAGTTAGGAATGGAAATGAATGTAGAAGACAGAAGGTTGAAAAAAACTTAAGATCGACAAGGAAGATATTGTGGGAGAATGGAAGAATCATAACAAAGGAAAAGAGAACATGAATTGGATTTAATAGTAGAAAATATAAATAAAGAGGAGTGTTTCATTTAGGGTGCTACTAAGTGCACCATTGTGGGTATAGTCAAAGAAGTAAGGAAAGAGATGCCACAAATAAGTCCTCACATGGAAAGAATAAATCAAATTATATAAAACATAGAGGGGGAGATTGAAGATTGTGGAAATACTAGAAAGGATTTAGAATAAGTTGTACAAATTATGGCTCCACCTCTAACTAGAATACCAACAGATTATTCAAATAAGAAAAATATTCATTTGAGGATAAATGAGGATTGGTTACTAGTAGAGAACCACTTAAAAAATCTTTAAAATATAATTTTGATGTCAATTACTTAGATGAGTTAGTAACTAGAAGTGTTTTGAGAATAAGAGGAGAAGATGTGATAGAAAATAAAGGGGATCCTACAATTTTAACAATCTTTAATTAAGTGATTCCATCAACTAATCAAATGACACTTACTAACAAACAAACATCTTCAAGGATGAAAATACAGATTAGATAGTTACAACCCCTAGACTAAGAGTCACCCTTAATGCCATTAAAATCAAGAAGAGTTTTCGTAGAAGGATTAGAATACACCTTAAGTAAACAAGGTATAAGAGAATAGGAAAGTAAGGAGAATAATATAGGAAACTTGGGATAAATAGATAGTAAATACTAAGAAGAAATAGACATGAACACTCCTAGGAAGTTACCCATATTCAAAAAAGATACCAATGAAGTAGTAAAACATATATTCATCTTGGAATAAATGCGGCAGAGACAGAACATAACTAGGGATAATATAAAACTATTCAAATTTATTAGATTCATATGTAGTAACACCCTCAAATGGCACTAGAAGACCTATTGTGAGAATGATAAAGAGTTGGATATAGTAAAATAAGACTTAGTAGAAAACTTTGACACTCTGGAACTACTTATAAAAGGAGTTAGCAAAATTTGGGAACTAACATAGGAAGAGGATGAAACAATAAAATAATTTAATAAAAGATTTAAATAAATCACTATAATTGACTGAAAAATTTAAAAAAAAATGTTTCATCTCCGGATTAATACCAAATATTAGGATATCCTTGGATGGGAGAATCTTTACTACTTATCCAAAACTTGTTACTTTGGCATTCCAAATTGAAAACCAATCCTAGCAGAAACAGGAAAGGGAAAAAGAGAACAAAGAAATGGAGAAACTAAAACTGGGTATAGAAAAATTAAGACTCTAACAAGACCTTATGAAAAATAAGATATGTTTGCAATGAGACCTAATTGTAAGGAAGCTAAGGTAGCGGAACGACTTCCTATACTAATCTTGAGAGGAGGATAATGCAAAAATATACTAATCTTTACAACAATTACAAAAACTTAAACATAAATAAACATAAATATCATGCATACCATAATATAGTGATTTACGTGGTGAAAACCCTTTCAAGACAAAAACCCCACACTCCAAAAGTTGCCCAATATATTATTCAAAAATCACGAAGATTACAATATACTTGCAAAGCAAGCTTCTTACATGAGTATCACCAACCAAAGATCCAAAGACAACACAACCACTATCAGACTCTTAGAATACATCACAATACAAAATCGTAATACAATGCCCTCATAAAATAGGGTTTTCTCTTAGGGAAATTCAAGCCAACAAAATAGACTGTCAGATCCGAGACCTAATGGTGAATGTTCCAGATTACAATAATAAAATATACATAAATTTTGGATTTTACGGGCATGCAACCCCCAGACCCCCCGTCGAGGGGTGATCCCCCTAGACCCCTCGCAAGAGGGTACCCCCTTCCCCCCCCCCCCACCCATGCTTACCTATCAATAGTGAACCTTATGTAATTGCAAGGTTGAGACACATTTTTCCAACAAATCTCCCACTTATCAAACACCTTGCAAGAGCAATGTGAGGGTGTACAAACATCATCTCTTAGATGCTAGGAGCCGAAAGACCCATAGACTTTAAACACCATCTAAACTTCTCTATGCTCACAAGCTTAGTTAAAGAATCAGCAAAATTCATCAAAGTCTCTACCTTAACTAGCTTCACCCTACCATCTTCAACCATATCTCTAACAAAATGATATTATACATCAATGTGCTTGATCCTAGTATGAAATGTCGGGTTCTTAGCTAAACATATCGCACTCTAACTTTCACAATAAATTATAATTGCACCATGTTTTATTTCAATATTTGAACGCAGTATCTTAAGAAAAATGGCTTCTTTACAAGCATGAGTAGTTGCCATATACTCAAATTCAATAGTAGACAAAGCAACCATAGCCTGTCGCTTACTCATCCAACTAATTACACCACCAAATAAAGTAAATACATAAGCACTAGTGGATCATCTGCTATCAATATCACATGCCCAGTATAAATCCACGTAACCATGAATATTAAGGGAAATCTCATCTTCAGTCATATTACTATGATAACACAAAAAATATTTTGAGGTACTATGTAAATATCTGAACACTCTTTTAACTGCATCCCAATGAACTATACTAGGATTAGACATATCTTTGGAAATAACTCCCACTGCTTGGGAAATGTTTAGTCTAGTACAAACCATAACATACATCAAACTTCCAACTACACTCCAGTAAGGCACTCTACTCATGTCTTCCATCTCTAACGGGGAGTTTGACAATCTAAAATAGATAACTTTGTTCTAGCTAAAAAAGGAACACATAATGATCTACAATCCTGCATGTCAAACCTCTATAAAATTAAATTGGCATACTTACTTTGGCCAAGCCATAGCTTTCTGATCACTCTATCTCTTCTAATTCTCATCCCAAAAATGTGTCTATTTACACCAAGATCTTTCATTTCAAATTTAGTAGCAAGTTGAGATTTCAGTTCTAAAATCATACCTTCCCCTTTACTAATAAATAATATATCATCAATATATAATGCAATAAACAAGAAATAATCACCATTAGTTTTATAATAAACACAATGATCTAATTTAGAATGCTCAAATCCCAAACTCAACACATATGTATCAAATTTCTAATACCACATTGTAGGACTCTATTTTAAGCCATACAAATATTTCTTCAATTTGCAAACCAATTTAATTTTACCTTTCACCATGCAGTGCTATGATTGTGTCATATAAATATCCTCCTCCAAGTTACCATGAAGGAAATTAATTTTCACATCCATTTTCTAAACCTCTAAATCATATGCAGCCACAATAGGAAGCAAAAATATAATGGTTGTCACTTTTTCAACAGGAGAAACTGTCTCACCATAATCAACACTCTCAACTTGAGAGTAACCTTTTGCAACCAACCTTGATTTGTACTTCTCAATACCTTCTTCTGAGCCAATATTTTCTTGAACACCCATTTGCAACCAACAGGTTCTCATCCTTTAGGAAATGGTACAAGATACCATGTATCATTCTTTTTCAAAAATGCCATTTCTTCATCCATAGCAATCTTCCAGGATTCTGCATCATTCATACCTAATTCCTCTTCTATCTATTTGGGTTCATTTGTGTTAGTATTCAAAGAAAAAATACATCTCAAATCATCAGGTTAATACCTTTTAGGTGGTTGTCTATGCCTTGTAGACCTATGAACAAGTTGAGTTGGAGGTTATTCCTCCTCTTTTGAAGATTCGGAGCTAGATGAGCTCTCCTCAACTTCTTTTCTATCCATGGGCCTCAATTCAACTTTCTCAGGTGTAGAAATAAATCGAATCACATCTTTCTATTTACTTTGTTCTTGTTACAATGTAATAGAAGAAGGCTTAGTTTCTCTAAAAATAACACTTCTACTATATGTTACCTTCTATGCAATAAGATCCCAAAGCTTGTATCCTTTCACACCATAATTGTATCGGATGAAGATATATTTCACAGCCTTGTTCTCCAACTTTCTTCACTTCTCCTTTATGACATGTGCATATGCCTCACAACAAAAAACTCTAAGGTTTCTTAATGAAGGCTTGTGACTTTACCATGCCTTTATAGGTATCTTATCAACAAGAGTTGATGTAGGAAACCTGTTAATCAGGTAATAAGCAACGGTCACAACTTCAGCCTGAAACCTTTGTTCTAGACCAACACCACTCAACATACTCCTAGCCCTCTCCATCAGTGTCTTTTTCATCCTTTTTGTAACTCCATTCTGTTGTGGAGAATACAGAGTTGTCTTTTGTCTATTAATACCATAATATTTGTAGAATCTATCAAAATCATTACAGCAAAATTCACTGCCATTATCCATCCTCAAACATTTTATTTTCTTTCTAGTCTACAACTCAACCATTGCTTTAATTCTTTAAATTGACCGAAAACTTCAAATTTACTCTTTAGAAAATAACACATGTCCTTCTACTATAATCATCAATAAATGAAGCATAATATGTGGATTTTCCAATCGAAGGAACATCTATAGGACCAAACACATCAAAATGAATAAGATCTAATACACCAAAAAAATTATGAGAACTTGAGGAATGCGGTTTTGTTTTCCATAAATGCAATGTTCATAGAAAAAAAAATCAAGATTACAATCAGATAATCCTTCAACAAGGTTTTTATTTTTCAAGGTCGTTAGACCTTTTTCTCTAATGTGGCCAAGTCTCTAGTGTCATAACATAGTTTTCTCTATAGGTAACTTTGATTCAGAAGAAAGAGCACCCTTGGGTACCCATAAGCCATGACCATCAACTGAAGATGAAACCCTCACCTCTTTCACAGACTTGCTTTTCACAAAAGTACTATTGCACTCAACAGTGCATGCGTCAAGCTTATACAATGTGTGATATCTAACACCTCTATAAATTACCATAGCACCTCTAACCATCTTGTATCATGCATTAACAAATACTACCTACACACCTACATCTATTAGTGTGCTCATAGATAACAAATTTTATGCTAATCTAAGTATATGCAACACACCATTAATCCTTTTTATTCTACCATTAGGAAACTTGATTCTAAGTTTACCATGGCCAACAATATTTAAATAAGAATCATCACCCAAGTACACCTTACCTCCATAAAATTCTTCATATTCAAAAAACCAATATCTATTAAAGGTCATATGGAAAGATGCACTTGAGTTAATTAACCATACATCATTACCTACATAAGTTAAAAAGTTGCAATGGATGCATCACCATCTTCCTTCTTAGACTCAGAATCATAATCAAATCTCTTCTTTTTCTTCTTATTTTCTTATTTGCAGTCTTTAAGAATATATAATATTAACTACCACAATAATGGGTTACACTTTTTGGGACATCCTAATTTTTGCCTAAAACCACATATTTTTGGAAAATATAATAATTTAATCCTTTAAAGGTTCTATTTAAATTATTTTAATTAAAGAGGGCTTGATCAAACCCCCTTGGATAGAACCCTGTTAGTTTTAAACCATACCTATAATGGAGTCTCCTCTACACCTATCAAAATGCTAATAAAAAACCGCTTTTGATTTACCTTTTGGGCGATCAAATGAATTCATTTAAAATTCATATTTTGCAAGTATGTAGACCTTATTATAAGCTTCCCAAAAAGTATAATTTTTAATATATTTAATTTGATTATTATATTTATTTGTTATTTCTTGTGAATGTAGGTTTTTTAATGAACATCAAGTTCTTTGTTTCACACATACAAAAAATAGGAAAATAGAGAAAAAAATTCTAAAAAATACATGTGCACTAGGTATTGATGTCCTTATTCCAACAAAAAAATAATAAGTTAATTCAAATGCATACAATAAAATTTATGCTAGCCGAAATACACCTCTATCCAAATTATAATTAATCTGACTTGGAAAATTAATTAAAAAATATATGTAACAAAAAATTATGAAAAAATATCCATGCACTAGATATTGGTGTGAAAAAACTGTATTTTAAAAATTAGAATCGTATCCTTTCTATGAAAAAAGTTATGCGGTCTAAAGTAAACATCACTTTTTAAAAATGTTGTTTAGTAGAAAAATTAAGTTATTTAAAATTACATAAAAGGATTCATAATTTATTTTTTAATTCTTTTAAAAAATATATAATTAGAATCTACACACAAAATCTCACAAATCACCAGTTTGATTCATCTTCAAATTCTTAATGGTTTAGTTGCTATAGGTGTAAGAAAGTGAAGATTTGGTGAAAATTGTTGATTTCAATGTCAAGTTAGGCCAAAAAGTGTAACCCATTATTGTGGGATCATAAGCTTACCATAGTTCCAATAAATAACTTTGGAATTTCCAAGAGATTTGGATCTCCCCTTGGACTTGGATTTATCATGCTTCTCATTCTTCTTGCCTTTTTCCTTAGGTATTCCATGAATATTTAGGGCCTCCTTGGCATTGATGGATACCTTCCTCCTCATTTCTTTAAAAATAAAAGAACCCACCACATCTTCAATCTTCAATATAAAAAAAGTACTCCCAATATCCATATCTGGAGAATCCCATGAATCAGGGAAAGAACAAAGCAAGATCTAACATTTCTCATCCCCATCCATTTTGACACCAACTAATGCCAATTGAGCCACCAACATATTGAATGTGTTTTGGTGGTCTTTAATTCATCCACCCTCTTCCATTCTCAAGGAATACAATTTCTTCCTCAAGAAAATCTTGTACACTAAATATTTGGCTTGATACATCTGTTGGAAATTGTATTGCATCAAATGGTTGTCATTGATGTCAACTCGGTACCAAATGTATGAGATGTTTACCGGAAGCTATTTCCTATCAAAGATGTTCTTGATTGTGAAATGATGTGCTAGTTTTTGGGTCTGGATTTTACTACAAGACAAGCTACGACTCTAATATCTTAACTATATCATTATGATTCACTCAGACAACTATATTCGAGATCTTGATATGTTTTGTGTTGGGAGCAAAAAGTTATCAAAGACAGAGTTTAACTCTGTACACTACAGTTGTTTTTCTATTCAGTACAGTTGTTTTTTGTTTGGGTCCCAGTCTTGGCTAACCTAACACATGTTATGTATTAAGAAGATTAAATCTACCTTGGGGATGTTTTATATAGATCTTAGATGACTTAATATGATGTACTACTTATATATATATATATGATTTTTTGAGGAATAAGAAGTGTGTGAGAGTGAAGGATGTGAAATGTGAAGTGTGAAGTGCGAGTGAGAAGTAAGTGTGTGAATGTGGAAGAAAGGTGAAAGAGGATCTAAGCATAAATATTGAAGACCAGAACATAATTATTGAGCGATTGTTGTGAGAAGCATTACCACTCATATAGAGCTTTATTCAAAACTGAATTATGCACAAGGAAGGTGTATTCCATTAGTTCATACTTTTGGTGGTGAGCCATAACTTTCATACTTCTGGCAGTAAGTCATCTTTTGTATCTCTGTGGCAGTGAGCCTTCTGGGTTGTAGCCCTGTTGGACAGTGATTCCTTGTTCTAGATAGTGAGTCCTTATTTTAGGCAGTGATCCTTTTTGTAATTGATTTTGATATTCTCTATAGTGTGAGTTAATCCTCACAGTGGTCTTTCCCTCATTGGGTTTTCCATGTAAATATGGTGTTATTGTACTTATGTGATGGTTTTCAGTTTCTGCTCTTGCACTTAATGTTTAGTGATCTAAGAAGTGTTAAGGTTAAGTTTTGGTAAATGCTTTAAGGATTTAATTTGGTGACAATTGATTCACCCCCCTCTCAGTTGTCTAGTTCAACAATTGGTATTAGAGCTTGGTCCTTTGGAATGAGTTTAACAACTCAAAGGAGATCTTGGTAGGTTGAACAAAATGGTGAAGGGATCCGACTTGGATGAAGAATTAATAACAAAGACTATAGAGTCTAAAAGTGAAGATTTGAAAGAACATGTCAAGCAAGCAGATGAATGCATTCAGATACTAAGGAATAAGATTCAGAAGTTCAAATTGAAACATAAAGAAGTTAACCAGGAACTGAAGGAAGCAAAGGATTCTGTTGAGAATCTAAGAGTGAAACATGAAGAAAGCAGCAGGATGGAAGATAATTTGAAGTTGGAAATTGAACAAAGAAAGATAAAGGAAGGATGCTTAAAAGAAATTATCAATCAAAAGATAGAAAAATGTGATAAGCTTGAACAAGAAGTAGTAACCCTAAGATTTGATCTAGAAAAAGAAAAATCTCATGAAGAAAGGTTCAAGACAAGTTCTACAATGCTTGGTGAGTTAATTTCATCTCAAAAACCTGCAAAGGATAAAGGTGGTCTAGGACTTGAAGAAGGGCATAACTCAAAGACTAAACCTATTTTCAATGAAGTGGGCAATCAAAGGAAATTTCAAGGCAACACTTATCAAAACAAGAATCAAAGGAACAATACCGAAAGGTTTCCCATCCAACAACCTAATGCTCAAAGGTACCCATATTTTAATGGTTTTTGTCTCTCATGTAGTAAATTCAGACATAGAGCAATAGAATGTAGAAGAAGGACGAACCAGAATAGAATGAGTCAGAATATTGAGTTATTTGCTGGACAATGTCATGTTTGCAACAAGTTTGGACATAAAGCTATTGAATGTAGAAGCCAAATGATGATGAACAAGTTTAATACTAGTAGAAGGATTCAATCTTTTCAAGGCTACTGTTACACTTGCAATATATTTGAACACAAGGCTATTCAGTGCAGAACAAGGATGAATGAAAATTTGTTTGACTTAGGATATGTTGTATGTTATACTTGCAACAAACCAGGACATATCTCAAAATTTTGTAGGAGCAAAGTTGGGAAGAAAACTAATCCAGAACAGAAGATCAAACATGCGAACAAGATAGATCCCAAAGAAGTAAGAAGAGAGATGGAAAAAATTTGGAGGAAGAAGGAAGAACCTGAGAACAAGGATGAATCAAACAATCTTGTATATGCATCTAATGCAGATACCCCCTCCAAGAACTGAACCCAGTAGTGGTTTTAGGGGGAACAATAACAAAAAATCTAACAAGCCCCTGATATATGAGGTGTCATGGGATGACACAAGGATAAGTGATGGAAATATTTTCTCTGAAGGCATTGGAGAAAATTTCGGTAGAAAAGAAGAAAATCAGGAAAATTGCATAACTCCTCTTGGTTTACAGTAAAGTAGTTGGCAACTTAAAAGGTTAAAAAGCAATAAATCCAGAATTAGGGAAAAATCAGATGAATTCAAAGAAAAGCACCATGACTTGGAGATTGTGGAAATGAATCTTTTGTACCAGGTTCCGGTACAAAGGATTTGTCATCCAAAATTTGGTCTGGCAGCTTCAACTGAAAGGAAGATATTGATAGAATAAAGTACTGAAGATGATGTCATAAGTGATAAACTACTTTTTGTGATAAAACCCTAAAAGTGGCAAGTTAAATAAGGGAGTTGAGTGGTCATTTTTTTTCACATTGTGAATTGAATCTACTAAAGAGTAAAGTGTAGCTGAGAAACAAGGAGTTAGGGTTATTGGCAAGCAAAACTATGGAGAACAAAGCTGGAACAATGGAGTTGAAGGCAATGGTAGTATTTGATCCTTGCAGCAATGAACTGTAGAAATTAAGTTACAGATCGATGAATTTAACAATCAAAAGATTCAAAATTTTGAGATTTCGCTTTCAGTTGAATAGATACAAAAATTCAAGGGTCTGTGGCACAAGGGTTTAGACATTTGGAGCAAATTTCCATACTTTTTGGATGTAGACATTGTTTGTTTTGTCCTAAGTAGAATTCAAGGTGATCAGATGATCTTTGAAAAATCCTATGGGATTACAAGGGAAGCAATTGTAGCAATTACAGGGTTATGCAGTAATGGACCCATTCCAGTAAAGAAGTCAGTGAAGAACAAAGAGGTCAAAACCCTAACTGGAATGACAAGAGACCAAAGGGAACTTCAAATTCATACTATAGTCGATCAAGTGATAAGGTATATGGCATATGGCGTTTCATATAAGATTTATTCTAGAAATAGGGAAGGCTCTACCTCAGTGATAGTTGTTTACATTAAGCATTAAATGGTTGTAAAGAATGGGGATTTCAACTTGTGTGAGTTATTGAGAAATCAATTAATTGAGAACATTACTATGACAAAGAATGACAATTACCCTTTTCATTTTGGATCTCTAGTTATATGCTTGATGATGTATTTTCTAAAGTCATTACCATTGAAAGAGAATGTTGTATGGAAGACAGTTATACCGATCAGGAAGTAGGTCTATCGATACCTAGAATGTCTTGCAGAGAAGGAAAGGATTTTTAAAGAATACTTTACAAACAAAATAAAAGCATGGAGCTTTGGCATGGTTTCTAGTCTGGTTGGGACGTTTGAGATAGGATCTTCCTCTGATAAGAGGATAACAAGAAAGATTATTTCATGTTCTCCTCTGAAAATAAAGAAGTTGAAGACATGGGAGAAGAAAGATGAAAAAAAAGTAAAAATTGTAGAAGAAATTGATCCGGTATCAACAAATGATGATGAAGAAGATTTTACTAAAGAGAAGGTGTTAAAGATTCTTGTGTGATCTGATGGAATAAAGAAGATTGGAGACGTTTGGTTGTCTTGACCAACATATGAACAGGATGAGATCATAGATGCCTTGGCTATTTATATAATTCATAATGATATTTATCCAAGAAAATTGAAAAAAAAATTACCAGAAGTATTGATTGAACATATTGAAGACAGACTAAAGGTACTGTCACCTAGGGAAACAAAAGAAAAAGATGAGATTCAATTAGCTATGGAAGAAAGATGCAAAAATGCACAAAAGAGATTGACTGAGAGCATAAATGAATTAAATACATGCATCAAAAGTGTAAATAGTGTGTATAGATATTGTCTCCAGTGGCCTAATGCTATCAAAAACTATAGAGCAAAAATTGATGCTATTGAGCTTGAGCTAGATTCTATTGGAAAAACATATGATATCCTTAATGATAGGGATGGAGCACAAAAGAAAAGGATCAATTCCTTACAATTTGAACTTGCAAACACTCTAGTACAGAGGGATAGTATTGTGAAGGCATTTTGGAAAGTCAAAGAGATAATTGAATTGAGATTGGAACAACTTTCTGGTCTTCTGATGGAAGTTGAGAAAAATGAACTAAATATCATTATCCTATATACCCTTCTAGAAACAATTGATTTGATAGTGATGAACAAAAGTATTTGTACAAACATCAAATTGGAAGTGGATTCTTGGAAGACATTTCTTCTAGAACTAAAAGAAAAATACCAAGAGATATTTTAGGAGAAGAAGGATTGAGGTAAAAGAACCATTTTTTATATCACTTTTTGAAGTCTTTTTTTTTTAAATTTTGGTGCAAGGGGGAGATAAATATTTCTTTCTTTCTTTTCCATTGATTTCAAAGGGGGAGAGAGAACATGTGAAAAATGGAAATCATTATAGCTCAGTAAATAGAGAAATCTACAAAGGATGTTGTTGGTTTTTCACATCTTGTGTTGCCATCAATGACAAAGGGGAAGATTGTTGGAAATTGGATTGCATCAAATGGTTGTCATTGATGTCAACTTAGTACCAAATGTATGGGATTTTTACTGAAGCTATTTCCTATCAAATATGTTCTTGATCTTGAACTGATGTGCTAGTTTTTGGATCTGGATTCTACCGCAAGACAAGCTATGACTCTAATATCGTAACTATATCATTATGATTCACTTAGATAGCTATATTCAAGATCTTGAGATGTTTTGTGTTGGGAGCACAAAGTTATCAAAGACAAAGTTTAACTCTGTACACTATAGTTGTTTTTCTATTTGGTATAGTTGTTTTTTGTTTGGGTCCCAATCTTGGCCGACCTAACACATGTTATATATTAAGAAGATTAAATCTACCTTGGGAATGTTTTATATAGATCTTAGCCAACTTAATATGATGTCTTACTTGATTTTTTGAGGAATAAGAAGTGTGAGAGAGTGAAGGATGTGAAATGTGAAGTGTGAAATGCAAGCGAGAAGTAAGTGTATGAGTGTGGAAGAAAGGTGAAAGAGGATCTTAGCATAAATATTAAAGATCAAAACATAATTATTGAGTGACTACTAGGAGAAGTAGTACCACTCATATAGAGCTTTATTCAAAACTAAATTATGCACAAGGAAGGTGTATTCCATCAGTTCATACTTTTGGCAGTGAGCCATAACTTTCATACTTCTAGTAGTAAGCCATCTTTTGTATCTCTGTGGAAGTGATCCCTCTGATTTGTAGCCTTGTTGGACAGTGAGTCCTTATTTCAAGCAGTGACCCTTTTTGTAATTGGTTTTGATATTCTCTATAGTGTGAGTTAATCCTCACCGTGTTTTTTCCCTCATTGGGTTTTCCACATAAATATAGTGTTATTGTACTTATGTGATGGTTTTCAATTTCTACTTGCACATAATGTTTAGTGATCTAAGAAGTGTTAAGGTTAAGTTTTGGTCAATGCTTTAAGGATTTAATTTGGTGACAATTGATTCACCCCCCCTCTCAGTTGTCCAATTCAACAACATCTCACCAAGTTTCTTCCATAGTTTTTGTGTATAGGCCTCTTCATGGACATTGATTAAAATAGAGTCTTCTAAGTACAATTTGATTAGACCCTTTGCTTTATGGTCCATAACATCATATTGAGCAGCCAAAGTAGGATCTACGGGCCTTAAAACATTCTCATAAATAACATCCCATAGATCTTGATCTATCAACAGATCCTCCATCTTCAACATCCACATTTCAAAATTATTTCTAGAAAATTTATCTACCTCTACTCTCCCTGATGAACTTGCTATCTAAAAATTCTTGCAACAAGATCACAAAGTATCTTATGCACAAGCTCCCACTCAAATATGGATTAGCTCAAAAAACCCAACAACTCATAACCAAAACCAAAGGTGATTAGGCTCTAATACCACTTGTAATGAAGCTAAGGTAGTGGAACAACTTCCTACACCAATCTTGAGAGGAGGATAATGCAAAACTTAACAGATCTTTACAACACTAATATCTAGTACACCTACTACGAACAAGAGGGACACATAATAAATGAATGTACAAAGAAAAAGAGAGAAAAAAAGCTAAGGCCCTAAGGGTAGATTCATGGGCATTGCCTAAAAAGATAAACTTCGTCTACTACAACAATTGCAGAGAATGGGATGACTATGAAATAAAATATTGTCCCTCACAATTATTTCAATTAAGAGAAGACTCAACCATAACAACCATAAGACCAACAAAAATAGTCATACGTCAAAGGACTAGTAGAAAGACTACTTTTTCAATAGGACCATGAATACAAAGTATCACAATGGAAAAATAAGAGGAATATTAACTCCATACAAAATCAACAAACTCAAGACCTATATATTGAAAGAGGCCAATTCCAAGGATATAGAGGTCGAGGCAAAGGAAGGAGAAGATGAACGGATGCCACATGTTTCAAATATAGTAAACAAGGACACTTCATGATAAAATGTTGGGGTGATAGGAAGAAACCATGTGGATTTTACAGAATCACATCACATGATATATTCAATTACAACAAAGCCCAAACCTATTATAGGAATGTGACATCGTAATTAAAGAGTGGTGAACTAAAAAATATAAATCCACCCAAAGGAGCACTTGGATATTAAGGAAAACACAAAAAGAGCTTGAGGAAATAGATAGAAGATGCTAGTAAGAAAAAGAAGTTGGTATCAAACCTGAGGAGACTAGAAAATCTAAAGTAGAAAATCATACCTACAACAAAGCAACGATAGTAACAAGACAAGGAACCAATATTACAAATGATAGACATGACTACAAAGGAAGAAACTACCTCAGATGAGGAAGAATTATATCCAACTAAGAAACAACATGATCAAATAATAGAAGAAACAAATCTAAAACTATCGCAAGCGAACAAGAGAAGAAACAAAATAGGATGAATACTATGCTAAACAAGAAGGAGGCATACTTAAGAAACTAATAAGAATGTATAAAAATTTAACCTACTGGAGAAATTAAAGCAATTTTTCAAGTACTAGAACAAACAAAATAAAATACCTCAAATTAGGACCATAAACAAGAACAACAAACAAAGGAAAGCACGACCAATTATGATTATAGTAAGCATAGACCACAAAAAAAACTAATTTCATGGTGGACTTAGGAGCTAATATAAACATGCTCCCTAAATGGGTATGAGAACAAATATGAAAACTAGAACTAAAACAAACACCCTATAATATCAACCTAGAAGATGGTATATGAATGAAAACCTTGGGAACATGGAAACAAGTAGAAGTCAGTGTCAAAGGAGTGACATGAATAGTAGATTTTGAAGTCATTGCTATAAAGGATAGCTTTGATTTATTCAATGCATTACTTAGACTTGGATGGTTTGTGAACGAAAATGGAATTGTAGACTCCAGAAAGGAGGAAATATAATTTGTTGATAAAGACGGAATAGTTTGTATCCCCTTAGGGAACACTCCAAGTGAATCATATATAGAAGTGAACCCAGAAGAATATAATGAATCTTAACATAAAAACTTGTACACAATCTCATAGTTACCACAAAATGACACTTTGGAAGAACCAAACTTAGAAGGAGAAGTTGAAATATAAAGCACTACATATAGCATAGCTATTGAGGATGTGTTAGATGCATGGATACAAGAGGAACATAAACTCCATTCCCAAAGGATTACCAAATTAAATAAAAAATTCATGATTAAGAAGATACCGGACAATGCTCCATAGTCTACCGTTGTCTTGAAAACTTTACCACAAAACCATTTCAATACATTGGAAGATGGTATAGAGGCTACAACTAAAATATCTCACTAAGTAAATCACATCTTTCATGGAATTTCACATATCAAACTACCCAAATACTCAAGAATTGGTGACTTATTATCATTCATTGCATAAATAGAAATCATTTTTCAAACTAAAGAAATGAGACTTGACATATTAAAACATACACCCATTTGGAACAATACACATAAGGAACAATTAACACAATGGGAAATATTTAAAATCTTAATTAAAACAAGATATCTATCAAAGGAAGGAGAATACAAGGAAATATCAAAATATAATAAAAATATTTTACCAGAAGATCATTTAACTAATTGTATTACCACATGGAGAACAAGAAAATGAGTATGATGAATTAATATATATTCAATTTTTATATTGGACACTAACACGTGTAGCACAAACATGGTATATAATTCAAGAACAAAGAGAAAAAATAAAAGATTACATAGAAATTACAATGGATTTTAGACATACCTTCTATTTTTACAATGAAGACACACACATACATATCGCATTGCTCAAAATGAAATAAATAATATTCAAACCAGATGACACTTAGGAAGTGGTGGTACCGCAAACCTGTACACCACCCCCATAATCAAAGGGAATATGGAAATACATAAAATGGCTAGATAAGGAATCTACATTACCAAATAGAAGATGTTATCTAAAAAACAAGGATGACGATGATACACATAACTTAGACATAGAAATCCAACAAGGAAAAAGAGAATTAGAATCTCCAACAAAAGCCAAGAAAAAGTATTATTACCAACTGATTAAACTAAGAGAAAAAACTATTGCTAAGGAAGGAGATCCTAAACTTTCTAAAATCGGAGACTATTAGGATGACAAATTAGTGGCACAAGTTGTAGAGATTTTATCATAATTTGAAAAACTATTCCCTAAAACATTTATAGACCTAAAGGACACAAAGGGGGAAGCAAGAGTCATGAACATATAGTTGAAAGGAGTTAAACTTATACAGAAAAGGCCATACTAACTAAACCCAAACATGAAAAAGAAGGTTAAAGCAGAACTAGACAAGATGTTGGAAGTAGGGATAATCAATCTAGTCAAAGATACATAATGGATTAGCCCTATGGTAATACAAAATAAGAAAACAAGGAAAACAATAATTTGTGTTGACTTTAGATAACTAAATAAATCTTGCATTCACAACCCCTTTCCTCTATCAATCACTGAAGAAATATTGGAATCAATGGCAAGAAGAGAAATTATTCCTTCACCAATGGATTTTTTGGTTATCATCAACTAAAAATAAGTGAGGAGGATCAACGAAAAAGAATATTTGTGACAAAATGGGGCTCTTACATATACAAGGTGATGTCATTCAAAGTAAATAATGCACCTGCAGTATTTAGCAGGATAGTAATAAATGCTTTTAAATATTATATACATGACTTTTTGTAGGTATATTTGGATGATTGGATGGTATATGGCTTGATAAAATACCATGTACAAGTATTAAGAATGATTCTAAATAAGTGTCGAATTATGTAGATTACACTAAATTTGAAGAAGTGTATGTTTGTAGTACCTTATGGGACCTTATTAGGACACATCATATGTAAATAAAATTGTATGGTAGACCCCATGAAAGTTACTTTAACCATGACACTACCACCACCTAAGACACCTTTAGAAGTAAAAACTTTCTTAGGATATATCAAATATCACCAAAAAATTATAAAGAGTTATTCTGGAGTAGTTACACCAATGGTAGAACTATTGAAGAAGAAATTTGGTAGGAGTATTGAGTGGATTGAGGAATGCCAACAAGTATTTGATACACTAAAGTACAAAATTGTAGAGGTGTCTATACTAATCGTCCTAGCTAGAATACACCATTTCATGTACATGTAGATTCATCCAAAATTTCTAGAGGGGAAATATTGGACAACCTAAAGGAAATAAGGACCATCACATAGCCTTTACAAGCAAAGAATTATCTAAGGTGGAGAAAAATTACACCACTACAGAATGAGAACCCATAGCTATGGTTTATGCATTACATAAATTTAGACACTATCTACTATCACACCATTTACATTATTTATAGATCATGAACCATTAAAGTTCTTACTTAATAGACCTATCATACAAGGAAGGATATGTTAGTGGTTACTCTTGTTCCAAGAATATTATTTTAAGATAATGGTAAAACTAGGAAAACACAATCAAGGACTTAATTACTTATCAAGAATTTAAACATGGGGAGAACCAAAAGATCAGGATGAAGATCTACCTAGCACACATCTATTTAGACTAAATGTGGTATCAAAGGAGCTAAATGATATTTCTATACTCTTATCTAAAATGGAATCTCCCATAGAACTCTCATCACAAGCTAAAGAATATCTTTTGTGGAAGTTTCTACCATATACATTAATAGAAGGAGAATTTCATCACATAAGACAAGATGAAATTATAGAGATTTATGATCATGAAAGAGAATCCATCTTGAAAGAAGCACATGAAGGAATAGGACATAATTGTGGTGAAACAACAACTAAAAGTGTTAAACTAGCTAGACTTTGGTGGCCAACCCTGCACAAAGATGCAAAAGAATATGTGAAGAAATATGACATATGTTAAAGGGTGGGGATACCTACCACAAGAGATGAGATTCCCTTGAAACTATTACTAGCACAAATCCCATTTGAAAAAGGGCAGTAGACTTTATAGGACCCATTGAACCACCAACTAAACATTCAAGAACAAGATTCATAATAATAGGTGTAGAATACTTTAAAAAATGGGTAGAGGTAGAACCTACTAAGGACTGTACCATAAAAACCACCACAAGATTCTTATATAAAATATATTCACTAGGTATGGTTTCCCATTACCTATAGTAAGTGACCAAGGCAAACATTTTTTTAATAAATTAATTGCAAAGCTTCTACAAAATTTTATGATCATGCACAATAAGAGATCATCAGACCATCCACAAGAAAATGGAGCAAGTGAAGCTCTAAATAAGGTAATTGGGACAACACTTACTAAAATGTGTGATGAAAATAGGTTAGACTAGGATATAACGATACTTATAGTACTTTGGGCCTATCACACATCCTACAAAAGGATTAATAAGTTTACACCATTTCAATTAGTTTATGGAACTGATGTGGTAGTTACCATGAACTTCATAGTCCTTAACTTACTTACCACACTCACATTGCAGTTGTATGATGATGCATCCTTAGCACAAAGGATTAAAGAACTAGAAAAATTAGATGAGAACAAATTGATAGCCTTATACAATTGGCAATTAGAATGGAAAAGACAAGAGGCTTGGAATGATAGAAACCTTTGCAAATAGGGGATCTAGTATTACTACATGATATTAAATTCAAAAAGTATGGTAAATTAAAGGTAAGTGGGTTAGGACCATATTATGCATGAAATTACGAAGTCAGGAGTGATGAGATTAAGAAAATTAGATAAAAACTGCATAATAGAATATGTCAATAGCACAAGACTTAAACATTACCACCAACCTGAAGGATAAACATTATAAAGAATAAAAAGACACATAGTGTATATTATTTAAAATAAGTATCATAAGTCACTAAACAGTAAAATCAAACCGTTAGTGGCCCAAAGTTACAAACAGTTAGAAAATCCTGTGAAACCTAATGGGAAATGATATAAATGCATTTGACCAACCTAAATTTATTTATCCCCCTCAAAAATACACTACACTCACTTTGCATTCAAACTCTCTAAGTAAAAAAAATGTGATCCGAGCTTGGTTGTTCATATGTACACAACTGCAAACAATCGCAACCCCAACCTTGGTGAATGTTACTGAGAAGTCATGACAAAAATACAAGAAATTCCCATTCAAGGAAATGGAGGTGGATAAATATGGTGCATTATTGAGTATCCCATAGACGTGGTCTACACAGAGGACATAAGAAAATACATCCAAGACCTAATAGTAAAGATCAATTACATGAAATTTGAAGAGCATAAGCTAACCCTCCTCACTCAGGATCAAAGGTGATGAGCACATTATTGTATTGAGAGGGGTGAATTAGTATAATACGATCTTTATTTTTAAAACTAGAAACTATAATAATATTATTTGCACAATATCATTCACATAAGATCTAATAATTTTGCAATACAAGAAGAACACATGATTTACATGGAAACTCTTACAAGAGAAAACCACAACAAAATATTGCTTGATATTAAAATATCTTACAATATTTGTAGGTATCAACCTATAGGAGACGCCAATCCCCTCAAATTCAATTTATGAGCACCAACCCACTAGAGACACCAATCCCCACAATTTGTAGGTACCAACCTACTGGAGGCCCCACTACTAAGCACCGACTTGGCAAGAGACACCAATCTCTCCTTTAGGAAGCACCAACTTCCAAAACATAGTTCTATCTTGAATGTTTCTTCTATAATGGATGATGAATAATTTAATCTCCTATATAAGAATCTTAATCTCATATATCTTCAATAAAGGATATTCATATAAACTTCCTTCACAAAAATCTACCTTGAATGATTTATTCTTTGATTCTACGCTCGCTACTTTTCTTCACTTAGATCTCATATAATCACCTTAAAAAATCTTCTTCAACTTTGGTATAATCTCCTTCAAAAAAATTCTATGATCTCCTTCAGTAATCCGCTATAATCTCCTTCAGTAATATATTATAATCTCCTTTAAAATATCTTCTTCAACTTTGGTATAATCTCCTTCATGATCCTCTTCTCACGTAATTATGTTGGTGAATATATGATATATCCTTTTTTATCTTTCACACACACATCTCTCACTTTATTCTCCACACTCTTTTATCACATACTCATCTCTCACACTTCGACTCTCCACACAATTCTTTCTTTTTATATCTTCATTATTCAAGTGAAAAGATATATCTCTTAGAAAGAGATAACCCTCTAAAGAGTCATCAACTTTTATAAAGAAGTGATTGTTGCTTTTTAAAACTAATTCATAATCATTTTTAATCTTTACTAAAATATTGTCTTCTACTAATATAAATGGTTGTTGCCTTCTCTCCAATATAATCAATGTTTTTACTAACATAAGTGTCGCCTTATAATGAAACACAACCTCTTAGTGAATGATATTAATTGAACTTCCAATCTCTCACCTTTTAATATGAATAATTGCCTTATATTAATTGTTGTTTTAGTATTGTAAGTTTGATGTTATTAATAATCTTTAGCATTGTTATATATTTTAACTAATATGAATCACTACCTCTTAATAAAGTTTGTTGCTCCCTTGTCTTTTTAACTTTTTCTATAGTCTTGATAACACTTTTTTCCCTTAATATATATATATTAACTTGGTTGTGTTTCGCTAGAAAAGTATATATTTGGGTAATTAATATTTTTATTTTACATAGGTGCCAAAGTAAATTCAACTAGCATGGGTTGATTACCTTAATTGTTATTCATTATCTCTCAATCACAACTCATTATCATTCACTACCTCATTTTATTTTGAAATCAATGACACTTAAACCAATAATCTTTTTTATTCATGTTGAAGTCAATAAAAACCATTTCCTATATTATTTCTTTGATATTAATGATAATATTCTAATAAAATGACATACCAACCTTAGATCCAAGCGATAGGGAAGAAGAATCTTGACATTTGGAAGGATTTCCTAGATTTTTGTGATGATCAATCGAGTGTGACTAGTTTTGAGCAGAGTCCATGATGAGTTCATATATCTTGAAAAATTGTACTAGATAACAAGAAAAGAAATTCATGTGGTAACGGGGCTAAGCATGGTGGGGGAGGTTCCAACAAAGAAAGTAGTTAAGAATGATATAGTGACCACATTGATTAGGGAAACACTTGATGAGTGAAGCCTAAATGTTTGTGCAATCATAAACCTCATGGTGTGGTATGCAACAATGGAGATTGCATACAAAATTTATTGTGCAAATAGGGAGGATTCCGCTACAGCCACATCAATTCACACTACATATCAAATGATGGTGGAGGGGAAGGATTTCAATCTCTATGAGATCATGAGAGAGTAGCTTGTGGAGAACCTCTAGAAAATCAAAACTTCCTAATAAATAATTTGGTAGGGTAAACTACTCATATGCACAGTATTCTACTTCCTTGATGAGCTCCCAACATTCAAAGGAAAAGTATAGCAAACAATCCTTCCAACAACAGATCAAATCAAAATGCACACCTGATAATTCCTAGATAAATAAACATATACCGTGGATTCTTCAAAAGCTTCCAACAACAATTATAGACCAGGGAGAAGATACCATATGAATCCATCAAATAGTATGTCAACACCATCTTTACTAGTGGATAAAGACTATACCTACATGGAGGTGGTGGAGCCATGGATAACTTAGATTCCTAAAATCCCTTACAAGATATCACAAAAAGAGGTGTATGCTTATGCTGCAAACATAGTCAATAAGCCAAAAGACCCAAAGACAAAACAATTTGGGAAATGTAAATAAATATGGATCAAATTCATAAGAATAATGCCCAGGAAAAGTTTGATAAAAACAAAGAATAACTATGGAAACAATGGGGCATCACACCAAAGGAAGCAATGCAACCATCTTCTTCCACACTAGCTCCAGAAACCTACACACCAACAACAAGAATGTTTGGGATATTACATGGGACTAAAAGAACACAATCTAAAGTTACTGCATCTTCTTCATAGATGGTAACCATACAAGACATGCAAGAGATATTAGAAACTATAATACAAATGAGTGCAGAGAAAAAGACCCACAAAGCAAGGGTCAAACAAGTGGTAAAAAGGAAGATAATTCAAACTTCCAAGGAAGAAGAGGAAGAAGAAGTACAATAGGTATACAAGCCTCTGTAAAAGAATAAAAATAAATAACATATAGTTCAAATACAACAACCAGAGGCAGTAGAGCAACCATAACCCCCAATTGATGTTATGACAACTACAAATGCCATAATCTATCACAATATGCTTTCACAAGTCTTATCCATGTATGAAGATGCAAAAAATAATAATAAGGATAGGATAATGCAGAGCCTAATATTATATATAAGGAGATTTGATAAAATTTTAGAGGAAGTGAACATGGAATTCCCACAACCAATAATCACCACAATCTGAGAGAAAAGGGAGAGAGCCTTAAAAGAGGAGGAGGAAATAAGGTAAAAATCTATTGCAGAAGTAGGGCCTAACTTTACCGTAGATCAAAAGGAGAAAATTACACAAGCTCAAGCATAAGATCTCTTCACAAAATAGAGAGTAGATACCCTAATGGGGAGACAACAAGAGGAAATTGCTAAGCTATAGGAGGAAACCATAGAAATCACAAAGACACTCCTAGATTTCATCTTAGAAGAGGAAAAAGAAAAGAAAAAACCAACATCTTCACCAAAAAGTAGTCCACTAAGTGAAAGAAGGGATGAAGAACATGAATAAAATATTGAAGAAACATTTGCATTGGTTTCTCCAATCCAATAAATCAAGGACTTCCTAGCATAACAAAAAAAATTGCAACCAAGACCTACACCACAACTAATCTAGTTATTGGTGATGGGATCACAAGTGAATCTAGAAAAAAACTCCCCACTCGAAAAACTTCAACTAGGAGATATTTTTCATGTGAGCGATAGAGAAGAAATACTTCAGGAATATATGGACAATGCAGAGCAACTAGATGATGTGGTACAAACATTGTAGAATTCAATTTTGCACATACAAAGGGACACTTCCCTTCCCCTACCATAGTAGCTTAAATAATTGATAGAGGGTATACAATCATATCTACAAGCACAGAAGGACAAAACAAGATAAGAAGCATATTGATGGTGTTTTTAGCACTACAACAACATAGATAGAATACAAGTATCCTATCTCTCTTGAAAGGTAAATTTCTATCAACAAGCCTCAAGAAACAACCCCAAGGTCTCTAATGTCAGGTCTTGACAATGCACAAAAAACTCAGTGAAAATGTGATTTGTTGGTAATCACAAGGGGTCTTTATGGTAAAATAATGCTAAAAATATTAAGTCAACAATTTTCATAGATCTGTGATCTGGAAATTATATTCTCATCAAATATAACAATTTAGTGATGCTTTCCAATCCTATTCTAACAGTAATCTCAAAGAAATATCAAAAGATGAGGGTTCATAGAGATTTCTAATCTAAATCCTAAGTGCAATCATGAAAACAATAAAACATGCAAGGTGGACCAATCTTCAATAACCAATTCCTACTTAACCAAGATAAATCTACAATATAATAGAAATAGTGCAATCTCCAATGGTATGAAAGATTTGCAAACTGTGAAGCATTCAAACATTCACCCCAAAACAACATGAAATGCATAAACACTCACAATTGAACTATTGCAATAAGAGTAGGCCCAGGCTAACTTTACATAGTAACTTACAATCAACAAGCCGCCAAAAGTATGGACTGAATATTCCTCATACACCTCAAATACTTTATCATCAACTTGAAAGAACTGAACTAAATCTGAAAACTTAATCACCTAAAATAACTTTAAAGCTACTTTGAAACATAGGAACCATACACATAGGTGAAACAACACAGAAAATAGAACCAAATCAATGTCTTCTTTGGTATTCACTTCACCAAAATTTTGCAACAATTCCAAAATCAATCTTTACAATGATGAGAGACCTCATATAAATAGAGTTTTATCAAAACTGTCGCCCTAGAAGAAAATTAAATTAGGGTATAGAATATAGGTCGGCCAAAATAGGTCGACCTTGGTAGTTCTCCTTTCCCATTTAATTTTACAATAAAATATCTAAATTCGGCCTTAAATGATACATCAATTTTAAATAAAAAGGCTTGGACACAAATTTCTAGGTATGGCTGACTTGAACTTCCAACTGGCTGATGTAGTATGCACAGAGCTCGAGGTAACCCCCCTATTCGTACTCCTTTTCCATTTGTTTCCTTCTAGAAAATTCTTGGACCTTATGAAACACCTTGTTAAGGTTGGGCTGACTAGGAATAGGGATAAACTTTAACCTTAATTTAATTGATTTTATCTCATATACATATTTATCTAAAGTCTTATCCTAGTCAATCTTTATCTCTTGATATTTATGCAAAATAGTAATGTACATGGCCTCATCCTCTAGATGATTCTTTGTAATTTTTCCATCTTCAACCTATGTATATACCTCTTTCCACCATTGCTTTAGCTGATCAATTTTCAAATCTTCCTTACTGATTTTCTTCCTCCAAGTCATGATATTTGAAAATAGCATGCAACAACCCAAAATATCTTCCAACTTATTTTGTATATCAGGAATCTTTTCCAAGGTTCTATCCATGACCTCCCTTTTGAATCTGAATGCTTCAATCCATTCCCTTGGTTTGTCCACATCTTCAGAGGCTAAAATATCTCCTTTTATCAATACCTCTCTGGGAATCTCCATGGCTTTGATTGACCTTGTCATAAATTTGTCATATGTTGCTTTACATTATGTTGCTAACTGCTACACATCTTCTAGAAAAGAAGTCTTTTCATATAATGCAGAATTTCCTCAATCAAAACAATTCCCTTCTTATATAAACCATTAATCCATTGTTGGGTGGTTTAAACATAAGTCTTCTTCTTTTCCAATTCAGTAATGGCATCCTTAGAAATTATATCAACTGGGATGGATGTACCTGTTTAATTCTGAATTTGCAAAGGTTTAATCAAATGTTGGATATATTTCTGCAAGTCTTCAACTTGTTTTTGCTTTGCTTGGGTCATATTTTCCAATCTCTTCAGGATGGCATCCACAAAATATTTCAAATATCCAGCTTCCTATTTCTTTGTGGATGATCCCAAGTTGATGGTCTCCACTTTGTAATCTAAAGGAGTAGCTTCATATTTGTTCTTTTCAGCTATGGGAGTGGCAACATGTAGTATCTTGTTGTTGACCTTGTCTGTTGTAATTCTGAAGATAGTTTTTGCCTTCTTTTTCTCTTTAGTCTTTCCTATGCCTGCTAGAAATTTGTCCCAATCTGGAACAATCTCCTCAATAACTATTGGTTTAGGCTTCAGGATTTCTTTCAACAAGTAAGGGGCAATGGATTCTTCTAGATTTGTATCCATCTGAGGACTATTTTTTCCTCTAAGGTCTTATGATTTATCTAGCTCAACATTTTTTGACTTTTCTTGCTCCTTATTTTCATCTTCTTTGTCAGAATGTTGTACTTCTTCTTTCCTCAGTGATTCAGAGGGAACCTCCTCTATCTTTTCATGTTCTTTCCCTTCTTGATCTTCCACCTCAGATGTCTTTTGTTCCAACTGCTCCCCAAGATTACTAAGATCTCTATCTTTTGGAGTTTCTAACTCGTCTTCCTCTTGCTCTTGTCCTTTCAAAGCTTTTGTTACATTTTTTGGTATTTCTCCCTCTTCCTTATCAGAGTGAACATATTGACGAGGTGAATAGGGAAGAGTATTTTCTTTGACAACCTCTTTCATAGTTTCAACTTTATCAGATGGTGGCTCATTTGTAGCCTTTTTTGATTCTTCAACCACTTTCTTTGAATCTTCCATATTTGAAAGTGGAACCCTTGGTCTAGGAGAATTCTTCCTTACATATACCTGGGTATTTTCCCCATAAGCTCTATTTCAATTGCTCCTTCTTGCATTTCTCCTTCACTATCTTTAGCTTTCTTTGACTTCTTAGAAGGAGAGGGACACTTATTACTTCCTTTAACCAGTTTCATTTTCTTTGAAGGTTGAGCCTCTATGGTTTCTTCAGTAATTTCCTTTGTAGGATTCCTCCTCTTAGGTATTGGTTGTCTCTTGAGTTCAACACCTTTGTCCATTGTATTAGCTCAACCTCTAGTTCTTCTCTTGATGATAAGAGGCTCTTCTTCATAATCATCTTCGTCTTGAGCTGCAAGCATATCCTCTTTTGTTTTCTCTAAGTCATTATCTAAAAAAGATTGAGACTCTAAATCTCCCATCAGTTCATGTGTAGGCTTGATTCCTTCTACCTCCATGTTTCCAACATTTTATGTTTTTTCCACTGCTTTGAATACTTAATTACTTGGGCATTGATCTGATCTAACTCTGCTACTTCATCCTCAACCTAGTCAACAGTAGGAAGAGGCTTATTTTTGGAATTACATATAATCATATTGTATTGGATCCTCTTCATCCTCAATTTGATTAGGTACCTATATTACTCTATAGAGTCTTATCGTCTTTAATGAAATCCTAGAATACTTTCTCTTGATCACTTTAAATTCATCTATGCAGTTAGCCCAATAATCTTCTATATGCCCTTTATGCATGTACTCTCTGTTGGCCATCCATTGTGCTACTCCATTTGGATCAAAATTATCTTTGTTTGAGTGGGTATTCAGATGTAAATGAGCCATTTCTCTCTCAAAGTGATGGGCATTGGGAATTATTGGGTAGGCATCCCATCCATTAACTGTTAAAGGGAACTCTCCACCAACCCCAGTCTTATTTATAGCCTTCAAAATTGAATTAAAAGCAACCAAATGTTTTGTTACCTCAAGTAATACAACCTTATCTGTCAGATACCTTGAAAGCTTGTAGGGTTCCTTTGGGTTGTGTTGGACTCTAATGTAAACTTGGGAAATTGAATGAACTAGGACTCATATTTCTTGACTAAATCCATTGCATCATTATAAATCCTTACATGTAATGCATCCTGCAAAGTTCTTGTAATGTACATTGTAAAGGAATCATTCACCCTCCTATAATTGGAAGTATTCAAATGAAGATGAGGGTAAATATCTTACACTCTATCTTGGCCAATTATACATTTACAACTCAAGTCTTTATACTTGTAATGTCTAGAAAGCATATATACTACATAAGAAGTCATGGTGAACATTATTGTATCATGCACTTCCCTCAATTGTTTGTCTAGATTATCACTAATCATTCTTGTCCAGTGGTAGTTAATTCCTTTCTCAATCCATGTCATGACATAAAACATCCAATCCTCAAATACCAAAGCCTTCTCCAATCCCATCAATCTGCTAAGAAGGGTAATTATATTTATTACCCGATTTTGCTTCTAGCTCAATCAGGTAGAGTTGTGTTTTCTTTACAAAGTGAAGTAAAAGGTAAACATTCTACTCTGATATGTTATATCCATATGCATAAAATATATTATCAACTAGATTGCATTATTACCTTATGCAAATGCATACAACAGAGAAGAGAGTGAACAATTGTTGCAAAAAGTAGTCTTTATTGATAATCATAAGTGTATAGTGTCCCACACAAGTCGTGGGACTGACTATTTTAATGTGGTAAAAGAAAGAGACTATACATTTATAGATACATAAAGGAAAAAAATCATATGGAATAAAAGGGGATCCGTCATTGCTTGAATGACAAATCCCAATTGGGTTGAACTGCATATGTTTTAGCCTCTCTTGCTTGTCTAGCCTCCAATTCTCCAAGGTTTCCTACATGTGTGAGGAAAAGTTTGTTAGAGCTCGGGATCACTAATCATTACATATGAAAACATCTACAAACATATAGCCTAATCCTCATAAAGCATTGAAATAGTTTGCATATCACAGATGTCTAGGAAAATAGAAATGTTATCATAAACATCTATCATATACTTTGTTTTATCTAACATGTTTGTTCATTGTGCATGAATAGGTGAAATCTTTATTGTTGGTTTGTTTCATTCGATCAAAACATGTGGAGTAAAATGGGATCCCACAAGGGTTGAGCCCAACATGCTTCCCTCTTGTGTTTTAAAGAGGGATACAAAAGTAAATTCATCCCAATTTAGTTCAATTGAGAAAGTGCACATCACTCAAGATAGTGAGCCTCTAGGTCACTATCATGAATGACATATATTTTCTCAATAAGATTTAAATAAGAGAAATGACAGTGAATACAAACAATGGTGTTCATTAAACAATCATGATTCAAGATATGAGTATGATAGATCAAGTTATAGGCTATCAAGCAATAAACTCTATATCATAAAAGAACATGAAAGACAATGATTTAAGTGATCCAAGAGTTGAGTGAGGACAAGGTTAGTAACTTTGGCATCCATGAATAACAGTCTAAAGGGGAAAAAATCTGACAATTGAAACCATAGTCAACAAAGCAGTCTAAACCATAGCATTCTTCTTCAACAATATGCAAAGAGTGGCTGACAGGGACATTTGTTAAATAATCATCATGGCACAAAACAACCTTGCATAGATGGTGAAGGAAAAGGATCATGAAATCGCATACATCTTTATGTGATAGGATTGAAACTAGTATGCATGGTTAAGCTATGAAAAGTAGAGGAGAAGATAGTCACTATGCAATCACAATGGATATGAGTTCAAACACATGATTCCTTGGAAAGGCATTGTAAAAGGTATAGTCCTCTAAAAGGCATTTTATGGTGAAGAGGAAAATTACGTGACTTTAAATTCTTAAGCCACAGTAATCATAACAAGATCACAACAAGTTGGAAATAGATCATAGGGGCAAAATTGTGATCAAGGCAACAATCATCATGAGCCCTAGTCTATAAAGGTGTAGGTGTTTGTATCAAAAAACAATGCTATGATGGTAAGAGTAGTCATACACAGTGACAAAAGTAGAATGATAGACCTCTAATCTATAAACACCAATAACACCAATGTACACAAAGTGACAATGACAAATGACTTTGAGTCTTGAGAAGACAGTGACAAGTTGATCATACAGCTATGAAGGGAAAAGAGGGATAATGCCTTGTTCAGTGAGTTAGAGTGGCACACAACCTGGGGACATTTGGGAAAGCATTATGTTAACAATGAAGGCATCCAGTTTTTGAGTGTTCAATATATCTACACTTGAGTTTTTTCAAAAAATTATTTGTGTTCATGGTCTTACCTTCAATTGCATCTATGGATTTGTTCTGCATGTACATGTTACAAGATGCATCTACAATGATTTGTCTATTTTCAAATACTAATGGGATCATCAATAGTAAACTGTATGACAATGAATGGCATGAAGAATGCATTGTGAGATGGAGGCTAGAAATGAAAATCCAGAAAGTGAGAGTGAAACCCTCAACTCTAAGAAGTGTAGACCTAGAATATGCATTGAGGTGGAGTCTTATAGGAAAAATACCATGATGACCACAAAGCCCTGAAGTAAACAATAAAGCCACAGTTTTGATAGTGAGAATAAAGCCTCGACGCCTGCAAAGAAATACAAAGTTGTGACCCTCATGTATAAGGAGAGTTTTATTTGCAAAGAGAAAACCTAGAGCAACCATAGAATCACATAGGATCCTTTTTGTTTACAAGAAATGTGGAACTCAGAAAAGCCAAGAATGACAAAATAGAGCTCAAGTAAGCAGATTTTTCTATAGAAATGAGAGAAAATGCTGAAGATAATCATTTTTTAATTATTTTATGTGCAAAGATAGGCTTGAAATGAGCACTTTTTCTACAAAAATGCCAAGTGAAATGTAGAGTTTTCATGAGTAAAGGCTTACCTAAGTTCATTTTTTCCATTTTTGCTTGTATTATGTGAAGAAAAGCCTACCGTGTCTTCAAAATCTACCATGAAAGTGACTATAGGAAGCCATTAAACCTTATGTCGACGAGTAGAAAACTCCATAAGCTTGATGTTACAAATGAATGCCTTTGCAAATGATTTACATCATTTTTGTTGCTAGCGTTTTTACCCTAAGTTTATGCCGACAAGTGACTAAGGCATTTTTGCCTTTTCATTTTATTTTTTGCAAAGGAACTAATATACCCCGTGCTTAGTTCACTTCCTAGTGCATTCATGTATGTCCCCTTGTATATGTCGAGCTTAGGAGTCCTTTAGGACTTAGAAATTTTTGCTTTTGACTTCCCACATGGTCTGAGCTATAGGTGTTATTTTGCATTCACTTTGAGATGTAAAAAATTTGACTAAGTGATATTGTTATAAATTACTTAGTTAAGTGTTGCTTAAATGCAAAATTGATGAAATGTAAAAAACATTATTTAAGTGATGTTATTATAAATCACTTTATTAGTGTTTTGTATATGCAGGATAGAGGTGTGTTGAACACACCAAAAGTATGAGTCAAAACAGTTTGGAGACATGGTTGAATAATGATGACTTGTGCCAAGCATATGGGGTAGTTGGAGGAGATTGACCTACAAGCATCTAATTTTGAACGAAGAAAAATTAGAAATTCTCATAAAAAAATTTAAAATGGTTTACCCCTTCTAATGAAGGGTGTTCGAATGAACCCTCCCCCTTCTAATGAACCCCCCCTTCTAATGAACCCTCCCCCCTTCTAATGAACCACCCTCCCTTCTAATGAACCCTCTTTTGCACCATATAAGGGGGGTTCGAATGAACCCCCTTCATTAGAAGGGGGGTTCTAATGAACCCCCTTTTTTCACCTTCCCCTCCACCATTTCAAAATTTATGCATTTTTTTGACTATCGAAGCTTCGGAAGGAGGTGCAAATGGAGTCAAATTGATAAACCAAGTTGGATGATTGTAGTGATCAAAATGTGCTTTCCAACAACTATAAATTTAATATATTTTGTTTTTATTTTATATTTTATTTTTTAGTTTTACTGTACATAGGTTTTTCACCGAACCTCAAGTTTGATGAAAAATCATTGTGGAAAAATAGTAAATTTGAGGAATTTTTTTGAAAAATATATATCCTCTAGGTATTGATGTCCTCATTCTAACAAAAAAAAAAAAATTGAATTTCAATACATACCAAAAAAGTTATGCGTGCGAAGTGCACCTATGTCTAAATTGTAAATGTTTTGACTTCAAAACTTAATTAAAAAAAAATATTCAACAAAACGTTATGAAACAAAATGAAACCAATAGATACCAGTGTTAGCAACCTAAATTAAAAAGAATCAAAATTTTATCCTTTGTAGAAAAAAAGTTATGCGTGTCGAAGTACACATCACTTTTAAAAAATGTTGTTTACTATTAAAAACTAGTTATCAAAGGAGACGCAAAAAAAAAAAACAATTTAATTCCAATTTTTTTAAAAAAATATATTTAAAATCTACAGACAAAATCTCACAAATCACTAGTTTACATCATTTTGAAATTCCTAATAGTTTACCTACTATAAGTGTCAGAAAGTGAAGTTTTCTTTGAAAATGTTGATTTCAATGTCAAGTTTGGCCAAAAAGTGTAACCCATTATTGTGGGATGATGCATTTGTAGGTTATAATTTTTGTTAGATGCAATTGATTCAAGTTGTGAAAAGTATTTTTTCCTTCTACGATTGTATGCATTAGGTCCTTCTTATGAAATATTTATGCAAAACATATAAGTATTTGAGTTGTGCATGTTAAGTTCACAGTTGATTGAAACTGTGTGTATAAGTAGCTTTACAGGTTTTAGATAACATTTAGTTGCATCACCATGGGAGTTTAGTTTCATTTCATGTTGCATCCTTACCCTTTTCCCAACAAGAAGTAGATTAGGTGAGTACCTTAGGAGCCAACCTTCTCTGGAGGTCCATTCCAAGTTTAGGCAACCCACAGGCCTAGGAATGTTCCCATGTTTCTCCAAAATGCTAAGTTTTGCAACTTAACAAGGGTGTAATTTTGGAGATAACAATATCATTATACTCCAGCTTAAAATTACTTATGTGCAATTGCTTAGGTAACTTAGAGTAATGAGTTTTGGGCTTGTCAATCCAGTTAGCATTCATTATCTCCAATGCCTCATTTGGATTATCAGCATAAAACTTCTTGGCCAGCACCATGTTAACCTTCACTAATTTATGATGTGGAGAAATATTGAATGCCTTTGCAATGGACTCCTATGTCAAATTAGCCAACACTCTACCTTGAGGACCCACTATCACTCTCATGTCTGATTCATAGTGTTTGGCGCACTATACAATCAACTCTGGACACTGTATTGAAGGAGGAAATCCAGTTGCTTGAGCTAATCTAGTCTTTACCAATCTTTTGTCCAATGGAATAGGAGCATTACAATACATTCTATACTTGAAATCCTCATAATTTACATGCCCCATGTTTGTGTCTCCAACTGTAGCCCAGTGAGAGATAATCTTAGATTTTGACAGTCTACCTTTGAAATCATATTTCATCTTTTCAACTCTGGTGGTTGGCTCCTCCTTCCCTGGTTTAGTAGATTTTCCTTTAGAGGTCTTAGCCTTGCTAGGCTTTGCCTACATCTGGTTAGAAAAGATACCATAATTACTCAAAATGCCAAGCAAAGCTAACCATTACACCATTACATCATTAGATTAGTCATGAAAACTCATATGCAATATGTAACAATTCATAAGCATCATTAAAACCCTGAAAACCAAGTTACAAATTCTTAAAATTATGCTTTTAGCACATTTCAGGTTTTTAGGCCTTTCAGGGATTTTGATCCTTGACGAATTTTCAGGGAATCCGAGCCCTCAAGGATTTTGCGAAGTGTAACAACAAATAGGCCAAGTGATTATTAAGCATTATGCAACCTTCCTCTTATGATATAAATGCATGTGGAAACTAAATTAAAAAATTTACAATGCAAAATGTACATCCATCATATTACACTGCTCAATATAATGAAAATCATGAACAGGGACAAAATCTGCGAAAGCTAAGCACTCTGGCAATTTGGGGCAAGAAGGATTCACCGAAGTGCACTGTTTAGGTTTTTCATGGGTCAGAGGATTCCATGAAACACAGTTCATCAGGTTTTCTAAATGCAAGTGGATTTAGCAAAATATAAACTTTGGGTTTTTTAAGTCTCGTGGAATTCATGAAAGACAATACTTCAAACAATCCAAGCATTGACAGATTCGGTGAAAATTTCATAACTCATTTAATCTAACAAATAATATATTCCACAAAGGAATAGATGCCAAGCTTTAAACTCTCAAATATGACTCAATAAATGAAATCTTGAACAACCATATTTTCTAATTTCGTCATTATCTACCAAGGTTCGATTCTAAATCCCAAATCATAGCAATAATTTAAATCAACCACAAACCCTAGCATACTACCCATCGATGATCATTCAACATTTTAGCTGTGGTTTCCAAAACAAAATGAACTAGGTTTCAACATGAATCCACCCAGCAACCGCGACTCATTGATACCCTAATCTATGCCAATCCAAATTGAAATCAGCCAGTGTACTAAATTAAAACCATAAATTGTAGTTTAATCCAATGATGCCCTAATTCAATTTCATAGTTTGAGTGCATAAAATAAACACAAGAATGACCATTTTAAAATATAAATTGCATTAGTATCAAATCGCAAATGATAAACCATTTAAAATCCATGTGCAAATTGGAATGAAACAAGCTCAAACTTCAGACTTTGACATGGAATACAGCTTGAGTCACAATCAAAGGTAAATAACCCATTAAAATCCATATTACATATGCTAATGAAACCAAATATATGGGTTGAAATTCCTACCTTGCGATCGGGATGTCAAAAATGAAACACAAAAGATGCACTCAAAAAACCCTAGCTGACAATCAATGAAATCCACACGCAACTAGTGTAAACCCTAGTCTCCAAATCATCAAAGCACTCCAAATCTCCTCATAAACTCTCAAGATATCAAATGTATAATTATGTGCAAAAGACTCAAATCGCAATATAAATCCATCCAAACACGAGCATTAATGGAAACTTGCCCATTTACAAAGTGATGTAATGATATGCAAATGTTAGATTTATGGCCCTAAACTGTGTATTATTTTTAACATCAACATTTCATATCAAACTCCATGATCCATCATCAGGATAATACAAAAAAAGAAAAAGAGAGAAGGATTGTAGCAGACTTGGTTAGATAAATAGGTGAGAGATTGGGGGAGACAAAAATAAAAAATAACAAAAAACAAATAATAAGGTTAAAAATGAGAACAAAGAAAAGAAACTAAAAAACCAAAGAAGCATAATACAAAGGACTAAGGGGAAGAAAAAATGATATAAAATCAAAAGCTTGAAATTCTAATTTAGATACCTTTATTAAATCTAACGCAACGAGGATGGCGTGCATGTCTGCAACTCCAGGACCCGAGCTAGGGCATCCGAGCCCGAGCTCGTGATCGACTCTCTTCTATTCTTGCGTGGCTGGGGAAGGCTTTGTTGGCCGCTTCAAGGGGGGCTATTTCCTTTTCTGGTGTGTGTGTGTCTGTAGGGTGTTCGTGGCCAGATCTCTGGCTTGGTATGCATTTTTGTGCGCCCAGGGATCCCTTGGCATGTTGTGTTGTGGTGCGCATCTACTCTTGGGGCTTCGGCGGTGGTGCATGCCCGTGCATGCTTGGATTTGGCTACTAGGGGATTGACATTTTAGGGGTGTGTCGAGGGAAGGGAGTCATTGTTACCTCTGATTATGAGTGGTGGTGTGGTGTGGGGTGCGTGTGGTGAGAGGTGGTGTGTTTGGTGGAAGGGTTGGTGTTCAACCTTGCATGGCCATCTTTGGCTCTGCTACCTCAATGTCTCTGGGGGAGACTTTGCTGGGCCCCTCAAGCATGGACTTTCATTCTGCTATTGGCTCAAAGTCGTCGTTGCATGCAACAAAAGTTATTGACAATAGCCTATTCCTTCAAGATTCGGTTGATGGCAATGTTCGTATGTCTGGGGGATCTTGTATCACCAAAGTTAATGGATGTCTTGAGCGGTGCAAAGAGAGACCCAAGCTGGTCATTCCACCTGAGATGATAGCTGAAGATATTGAATATTATTCCAGGCATTCTTTATATTGCAAATTTTTGGGGATGAGGGTTTCTCCTCAATTTTTGGTGTCTTGGGCCCGACGGACTTGGTTGCCAGAGGGTGAGATGGACATTATGTTGTTGGCTAACAATTACTTCATGGTCACTTTTGATTGCATGGCTGATCGAAATAGTGTCTTTGAGGGTGGTCCCTATTTTTATAACCAAGTGGGGTTGTTTATCAAGCCCTGGCATGCGGGTTTCAATCCTTCAGAGGAGCTGCTGAATCGTGTTTCAGTTTGGGTCCGGCTTCCTCGACTTCCTGTGGAATGCTGTCATGATGATGTTCTATAGTTGATAGCATCTTTGCTTGGAAAACCAGTCAGCTCCTCGTAACAAACTCTGGATAGAAAGGTAATGACTTATGCCTGTATCTGTGTTGAAATTGATTTGAGCAAACCCTTGCCAGATTCTGTGGATATTTGTGTGGGTTCTTACTCTTGGGTGCAGCATTTGGATTATGAGACTCTCCCTTTTCGATGTCGTCTTTGTCATGAATATGGTCACTTGTTGCGACGTTGTCCAAAGGCTAGGCCTGTGGAGCCCCCCCTTCTTCTCAGCCTCCACGCAACCCGCCTATGGCTAATAGGGGGAAGGATCCTATCCCTGGAGATGGGGCTGATGCAGATGGTTACATCCCTGTCAGGGATCGCAACAGGAATAGGGGTCAGAAGAGGACCTTGAAGGAGCAACAAGATGAGGATACTTTTAACAGATTTGAGGTGTTAGATGATCTTACCCAGCAGGAAGTGAATCTGGGTTTGGTAAACCTTGATCAGGGATCTCTGAGTACAGGCCAACTAGGTCTCCTTTCTAAGGCTACTCAGGATGCACAGGATGTTGGAGTTTCTCAGATGGTCATGAATCTTCACATGGGTGTTCTAGTGGAGTCAGTTCCTGTAGCTGAGTTGAAGAAGGATGGTGGGGATGGGTCTCCTCTGGTTTTGAATGATGGTATTGATATTGGGAGGAGTGTCAAGTCTCCCTCTCCTTTGAGTCTTCATCAAAAGGACTTAAAAAAAGGGGTGGGAGAGAAATATTCCAAGCTTGGTCGTAAGAAGGATTTGGAAAAGATTAAGTTAACAGGGGAAAATTTGGTGGAGTCAGGGTCAGTCAAAACACTGGATTCTCATTTCTTGAATCCCCTGAAATGATTGTTTTATCATGGAATGTGAGGGGCTTGAACAATGGCCATCGACAAAAAGTTGTTCGCGATTTGATTAGAAGCAATGCTCCTGATGTTCTTTTCTTGCAGGAGACTAAGTTATTGATTAAGGGTATGATAGGTATGATGCCCAAGTTATGGGTGAGTGGTGAGTGCCAGTGCATTGGTGCCATCGGTTCGGCTGGGGGTGTGGCCTGTTTGTGGAACCCTCGGAAGGTCCGCCCTCTCTGGTGGATATCCTTTAAGTCTTCCATTTCTATGGTGGCCTCTTGGTTTGAAATGGGAGAGTATGTTCTTTTATCTAATATTTATGCTCCTGTGGATCTTCTTGGCAAGCAGTTGCTATGGTCTCATATTAGGTATGTGTGTAGCATGGTTCCTCTTCATCTGTGGATTATGGCTAGCAACTTCAATGCCATTGCTGAGTTGACTGAGAAGTGGGGAGGTAATGCAAGGTTGGATCCCTCGGCGTTACTTCTTCAAGAGAACATCTCTACTTTGAATCTGGTTGACATCAAGCCCACTAATGGTCGGTTTACTTAGAATAATCGAAGGACGGGGGATAATTGCATTACAGAAAGGTTGGATCGCTTCCTTGTTTCCTGCTACTGGATTGGTGGATTGGGGTCCTCTAGTTCTAAAATCTTGGATTGGAGGGGCTTGGATCATTGGCCCATCAAGCTTGCCATTTCTTCTACTTGTGTGCCTCGTTCTCCTTCCTTCAAGTTTTAGCTCATGTGGTTGTGGGACCCATCTTTACATGTCCATGTGGTTGATTGGTGGATGCTCGACAGACCGACATTTGGTATGGCAATGTATACTTTTGCTAAATTGCTTTAATTTACCAAATATCAGCTCAAACGTTGGAATAGACAGTGCTTTGGAAACATTTTCCATGATAAGGCTCGTGCTCAAGCTAAATTGGATGGTATCACTAGGGTGATCAGGGAAGAGGGAGTGACGGTTGACTTGCTCCAGGATGAGGCTAGGGCTCTAAAGATGCTAGAGGAGTGTGAGTTGAGAGAGGAATTCTTTTGGAAATAGAAGGCCATAATTGAGTGGCTTCAGGAAGGAGATAAAAATATTGCTTTCTTCTTTAACTCGGTGAAAGCCAGGAGGTAGGGTAATTCTATTTCGGTTCTAGTTAATGAAAGAGGGGAGCAGCTCTCCTCTTCTCAGGAAATCTCGAATGAAGCTATTCAATATTTTGAATCTTTATTTAGGGAGGATGGACATGGTGGTTCTGTTGAGGAGGTACAAGTTCTTTCCTGTATTCCTTCTTTCGTCACAAGGGAAATGAATGAGCATCTCATGGGGGACATTTCTTTGGAGGAATTGGAGGAGACTATGTTTCAGATGAAGAAGGGGAAGGCTCCTGGACCTGATGGTTTCCCGATTGAATTCTTTCAAGAATTCTGGGATATTATTAAGTTGGATTTATTGGTTGTGGTTCAGGAATCTTAGAAGAACAAGTAGATGCTTCAGGCTTTGAATGCTACCTTTCTTGCTCTCATACCTAAATGTGATGGGGCGGATAGGTTAAGTCAATTTAGGCCTATTTCCCTGTGCAATGTGATCTACAAAATTATTACCAAGTTGATTGCTAAGAGATTAAAAAAGTGGTTGAGAATGTTGATCTCAGAGGAACAGAGTGACTTTGTGGAAGGTAGGAAAATTTTGGATGGGGTTGTTATAGCTTCATAAAACATTCACTCAATGGCCAGTTCCAAAGATAAGGCGATCTTCATCAAGTTAGATATGGCTAAGGCTTATGATCATGTTCGGTGGTCTTTCCTCCAGCGGATGCTTGGTGCTTTTGGTTTTGGAAATGATTGGTTTCAATGGGTTATGAGTTGTGTTACCTCAGTTTCCTTCTCTGTGTTAACTAATGGTGAGCATTCTGAGCTATTTGGAGCTTCTCGTGGTTTGCGGCAGGGAGATCCCCTTTCTCCGTATTTGTTTATTCTTCTTGTGGAAGGTTTGGGGAGTTTACTGAGAAGGAATGTTGATCTGGGTCTTATTTAGGGGTGGCGGTGGGGAGCCGATCTACCCCTGCAGTCTCATTTACAGTTTGTGGATGACACGGCTCTGATGGGCATGGCTACTATTAGGGAAGCTTCCATTTTGCGCAAGGTGTTGGATGTGTATCTTGCTACTTCGGGTCAACGGATTAATGAAGACAAGTCCTCCATTTTATTCTTTAACACCCCGGTGCTGATTCAGCGGTGGATTGCCCATATCTTGAGATTTCAAATTGGGGATCTTCCTTTGATCTATCTTGGTATGCCTATCTCTATTGGTAGGCCTAAGGCTTCTTGGCAGAATATTTTGGATAAATTTTGGGTGAAAGTGAATCATTGGACTCATAGGTGGTTGTCCTTTGTTGGTCGAGTTCAGTTGCTTAAGTCGGTGGTGCAGGCTCTCCCTGCCTACAGATGTATGCTTCAGGTGGCCTCGATGGGATTTGTTAAGGATTTAGACTCTTTAGCCAGGTAGTTTCTTTGGGCTGGTAGTTTGTTGTCTTCAAAGTGGAGCCTTGTTAACTGGGATACTGTTTGTAGTCTATGTCAGTTCGGTGGCCTTGGGTTAAGGCAGTCATCCTTGACCGGGGAGGCGCTGGCAGCTAAACTGTATTGGAGATGGTGTGTGGAGCATGATCAGATTTGGGCTAGGATTTTATCTCATAAATACTTCCCTGGTGTGGCTTGGCAGGATATTCCTCGACTTCCCCTGGAGGGGAGAGGTTCGATGATTTGGAATACACTTAAGAAAGGGGCGACGCTTGTTAAGGATGGCCTTTTCTGGATTTACAGAGGGGGGTCGAAGGCTCATTTTTGGTCTGATTCTTGGGATGGTTTTCCTCCTATTACTTCTCAACACCCTAATCTGTTGACTCTGTGCCAAAGGTTTCTTGCGGCTGGGTGGTCTAGGGTGAGTGATTTTATGGCCTTCTTTATTAATGACCAGCTGGTGCGGGCGAGATGGAAGCGTCTTGATGAATGGCCTAATGTTGGTTTGAATGAAGAGTGTGTGGAGCTTCACAATCTCCTCTCTAGTAGGCGTTGTAGTTCCCTCATGGATGGGGATGTCCTCTCTTGGTCTCCTAATCCTAAGGGGGTTTATTTTGTTGCTTCAGGTTATCAGGTGTTGTTATCTCATAAGCTAGAGGGGATGGAGGTTCCCTGGTGGAGGAGAGTTTGGAACAAGTTTTCTTGGCCAAAGTGCAACTGTTTTGTTTGGACCTTGGCCCGGAATAGATGTTTGACTTGGGACAACATTCAGAAGCGGGGTTTTCAGGGTCCCTCTATTTGTGTTCTTTGTGGGGGAGGGGAGGAGGAGTCCGCTCATTTGTTCTTTCGTTGTTCCTTTGCTTCACAGTTGTGGCATTTCTGGTGGGGAGTGTGGAATTGTTCCTGTGTTCATGCCTCCTCCTTGATTGACTTTTGGAGCAGTTTGGGTAGGCCTCCTTCGGTTGCCTCTTTTTTGCAGGATGTGTGGTATGTGGGACCTACTTTCATCCTGTGGCAAATTTGGTTGGAGAGGAATCGTAGGATTTTTTGTGGTGAGAAGATGGTTGTGCAACAAGTATGGCAAAGAATTCTAGGTATGATTCAGGAAACGGTGGCTGCTAAATGTGATGTTGGTTTTCCCTTGGGGAAAGGGGATGCTGGGGTGGTGGATAGATTGGGGATTCATGGATCATCTTTGATGGTTGCTAGCCTCAGGAAAGGTCGCCACCTGCGGCAGAGGGTTCTTAGGATCGGTAGATGGATGCCCCCCCCAAATGGCATTTTGAAGATCAACACAGATGGATCTTCTCGAGGTAATCTTGGGCCTGCTGGGGTTGGGGGGATTGGCAGAGACTCTTTGGGATCAATGGTTTTCTTCTTTTCTGTTCATGAGGGGGTGCAACCCATTAATCTTATGGAAGGTTTGGCAATCTTATACTCTTTTGAGTGGGCATTTGCTTTGGGCTGCGTAAGGTTGTCTATGAATCTGATTCACAAGTCATGATAAATTTGTTGAAGGATCGGAAAGGTGTCTGATGTTCACTAGCAGTTGACTAGGTTAGTTCAGCAGATTTTGCAGATTAGCTCTTTGATGGAGATGGTGTCCTTCGTTCACATTCTGAGGGAGTGGAACAAAGCAGCTGATTGTCTGGCTCATTGGGCTTCTGAGCATATAGAGGGCTGGAATGTTGCTGAGTTTGGACAGGTTTCTTCGGAGCTCCATCGCGACTTGGAGGGGATTCTTACTGCAGATGGAAATGCTAGTACTATTGAATGATGTGGTCTCTTGTTCCTTGTTTGGTTCTGGTGGTTCTTGGGCATTGGCCTATTGATGCTTTGTAATATTGTTCTCTGATTATTAATAAAGTTTTTACCCTTTTATTAAAAAAAAATCTAACGTAACGAAAGTAAAAAGAAAATAATATTATATTTTAATACATTATATAATTGCTAGCTCATGATTTTAATAATAAACTTTAATATAATTTAAAATGACCATATGAATAATAATGAACAAAAAATGAAAATTAATCAAAAACTAAATTAAAAACTAAATCCAAATAGAAAAAACTAAATAATAAAACATTACAAATAATAAGATAAAAAATAACTAATAAATAATAAAAAAATTTAAAAGCATTAAAGTAAAAATAAATTAAAGAAAAAGAATGCAAGGAAGATAAATCAATATAACAATATTGAAAAGAAGAAACAACTTTATGAAAAATACCAAATACAAAACTAGAAGAAAAATATTACCCAAACTAAAAGAAACAATGAAAATATGAAAAGAGGGAATAAATATATAGATAAGAAAGAGCAAAAAGAAAGCTAAGAAATAAGCCGCAAAATGAAAAAAATAAACCTAAAAATAAAAAAGATTAAAAACACAACTTAAGAAAAAATAAATTAAGGAAAAAACAAGAATTACAAAAGACAAAATAAAAGAGAAAGAAATTGATGAAATAAATGTGAAAAAAAAAAGTCTAAAGAAAAAAATATCTTAAAATGATAAAAAAATATTAGATAATACTACAAAAACCAAATAATATATTAAGGGAAAAAATTAAAAATATAAGATAATAAGAAACCCAAAAAAAAAAAAAATGCTAACGATTTTATAGTATGTGAATGTTGCAAATACTCAATATGTCTTGGGTGCTGGTCTACGGAGGGTGAGTGTTGCACTTAGGTATGGTCAGGATGAAACATACTTGGCAATGTGTGAAGCTATTGGCAGGGTGTCGATTGTCCTAGAGGTTGGCCTAGTTGTGGGGATTTTAAGCCTCAATCAAGATCGTAAGAAGCATAAGCTACAAAAGACATGGAAACTCTTCAAAAAGTTTTTGGAGCATCAGAACAATATCAACAACTTCATGAAATTCATAGAGGAAAATCCAGACCTCATTGAGGAAAATTTCATTGTCAGGCTTGTTGATGTGGCTGATGGCATTGGATATTTGTACCATTGATGTTGTATGGCACTTGTATTTGTTTCTGTCAAGAAATAGAGGGAGTTGTCCCCTTAGACAACACTTACCTAAAAAAAAGAACAAAACTGAAAAGATTAATTAATACCAAAGATTATAATTAATACTAAAAGAATAAATAAAACAACCTTGATAAATAATAACAAAGAGAAATCTAATACGGAAAACATCTAAACAAAAAACAAAACTAACACAACCATGAAAGAGAAACGAAACAAAATATTTTATACAAAGAGAAACGAAGAAAAACATTCTAGAAAGAGAAAAGAAAAGAATTAAGAAATTGAACACAACGAACAAAAGACCACAAGAAAGAAAAGACACAAAGGAAAAATGAAAAGGAAAAAAGAAGAAGGAAAAGAATGAAAGTACAAAAAAGATGAAACGGAAGAGAGAAGGACCACACCCTCGAAGGAACACAGAACGGTCGAAGGGCGAAGAAGAATGAGAAGGGGAGGAGTGAGAAAAAGGGGGGGAAAGATGCAAATGGAGGGGAGAGAAAGGAAGAGAAAGGGGAGTGAAGAAGGAAAAGATCCACCAGGAAGAGGGAATCTGTAATGACCCTGCTCAAATCTGACCTTAAAATGCTAATTGAAGGCTCAAAGAATTTCGTCAAACAATTCTCATGCAAACTCCCAGCTTGCTGGTCTGAGTTATCAAACTGATATAAATGCTTGAAAATGATATCAAAGTAATCTAAATGCTTGGAAATCAAAGCTACAATTCATAAACTATCTCTTAGATGCATCAATGACTTAATTTCATCTTTTACAATGCTTATACATAACTTCTAAATGCACCTACAACCAAATGGTATATTTGCAAACAGTTGGTATGCATACTAAAATCTGAGTGTGAATAATATGGAAATGCTCATTGACAACTTATTAACAACTAGCAACCTATATCTCCAATTTGCAAAATAAAGACTCAATACAATGCTCATTAAATGATTTTCTATGAGCAATCTAGCCACCTACAGCCAAGTGACTTTTAGTCAAACACTTGGAATGCATCCATCTAGAATCTAGAAGACTATGAATAATGTTACTAATCTAAAACTAAACTCCAGCACTTGTTTATAAACCAAAATGCAAAGCATTGCCAAGACTCTTGTCAATTTACAACTTTTCTGAAGTTTGCTAATTTCTGAACTTACAAAATCAGACTTCAAACATATACAAATATGACATGTAAATGAGCTCCAAACAATGCAAGAAACCTAGAATGAAGTCGCCTTGGATTGGAGATGAAGTAGCAAACAAGAACAAAGGAGAGAGCACCTTATGAGTGATGGATGATGTCTCAGCCCTAGCCGCCCCTGCTGGATATTTCATACTTCAAAAATAAAATAATAGCAACTGCAACCTCTGATTTTAATCACCAAACATCATTGTCCATCCTCTAGAAATTGATTGCTTCAATACCCATAAGCCAAAAAAAAATGTATGAATTTTTATGAATTTATTTGTGCTTCCCAGCCCAATTCACCCCTATTCTAGCAGACCTCAGAAAATAAATACATATCAACCTCTAAAGATCTCCTCCAGCTCCAATAATGATCTCCATCTCCTTAGAAGTTAAGCACTACTAATCAAGACCAAGATCAATCAATGTTATGGCTGCAATAAGCAAAAATGTGGCTCCCTCAAGCTGATATATATGACTGTAATTTATTCCAGAATTAATAAAGATGCAGATTGAACCTTGAATAACAATCTTGATGAAGTCTCAATACACCAAAATGACTCCAACAATGCACCAATTGATCTTTTCAAATTGATACCACCAAAATTTGGCCAAAGGCCATAGAATTTTGCTTTGAAGTACAAGTAGAAAGTCTGAAGCAACTTCCTCAACTTTGCAATAATTCAAGTGATATTTCACACCCTCAAAATTGCTCACCAATTGAGAGTTTTCATTCTCAATGGCCAAAGACAACTGTAGAAACCCTAGGCTCCACAAGCATCAAACATCAACATCAACAACAACAAATCTGGATGATGAGAATGAAGCCCGTGATGTCTATTTATACTTTTTTCCTCAAGAGGTCGGCCTCCTTCTAGAACTTTCCCAAGTCACCTTCTAGAAGGAATATTATTTTATTTTATTTTATTATTTTATTATTTTGCACTTTATAATAAAATAATTATTCATAACATAAAGTGCAAACATAACATTACTTTATAGCATGAGGTTTCTAAAAATAGAAACATATCAAGAAATCATTAGAACACCTCCATATGTAGACCGAATCACGAAATGAGCCAACCAATCAACTGGGTATCTGCCAAACGACCCTCTGATCAAGCCCCATTAGCCTACGAGGATCAGGAATAGGCTAATTCCTCTAAACTCCGTTGCTCACAAAAAAGGGGACATTACAGAATCAAGGACGACTAAGAGGGGGTTTTTTAAGGCTATTCAGAAGGGGTTTCCAAGAGAAATTGAGATTCAAACCTTTGTCACAGTTGAGGTTGGAGGGGTAATGAAAAATACCAATGGCCTCTTTGAGCTTCCTCTTGAAGTAGTTATCTTCTTTGAATAAAAAATCAATGCTCCTTCCATTGCCAATTCTCCATGTGAGGTGCTCCATGAAAATCTAGTGACTCTCCCAAATAAAATTACATATTATAGGAGGCACCATTCAAATTTTGCAAAGTTAAAATCCACTTCGAGTCATCCTCATCCAAATACTTTTTTTGAATAATCCTACACCAAAACCTTTTAGATCTCTGTAAATTTTCCAACAAAGTTTGGTGCCTAACGCCATATTATGCATTTCCATTCTTCTTAACCCAACCCCATCCTTATTTTTTAGTGACATTCCACTTCCCAGTTGATGAGTGGGATTATTTTATCCTCCTTTGCACCTTCCCACAATTTTTTTTATATATAATGATTTTCATCTTTATAGTATGAACAAATATATGTTGATGTTTTCCTAATGAACAAATTTAGAGAAACTATTATTGACAAAGCTTTACAATAGTATAATAAATATTATAAATCTTATAATTCATTTATTACTCGATTGCATATCCCTTCATTGGATACAGTTTTAGTCCTTTCTTAGAGTTTTTTTGTACACTAATTCAAATATTTCCACTAATGATGACATTCCTTAAGAGGTTTTATGGATTCATCTATGCTCTCTAAAGAAACAATATTTTAGATGCCTATTATGATTATACTATAGAAATTATATAATTTTTCATGATGTATCATATTTTGAGGACCATGGAGTTAATTATTATCAATTTTCCCATACACATATTGTAGGGTTCAACATGAGCAAATAGATAGTGCAAATATAAGTAAAGAATAAATTTATTATGATATCTTTCAATAATCATTTGATCATTTGAAAAGGTGTTGAATTCATTTTTTGTTAATGTATTACATCTTCCTCAAGACTCCCTACTCTTGCTTCAAACACAATTCCTACTATTTATCATGGGCCTTTGTAAGTAAAGTTATTTAATTCATGCCTATTAATGATCTAGGAAGTATTCTCAATACTTGTTACAATGATTTATTCTTTAATAAAATTTTACCTATTCATAGTTTTTATCATATGGGAATAGAACATCCAAAATTATTCAATGACTCTTTTTCAAATATCATGAACTTCTTCATATACTAATATATCAAGAAACCAAAATAGATACCAAAGTTACAAATAGAACAATTGATACTCACTTTTGTTGAACATATGTTGTCATTGATGTCAAAGGTGTTCACTGATATCAAAAGAGTGATGTTAATGGATCAATAAAAATTAAATGTAACTATACTATCATTTCAAAGCATTTGAGAACAATGAAGAAGACTGCTTTTAGTATGCTTGAAATATCATGCTTGTATTTTTTCATGTTGATGGAAGTGATCTGTAAGTTTGATCCATAATTTTTGAAGTTAACCAAATAGTGAGATTGTTCTAGTAACATGTTTTGATTTGCATTTCTTCATAAATGTAAGTTATGGTATGTAGTTTGAAAGGAGAGTGTGTATCCACAAGTTTTATCTTATTCCATTTTTTTTGGAATGGATGATCATTAAGCAAAAAGTTTGAAGTGATAGAAGAGTCAATTTGTAGGTTAATTAACCAAGTTGATGTTCTAAATCGATGCAACAAAGGCTTGTAGCATGTGCTCTCTGGAGGCAACATATGGATGATTGTTGGGACAAGATAAGTCTACATTAGGAATCATGCCACATGTTCTATCTTTTGGTGTAGTGTGTGGGTTATTGGACCTGACCTATTTACATGTTTAGACATGCTTGGTTAAGGAGTGCTTGTGTGATCAACTTAAAGATATTATTTTATGTTTTCGGCTGACACGTGAATGTAATTATAAATATAATTCATATATATAGACATCTAGGATCTATCCTAAGGTGTATGAGTGTGTGAATGAAATATAATTAGGGCTTCAATGTGAATATCAAAGTGGTGTAATGTGAGTTACATTTCAATCATTGTGCACCATTATCAGAAGATCATATGTTGTGTGGGAGAGTGTCTGAAGGTTGATTAGATCAAGTGTAAGCTATGTTATCATTCTTGAAGATTCATAAAACATATTTATGTGATTCAGTAGGACTAATGCCTTGCCTATTGAGTTGGTGCTTAGATCTTTGTATTAGGGATTGGTGTCTTCAGTAGGTTGGTGCCTACAAATACAACAAGGCATTGGTGTCTCTAATAGGTTGGTTCCTACTTCATGAGTGTAAATTGTTTATTATTTATGTGAGGTTGGATTTGGATGGTATATCCAAGTAGTTCTTCTCACTATGGTTTTTTACATTTTGAGTTTCCACGTATATCTAGTGTTCATTATGTGTGAATGTGTGCATTTATATTACTTAATTGATACTAGCTATTTTTTATTCATGTTTGGATAAGTGACTAATGGTAATTCAAGTTGAAATAATTTTTTTTAAATAGATTTCATATACTAATTCACCCTCTTAGTATATTGTGTACACTTCAATTAGCATCAAAGCCAAGTTCCTTTGAAGAAGCCTAACAATTTGAGGTAGATTCGAGATGCACACTCAGTGGATCAAGAAGGATTGTCTTCAAATAAGGCACCACTCTTTGATGGATCCAATTATGCTTTTTGGAAAGTAAGAATGGAAACATACTTGATGGCCCTAGGATTTGAGGTTTGGCAATTAGTTGTGGATGGATATGAGATCCTTGAAAGTGCCCCAAGAGATCAAGCTAGAAAGAAGGATTGTGAGAATAATACTTAAGGAATACTGTATTATGTGATTTATCTAACTCTAAGTTTGTAAAGATCATGCATTATAAGACAATGAAGGAAGTATGGAGTAAGCTACACAACATCTATGAAGGTGATGACAAGGTCAAACAAGCAAAGCTTAAAACTCATTGAGGTCAATTTGAAATTTAAAAAATGAAGGAAGAGGGAAAAATTACCACATTCCTACTTTGGGTTGATGAGGTTGTCAATTCCATCAGAGGTCTTCGTGAAGAACTAAAAGAATGTATGATTGTGAAAAAGGTACTTAGATCTCTTCTCCAAAATTTTGAAGAAAAAGCATTTGTTGTTGAATAGCCAAAGATCTGAATACTCTAACTATGGATGAGTTACATGGAATTTTGATTACCTATGAAATGAAAATTGAGAATGATAATTTTGTAAGGATAGAGGTTGCATTCAAGGTGTCCAAGAATCAAGATGATCTAGATTCAAAAGATGGATCAATCTGGAGGAAGCAAACTTTGTCAGAAAGTTACACAGAGGTTCCGAAAAGTATAAAGATAAGTTTCCTTTCAAATGTTTTAATAATGGTGAAGTAGGATATTTCATGGATAATTGTCAATATAAGGAATCTAACAATGATGAGAAAATGTCATTTCAAAAAGGGAAAAAGTTTCAAAAAAAATCAAAAAAGTTTCTTTATCAATGAGGAAGGCTACTCATATGATGATGATGACCAAGACACTTCTGGGAATGAATGAGAAAAGACTCTTTTTATGGATATGAAAACCTCTGAAGAAGATGCAAAAATAAAGTTTGAAATTTATGATGATGTGGAAGTAGACCTTGTGGAAGAATTGTTGTGTGGTGGGAAGGAAATCAAAAGGTTGAAGAAAATAACTGCAAAAGAAGTGAAAGAAAAAGACAAATTATCTCTGAATCTTGAGAAAGTAGAGAAGATGGTCACTAATCTAAATATTCAAGTGGAAGAAGCAAAGAGGATTGAATAAGTTCTTACTAAAATATTGCTATCAAGAGACAAGGATTTTGAAAAAATTGAAGCAAAGATTGTATCACTAAGGAAAGATCTTGAAAAAGTAAATCATCAGTTGAAGTTGAAGTTTGGGAAGAGTATTGAGACCTTGGATCAAATAATAGAAAGCCAGAGATCACTACATATCAAAAATGGTCTTCATTTTATAGATATATACAGAAGAATAAGGTGATTGAGCAACCCATGAAGTTAGTTGTTGAGAATCTAGAACATAATGGCTCTGCAAGTTCAAAGTTTGAGAAAGTTGTAGAAATCTGATGAAAGAAAGGTGTTGAATGATGGTTTCATCCAAGTGCATAGACAAAATAGAAGATACAAAAGACAAGCTCCAAGAGGACAAGGATACAATAACAGGTTCAATCATTATTTTTCTAGTTATTGTTTTAATTGTTATCATTTTGGTCATAAGGTTGTGAATTGTAGAAAGGGTCTAGCAAGAAGAAATGATTTTGTTAGCATAAATACATTTGTACCCTTGTATAATTTCAGTATCATTTGTCACAAATGTAACAAAACATATTGCTAGAAACTATAGAAGCAATTTTGTGAGTTATCCTATACTATACCCAAAATGAAATAAGTCAGAATGTTAGAATAATGAAGCAGATAAAGTTTGGAAGAAGAAACCAAAGGAACAAAGTTCAGAGAAACCCATGGTGGCTCAAAATACATTACATGCTCAAAAGGAGAAGAATATAAGGATTATTAACAACATATTCTCAAGCCACATGATCAAAGACAAGAGCAATTTCATGCACTTCAAAAAGTTTGATGGAGGATTTGTGACCCTTGGTAACAATTTTATTACTAATATTACTGATAAGGGTTGTATGAACCAAGATCCCAGTACCTACAAAACACAAAGAATACACACATTAGAAGATTGAAATGCAAGTTAGAATCTAAGTTCCCCATAAAATCCATTTAACTATGCTCAAAATAGGAATAAAACAAGAACACAATGAAAGAAGATAAAAACAAACTAAATCCTATTAAGAACATGCAAACTCTTGATCTTATGGGGGAGTTGGTGCCAATTTGATGTGGAAATTGGCCCTTTCCCAAATCCTATGCAAGCTTTGATGATTTGATGAAGATGTGATCCACTTTGTTGAAGATTGAAGTATGCTCCAAGATGAAAATCTACATAACCTAGCTAAGACTTTGATGAAATGGATGAGAATTGCTATGCTTGAGTATGGATTTGAGTATAGTAAGTTTTCTCAAATTGTGGATGCTAAAATGAGGAATGAAGTCTCTTATTTATAGAATGACAAGTTGGAGAAATGCCCAAAATGGAGCAATGTGGGACTAACATTCAACCAATGGCAAGGTGTCACTTGTCAAGAGATGGATGGATGAAGGATGTGCAAATTTTGATGAATGTGCCCATAAATGACATTAGGTGATATTTGAAATTAGTGAAATGACATGTAAGAGGGAAAAAGAATGTCTTAAATGCCACTTGGCTCAAGGCAAAATGACTTATTAGGTGAAGTAAATGTCTTGTTGGAAGGACAAAGTCCACTTGGATTTGAATTCAAATTTGAGAGAATATTCCTCCATTATGCCATGTTGAGAGAAAATAGGGATTTAATAAATAAATTAAATCTATTTTCATGTGCAAGTGGCAAAAGCTAGAGGATGGGACATGAATTAGGATTAAATTAATCAATGGTTAATTAATTTAATGAGAGATTAGATGAAGTGACAAATTTGACTTAGATTTATGGGTTTATTTAAATCAAAGATGAGAGGAATGTGATTTTAGACTTAGTTAAATAATTTTTTTTTTATTAACTAAAGGAGATGATTGGTTAGCTTAAATTAAACAAGGTTTAATTTATATAATTTAATAGATAGACCTAGAGATTTAATCAAATAAAGGGAATTATTTAATTAAATATGCACATAGGGTTAATTAGATAAGATAGATTGATTTAATTAACAAGAGAGAAAGACTTAATTAGATAAAATGATTTATTCAATTAAGAGAGGAAAATTGATGAATTTAATCAAATAAAGGTATTTGATTAAATGGTTAGACTAAGGATTGATTTAGGATGAAATGGTGTTAATAATCGGGATCAAGTATGTCAGTATATTTTCCATGTCTACAAGGGTATTTTAAGTCTTGATGGCGAAAATAAAAAAATTCATGATGTTCTATATGTAGAAGGATTGAAGCACAATCTTCTTAGTGTAAGTCAAATGTGTGATAAAGGCTATGAAATCATAAAGACCAATACAAGAGAGTTAGTTGAAGAAGGAAGTTTGACTGACAATTATGTTATCATCTCAATGAGGTAGATAGACAAAATTTCTTTGCAATACAAAGAGAAGAGAGTTGGCTCTGGCATAGAAGATTGGGACACATCAATTTTGATGATCTTGTGAGGATCAATTCAAAAGGAATAGTAAGAGACATGCCAACGATCAAGAAGCCTCAATCTACTAGTTGTAAGTAATGTCATGAAGGAAAATAGACAAGGAAAAAATTTCCTACTAAGGAATATTCCACAACAAATCCATTAGATTTGATTTATATTGATCTGTGCGGACCAATGAGAACAAAAAGGATAACATGTGATAGGTAAATTTTATGATGCTTATTGATAATTATTCTATAATGACTTGGATTACTTTTCTAAAGGAAAAATCAAAAGCGTTTGAAAAGTTTAAAGCATTTAAGACTATGGTTGAGAATGAAACCGAAAGAACAATCAAATGTCAAAGATTAGATAGAGGTAGAGAATTCACTCCTAATCGGTATGATGAATTCTATGAGTTGCATGGGATATAAAGATAATTTCCTACTTCTAGAACTCCACAACATAATGGAGTAGCTGAGAGGAAGAATTGAACCATATAGGATATGGCCAAAATAGTGCTAAGTCAAGCAAAGTTGTTAGATATGTATTATAGAGAAGCAATTCAGACTGTAGTGTATATTTTGAACAGAGCTTAAATTAGTATAAGGACTTCTAAAACATCGTATGAACTATGGAAAGGAAGACTAGCTTCGGTTAGACATCTCAAGATATTTGGAAGCAAGTGCTACATCAAAAGGGATGAAGAACATTTGGGTAAGTTTGATTCTAGATCTGATGAAGGTATTTTTCTTGGTTATTCTATGACAAGCAAGGCATATATATGCTATAACAAAATATTGAAAAGGATTATGGAAAGTTTCAACGTAAGTATTAATGAAACAATACATTTTACTGATACTCTGGAGGAAGAATATAATGAAGATCTAATCCACAACAATGATGAAGACTCATAAAATGATTCTAAGAATACAACTACAAAGACTTTGACTAGGTATGTCTAGAAGAGTCACTCTGAAGATCAAATTATAGGAGATAAGGACAATATGGTTCAAACCCAAAGAATAATTGAGAAAGTAAATGAATAGGTACACTTTGTATTATTATCAAAAATTTGAACCAAGTTCCTATGCAAAGGCAAGCAAACAGAAAGGTTGGTTAGATGCTATGGATTAAAAATTGAATTAAATCAAGAAAAATGAAACTTAGGAATTAGTTCTAAGATCCAAAGACAAAAATATCATTGGTACCAAATGGGTCTTTAGAAGCAATTTGAATGAAGATGAAAAGTGATCTAAAACAAGGTTAGAATTGTATGTAAAAGATATGCTCAAGTTGAAGGAATTGATTTTGAAGAGACATTTGCTCTGGTAGCAAGGTTGGAAGCAATCAAAATGTTTTTGGCCTTATCAACATTCAAGAATTTCAAGATATATCAAATGGATGTTAAGTGTGCATTTTTGAATGGACAATTAGAAGAATACGTTTACATTGAACAATAAGAAGGATTCCAATGTTTAGATAATCTAGATTTTGTGTGCAAAATAAAGAAAGCACTTTATGGACTCAAAGAAGCTCCTAGATCATGGTACTCCATATTGGATAGTGAAATATGGAAAAATTAAGGTTTATCAAAATGAAACAAAATGATTCACCTATTTCTCCTAATTTCATTCAAAATGTGTGCTATAATGTGCAAATGAGAAACAATAACCAAATCTAACCCAACTAACAGGAAAAAGGCAGATCTAGAAAGGGTAAAATGTTGTGTACCTATCACCAAAGATGCTTTTTCAAACCTCATTGAGGTCTCATTCGCCCTATGGCGAATGGGTATTGGCTAGGGCTCCTAAAAATCTATTCTAGGTTCTATTCTTCTATGTATGCACTCCTAGATTCCAGTCAGTCATTGTCGAAAAGCCGAAAATAAATCCTGTAGAACAATTTTCATGATTTGACAATTTTTCTTGCAACTTTGACAACTTTGCAACTTTCTTCAATTTTGCTCTTCAATTGATCTTCAACCTAAAATTTGCAATCACACATCAAAGAGAGAAAAATGTTGTTTGTAAGGGAATGGGGGTTTGCCTTGGTGAAATCTCGTTTTGGTAATTAAACCTTGAAATGAATAAAAGCATGAAAGGAATGATGAATGAAAAACAATATGTAACAACTCACCAAACCTTAATTGAAATCTTGGAGTACAAATATGCAAACTTGTATGAAGTTGCCTTAATGAATGTAGATATTGATCATGAAACTTGATATGAAACAATTCCTTTGAATATGCTTGATCGATCTTGAACACTACATCAACATATTAGCTCAAACAACATGCATGATGCAATAAACCTTTGACATGACAATGTAAACTTGATTGCTGCAATATTCTTCTACAAATTTTCCCTTGAATGCCTTAGAAATGCTCTTGGATGCTCTTGAAGTGCTCTTGTGAAAATTACTCTTGATTGCTTATGAAGATCTAGATTGCTTAGATGAAACTTAGTGAAATAACCTTGTATCTATACATATCTTAATATTAATTCCTGAAATTCAAATATTGCAAGATGACATTGATTTATATATTTGAAATCATTAAAATACTGCCAAAAAAATATCCAAAAGAGGGGTCCTAGGTCTAAGTGAGGACCCATTTAGGCCACTTACCTAGGACACACATCAGACAAGGTGAAATGTTATGTAAAATCAAGGTTCTAGAACTAAGTGAGGACCCATTCACCCTATGGAAAATGGATCCTAGGTCACTTACCTAGAACATTCATCTTCCAAAGTTAAGTGTTGTGAAATGGCATAATGTCGGGTTTTATCCCTTGGAATTTGAATTTTATTAGGCTTGGATTTGAATTAAAGAGGCCAATTAAGGAAAATTAACCTCAATCAATTAATAAAGCCCTAGATTAATGTGAAGGTACACCTTACAACACTGAAAAAAAGGCACAATTAAGTCCATTTAATTTAAAAGGGCCCTAAACTTAATGTGAATATGAAAAGCATATTACAAAACTAAATTAAGACAACATTAGGATCATTTTATTATTAATTATTTCCCAAATTAATTGTAAAAAGGGATACTTTTTTCCTACACTATAGATAGATATCTGTAACAACAAATTTTTAGGAGAGGTAGTACAAATAGTAACTTATATATAAAAACCAAAGGTGATCAATTACTGATTGTGGTTGTTTATGTTGATGTCATTATCTTTGGTGGTAGCAGTGATGTTATGTGCAAAGAGTTCTGAAATACAATACAAAGTGAGTTTTAAATGTCAATGCTTGGTGAGTTATCTTTCTTTCTTGGTTCACATATTTCTCAATCAAATAAAGGTATATTCATTTCTCAAAAAAAGTACATAAAAAAATGTTGAGAAAGTTTAAGATGGAAGAATGCAAACCAATGAGTACACCTATGGTTACTTGGTGTAAATTGAGTAGGGATGATGAATCAAATCCAAAAAAATAGACTTTGTATAGGTCAATGGTTGCTAGTTTGTTGTATGTGACTGTATCTAGACCAAATATAATGCAAGTAGTTGGGATAGTAGCTAGATTTTAGAAAACGTCCAAGGAAACTCATGTCAAGGAAATAAAAAAGGATTTCAGATATTTGAAGGCTACAATAGATTATGTTTTGTGGTATCCTAAGAGTTAAAACTTCACACTAACTACATACACAGATGCAAATTGGGTGGGAAGCATAGATGACTGGAAGAGTACAAGTGGTGGAGCTTTCTTTCTTGGTGATAGTCTTGTATCCTGGATAAGCTGGAAGTAGGATTCAATATCTTTATCTACAACAGAAGTAGAGTACATTGTTGTAGCTTCATGTTGCACACAGGTATTATAGATTAAGTAGAAATTGAAGGGGATGAAAATAGAGCTTGATGATCCCATTCCCATTCTTTATAACAATACCAGTGCTGTAAGCATTTCCAAGAATATGATGATACATTCAAGGACATAACATTGCAATTAAGTATCATTCTAAGAGAGAAGGTTGCAAACAAAGAGGTGAAGTTGAAATATTTTGAAACTAATGAGAAAATAGAAGAAATTTTCATAAAACCTCTTCCCAGGAGACCTTTGAGTATCTTCGACAGAAATTGGGAGTGGTTGATCCCTCCTCTTGAATCAAGAGGAAGCACAAGTTGAGGGGGAGTGTTGACTCTCTGTCGCAAGAAGAATTGGTTGCCTCGAAGAGTGTTTTTGAATCTAGTTGTGTAGGTACAGTGTGTTTAAAAGGTCTAGTTGAAGCATGGACTCAGGGGGAGTCTATCCAAGAAATAGGCTTTTAGATTGTGTTGTAAGTAGTTGACCTTTACTAGATTGATATCAAAGGGGGAGAAATGGAATTCAAAATGCTAAATTCTCTAAGGGGATAAAGTGGAACTCATTGGAGTAGCTTCAACTATTGGTGTTTCTTGATACTAACAGATTAGATTTATCTTCATGTGCCAACAACATTTTGTTGTTTTCCATCAATGACAAAGGGGGGGATTGTTGAACATATGTTTTCATTTATGTCAAAGAAGTATTGTCGTTGATGTCAAAGGAGTGATGTTAGCATATTAGTGAGAATTATATGTAATCGTACAATAATGTTAGAGCATTTGAGAACAACAAAGAAGAATTCTTGTAGTACGCTTGAAATATCATGCTTGTATCTATTCATGTCGTTGGAAGTGATCCAAAAATTTGATCTAGAATGTTTGAAGTAAGTCTAGGGATCTCATTTGGTATGGGGTTAGATCTTAATGCTATAGGGGAATGGTACTTAAATAGGCTTAAGAAAAAGATTTTAAATTGAGTTAAGAAGTTGAACTTTCATTACTAGGAAAAGTTTGGGTGAAAAATACATAATTTCTTGTCACTCATGTTTATTTCTCTTCTTGTTGGAAGTTGTCAAATAAAGGTTCTAAAGAACTCTATAAATTAATTTGACAATTCATATGGACTAAATGTAATGTTATATTGTTGGTTGTAGAATCATCTCTTAGTCATAATGTATACAACCTAAATCCAATGGTGGACTTGAAACTAAAGATCCTAAATTTCAAGGAATATGTTTAGTGGTCAAATGGATCACTAGAGGGGTTAAAGGTGATGAACATTAAGATTTTATTGAGATATAGATTTAATAACATTAATGTTAAAAGGAAACGGTAAATTTTTAATTGGATGGATAAGCTTCTCCTTACTCTTTAATTGTAGATTAAAGCCTCTTTCCCTATTTAGTTTATTTGGAAAATATGGAAAAAGGTATGCCAAATTTTAAGCCAGCTACAATATAGTTTTAGCTTTGCTTGTTCTTGCATTTGGTGGAATAGGAATATATATTTTCAAGGAAAACCACTAGCTACGTTGTTTCCTATGTAATCTTATTTGTTTCTCAAAAAGGGCATTAGATAGTTTGGTGATATATGAGATTTCTCATCTCTATAGTTCTTCCTGGCCAGATAATAAAGCTTGATTTGATTTGAGCAAGAACTACAAATAATTCTTTCTTTTTGTGCAATCCTTTAAAATACCATCCAATCTAACTATCAAATTATGTACCCCTTTACATTGCAATTCTTTAGAGATTAGCACTAAATTTCCTCACAACATTTCTTCTTCCCATTAAAGAAAATATATCTCCATATCCAAGTCCCAAAATTTCCCTAATTCCTTACCTCAATATTAAATGATTATAATTTTAGCCATACAAGTTGGCTTAAGTTAAGTACTCAAATTTGGAGGTCTAAGGTTGGTACAAATTCTCAAAAGCTTACTTGGAAATTATTATACCACAAATTGCTTATTGGTGAAAGTCTAAGATGCTTCTCTAATCAACTAGTTAAATGCATTTTTTGTCATGTTGTTGATTTTTTTGTCACGTTGTTGGAAATGTAAAACACATGTTTTGGGGATGCATGGTTGCTAACAAGTAATTGTTGGTTGTTTCTAGAATTTTATCTGCTAAGTTGTCTGGTCATCATTTAAGTAAAAAAGAGGCTCTATTTGGAATTATCTTGAGAAATAATGTTATTGCTAATACAATTAGACAAGTTACCCATCTTCATTTATGGAAATTCATATGCTCAACTATTTTTGCTAATTCTACAATTCACTAGGAAACTAAAATTTCAAGGCTCTACTTTGACATTTTCTTCTAGATTGCTTTGTTATCTTTTCAATCATAGGTTCTATCAAAGAACAACTAAGAGGTCTCCAATTAGTTGAATCAACTCCACCTGAAGTTAGTCACCTTCATATTGATTAACAAGGTTATATTACAAGTTTTCAACATAAAATTTATAATGTTCATATCTACGAGAAGTTAATATAATTCTTATTGATGTCATTGTTGCTCATTTGATTTTTTTTTCTATTATATATGCTCGAAGAATCTTTTTAGTTTGTTATCAATGATAATAATTTGTTTTTAATTGTTTGTTTTATAGATTGCGACTATCTCTAGCCTTACTTTACCCCTGTTGATTTTGCATAATCCATTTTTCACTGTATCTTTTATAAAACTTCTTATAGCTCCTACTATTATATAAAATCTTTTATTATTTTCATCCCCTTCAATTGTATTCTTTTATATAATTTATAAAGCCTATTCATTAATTATATTATATATTTTAATTAAATATATTAAAGATTTTAGAAAACTTTCAAAGGAAAAAAACAGCAGCCGCCATAAGAACATAGCTAGCCAAGAAGCGTAAAGTCAAGATAGCTAATTGAGCAGAAACAAACTTAATAAATATGAGATTCAAACTTTAAGCACAAGAACAACATTTTAGCTGATTTGGCAGTGTCATTTTTTTTGAAAAAATGCTATTTTATTTGATTTTTCCTTTTTCACCAAGCTTTAATTTTACCGACCGGACTCACCTAATTTACATCGCTTGAGAGAGATTTACGTGGGCACCCAACAATGGTATTTGATTTTATACTCCCATGCTGAAAATAACTCATGATTCATCTCAGGGATTTGTATATCCTCCTAATAAACTATATCATTCCCTTCTTTTTTTTGGAGATCTTCTTATTCTGGATGTATTAGTAGTTGTGAACCAATAATCTCGTTATTATCCTTTTTTATTATATTAAAACAGGGAAACAATGATTTTGCTGGGTGAATTTGAGTTCTTGTCTTATTGCCGGCCTTAATGGAGAGGCTATTTCACATGGTCTTTTACCATTGCGGGTATCTTATAACTGCTACTCTGTTTACAGTTGGGTCACTCTGCATTTGGATTCAAATCCACAACAATTACAATTGAAGATTTCAGAGTTTTCTTTTTTGGCTGGTTTTTTTGTCAAAGAGCTGCTGGGTTCTTACCTCAAGGCTTGTTACATGGGTGCTTTAACTGGGGCATTGTAATGGTCGTGTTTATACATAAATTGTTGTTTGTAGAAGTTTCCAGAGCCCATCTATTACTGCAATAGCATCTTTTAAAATTTCTGTGCCTGTCTGTATGCAGTATTTTCTGCAAGGTATTGGTTGTTATGTGGGCTCTCGTGTACAGTACTTTTTTGGTGTGTAGTATGTCTGACACAAGCTGTCTGTTTCGCTCACATTCATATGAAAGGGAACCCACGAAAATTTTACGCTTGGTTAGATCACATATTGTTGCTTTGGAGGGGGTAGATAGTCCTTGTCTTTTAGGCAGAAAATGATTTATTACTCTTTACAGAAAGATTGAATGTTCGATCTGTCTATAGATTTATTCAATCATTAATATTAGCATTTCTTTATTGCCTGTTACCAAAAGTTAAGCATTTAGTGTCCTCTTAGCTGAGTTTAGCAGTACATTGTTTGTTTCTCTAGTTTTAATAGGGTTTTGGTTTTTTGGGTATTTCAGAGAGCTTTCTCTTTTCAAACTTAGATGCTGTTCGGTGACCATTTTCAACTCATGATTGGATTATTAGTTCCAACTATTTATTCGGCATCTTCTGGATTTTATTTGTACACAAAAAGGGCTACAATCATTTTGAGTAATGTGTTATGTTAGTGCGTTTAGACTGTAGAGCTCTATTCCAGCCCTAGGGCAAATAGTTTGGATTGGATACGGAATAGTTTCCAGAACTGTGTATTATGTAAGACAAAGTATCATTGAGGCAAAGGGTAAATGACAGCATCTTCCCCAGATCTTCCTGCAAACTCCAGGTGGAGTAGAGAGCAGGAGAAAGCATTTGAGAATGCTCTTGCTGTGCATACTGAGGACTGTGAAGAGAGATGGGAAAAGATAGCTGCAGAAGTTTCTGGAAAAAATGCAACAGAGATAAAAATTCATTATGAGCTTCTGGTTGAAGATGTCAAGTGCATTGATGCTGGTATGGTGCCTCTTCCTCGTTATGTTTCTTCTGCAGAAGGAGTTGTTGCTGACCAGCAAGCTGTGGGAGCTTGTGGCACTAAGAAAGGAGCGCAGTATGCAACTCTTCAGAGTGTTGATACAAATCCAACAGGGAAAGGTGGCTCTAAAGCAGATCAGGAACGCCGAAAAGGAATTGCTTGGACTGAAGAAGAGCACAGGTTTTTTGTTTTTGTCAATTCCTTTAGTTCAGTCTATAAGTATTTCATGTGTTTTGATGGTTGTTTTTTAAATCTCTCTGGCACACATCTTGCTTTAACCATTAGAGGGAATAAGTTGAGTCTATAAGTCTTTCTTTTGGGTTTATAGTTATTCATCAAATCTCTCGGCACACTTTTCAATCTAGTCATGAAAGGGAATGCGTTGCTATTTCAAAGTCTAAAGTAACATTTACTTACAGAAACCGGGATTCTATTAATGTGAGCAGCTTGGTTTTTCCTAATTGGCCTGAAATGCTCTATGCGCCATTCCTTTTTTTGTGAATTGTTTATAGCCCATTAATTCCCTGGGAGCAAGGCTGCCCAGATACAAATTCTTACCACAGACGTGATTTACAACTATCTGAGAAGTGAGGCATCTTGTCATTCTGCTGCCTTTGACTTCATTGAAGGCCAACTCCTCTGCCACATCCTCCAAGCCACTGCAGCACGAAGAACTCTCAGTGTAGGGAGTTAAGCTGTTGGATTTTGAGCATGGGTCATCATTGCAGTAGGAGCTTGTCATTTACATTTGTAGATCTCATACGCATCAAAATCGTGTTTTTGTATCACAGGACATAATAGCTCCTCTCGAGTTGTAAGGCCTTCCTTATTCTCTGATGATCTTTTAGTTCTTGATGTTTTTGATTGGGGAGGGAAATCTGAGCTTCTCGTTAGCTGTAAGATCAGGGCTGTGCCCGATTTAAAGTGCTAATGATTTGTTTACAGTAATGCATGCTATTGTTGGTTCATTCCCAGTGGCTTTTTAAGAGTTGTGCAATGAAGGCAGTATATGTTGTTTGAACTTTTGCCTGGATATTATCCAAGGAAGCAGGAGGTTAATGTAGGTTTATATACTTCATCGCACAACAACCATGCCAACCACTTCCAACGTTTGGTCTCCGAATGATTCTTTATGGCTAGATTGAGCAACCCATATGATGATTGTACAATGTGTGTTAGTGTGAACTTAATGAATTGGACAAATGCTCAAATAATGTCTTGGCAGGTAAGCCTTAGTATCCTTTATTGTAAATTGAGGAGCAGAATTAAAAATCTCTGGGCATATGTGAATAACATTGTGTGGATATGGTTGTGTTATAACATTAAGGATTATAAACAGTTGATATAAATTTTGAAATGTCCCAAGATGGGCCATCAGCTGGTCTTGCATGGCTAAGAAGTAGCTCAGGGATAAGTCCGCTCAAGCCTTATATTTTAGTTTGTAAAGTTAGTGATTTTTCCATGTTGTTTGTAGCTTTGCCTATGCATAGAAATTGGTTGGATTTGTCTCATCAGGTTGCTTTTGTCATGCCACTTATGATAGCTGGCTTTTAAGAACAAGTTCTTGTGATGGGGGTTCTGTCCTGTAAATATGAAGTCAATGGTTAATCAGTAAGTTTGTGTTTCCTAAAAATTTGAAAATTCTTTACAAGTTTTTTAATATCCTTCAAATGTCGCTGTTAAGTATCATTCGCTTTAAATAAGCAAAAAAAATTATGCCTGAGCAAGTATTTTAATTGTGTTTGGACTCAGTTGTAGCCAATGTATGTGGAAGCTTCTGCCAATCATTTTGTTAGAAATCACTTTCTGCTAAATTCTTTTTATCTTTTTGAAATGCAAATTGAGTTTAAACTGTTTGGGAAGGCATTTTGCACATTTTCTTTTCAGATTGTTCAAAGCAAAGGAATACTTCTGCCTTTTGTTAGTGGTTCCAAAATAATCTGTATCTTTTCTTATTACTAGCACGTGTCCTCTGTTCTTTTATACATCTGTGCTTATATTTTGGCACCTTGCATACTCTACACCTTCATATTGCTTTTGTCCTTAATTTTTTCCTCCAATAGTTAGTAATTTTCTCTGTAATTCTGTGTCTCCCTTCTTGTGCATACGGTGTGACCCCTAAAGTGTAGGCCCTGATAAATACAAAATTCTTACATAGAAGTATTAAAATCAGACTGCAAACTATTGTAGATGCATGTGGTTTTATTTGGGAGGGCGAGGTGGTAGAGTCATTACACACAAAGATAATAGTAAAAGTGCACATCAATTATTGACTATGCTGTTCTTTGAAATGGAAAAAGGTTAAATTTTCAATAATACTCCATATTTCTAATGACTTCAGGAAACATATTATTTTCTCAAGTATGCTTACATTATTTCTAATGATGATAAATTTAGGTCAGCTAGGAGTAATATCTTTCTTTTTCAAGGGCAAAAAACTTAATATTTCAAGAATATTTTTTAAACAATCTGATATTACTTCCTGATGTGTATGATACATAAAAAATGGATCCTGAGTAAAACTGATGGAAACTGTTTAGATTATTTTTTCATGAACTTTGGTTTTCAAGTCCTCAATGACCATGCTTGTATCTTTCTGGGCAGCTGTTCCAAAATAAGATAGGCCAATGTCTTCATATGGAGCAAACATAGAATGATGCAGGAACCAAGTATTCAGCATGACTTTACTTGATATAATGAAGTAATTGGTAATTGACATGCGTAGTCTGTTTGTTTATTTTATTCAAGAGTTGCAATGAAAATAGTGGAACAAAGGGTCTTTATCCCATAAATATTTTGAAACTATAACTTTTCAATAAATTGAAGGGAATTCTTGAAAGATTTTTTGTGATTTTTCTGGACTTAAAAACTTTAGCAAAAGTCTCTCACCAAACATTCTGAGGAACAAAGGAAAAACATTTAAAACTTGAACTGTAACTTGGTCTAGTGAATGGACTTCTTTATCCATATATATAGACACACTCAATATGTGTATCTGTATCTTGCAAATAATATGTTGTGATCTATATGTACAGTACACATCTTAGCAACATTTACCTCCTGTCCTTATTTGTGTTGTATGCGATTGTCTTTCTATTTTTCTTCCATTTCCTATGGATATATACCAAAGAAGATGGTTGATGTTGGGCCTTAGCCTTTTCCATTCCTGGAAACATATTTCTAGCCAACTATTGTTCCTACTTGCATATTCTTGGGCAAAATAGGTTATACTTATAACTTATTACATAGTAAGGCAAGCTTCTGAATTTTCGTTCCCTTTTCTCGTTCTTTTTTCAAAAAAATGCTCTTATTTTTCATTTTGAATGTTAAGTGCTTCTGCTTATCCATCCTTCTAAGGTTATGAAGTTTCGATCAGTTATACAATTTTTTTTTTCCAAGATGTCACATAATGCATATGACTTAATACAACATATCCTTTTTGAGGAAAAAAAAAGGTACACTAAAATCCACCATGGAATAGGGAAAGTCTCATTGAAATTACCCTTTTTAATTATTCTAAGATGTAAGATGAAAATCTTGCAATTTGTTAGCCATGGAGCAAGAGGTTGATTCGTAACATGCACAAAACCCTTTGAAAAATGCAAATGCCTGTTGGAAAGCAGCCTTGAGGAGAGGCCTGGTGCTTTT
>VDFB02281492.1:61543258-61559684 GCA_007258455.2 Sequoia sempervirens
TTCATCAGAAGTTCCTTCCAGTTGATTCTTTTTGGTAGTAGTTCATCCTCAATCGAGGGGGTTTCTTTCTCTTTGCATTTGTACATGAGCACTCATCGCCTTGTTTCCTGACTCATATTTGCATAAATAATTTGCTTCCTCCCTAAGTTGCACTTCTATAGGGGTGTTAGTGTAATTCACATTTAATTATGCTTACGAGTTTACTTAGGCATATTTAATCTCTAAGTTTTAGGCTTTCATATTTATCTTATCGAGCTATCTTGTTGCTCAAGATAAGATTAGGTTTAGGTATCTTTGCTTTTATAAAACAAATAATCTCTTGTAATTAATTGGTCTTTTCGAATATATCAAATTGCATGTTTTTATGCAAATCTCTGCTTTTTCGTTTTTCTCTTCTATGGAAGGTATTTTCTAGTTTGCAATTAGATCTTGGTTTTCTAACAATGGAGAGGGCTAGGAGTATGTTGAGTGGTGTTGGTCTAGAACAAAGGTTTCGGGCTGAAGTTGTTACCGTTGCTTATTACCTGATTAACAGGTTTCCTACATCAACTCTTGTTGATAAGATACCTATAAAGGCATGGTAAAGTCACAAGCCTTCATTAAGAAACCTTAGAGTTTTTTGTTGTGAGGCATATGCACATGTCATAAAGGAGAAGTGAAGAAAGTTGGAGAACAAGGCTGTGAAATATATCTTCATCCGATACAATTATGGTGTGAAAGGATACAAGCTTTGGGATCTTATTGCATAGAAGGTAACATATAGTAGAAGTGTTATTTTTAGAGAAACTAAGCCTTCTTCTATTACATTGTAACAAGAACAAAGTAAATAGAAAGATGTGATTCGATTTATTTCTACACCTGAGAAAGTTGAATTGAGGCCCATGGATAGAAAAGAAGTTGAGGAGAGCTCATCTAGCTCCGAATCTTCAAAAGAGGAGGAATAACCTCCAACTCAACTTGTTCATAGGTCTACAAGGCATAGACAACCACCTAAAAGGTATTAACCTGATGATTTGAGATGTATTTTTTCTTTGAATACTAACACAAATGAACCCAAATAGATAGAAGAGGAATTAGGTATGAATGATGCAGAATCCTGGAAGATTGCTATGGATGAAGAAATGGCATTTTTGAAAAAGAATGATACATGGTATCTTGTACCATTTCCTAAAGGATGAGAACCTGTTGGTTGCAAATGGGTGTTCAAGAAAATATTGGCTCAGAAGAAGGTATTGAGAAGTACAAATCAAGGTTGGTTGCAAAAGGTTACTCTCAAGTTGAGAGTGTTGATTATGGTGAGACAGTTTCTCCTGTTGAAAAAGTGACAACCATTATATTTTTGCTTCCTATTGTGGCTGCATATGATTTAGAGGTTTAGAAAATGGATGTGAAAATTAATTTCCTTCATGGTAACTTGGAGGAGGATATTTATATGACACAATCATAGCACTGCATGGTGAAAGGTAAAATTAAATTGGTTTGCAAATTGAAGAAATATTTGTATGGCTTAAAATAGAGTCCTACAATGTGGTATTAGAAATTTGATACATATGTGTTGAGTTTGGGATTTGAGCATTCTAAATTAGATCATTGTGTTTATTATAAAACTAATGGTGATTATTTCTTGTTTATTGCATTATATATTGATGATATATTATTTATTAGTAAAGGGGAAGGTATGATTTTAGAACTGAAATCTCAACTTGCTACTAAATTTGAAATGAAAGATCTTGGTGTAAATAGACACATTTTTGGGATGAGAATTAGAAGAGATAGAGTGATCAGAAAGCTATGGCTTGGCCAAAGTAAGTATGCCAATTTAATTTTATAGAGGTTTGACATGCAGGATTGTAGATCATTATGTGTTCCTTTTTTAGCTAGAACAAAGTTATCTATTTTAGATTGTCAAACTCCCCGTTAGAGATGGAAGACATGAGTAGAGTGCCTTACTGGAGTGTAGTTGGAAGTTTGATGTATGTTATGGTTTGTACTAGACTAAACATTTCCCAAGCAGTGGGAGTTATTTCCAAAGATATGTCTAATCCTAGTATAGTTCATTGGGATGCAGTTAAAAGAGTGTTCAAATATTTACATAGTACCTCAAAATATTTTTTGTGTTATCATAGTTGTTGGTATGTGGCGATGAGATTTCCCTTAATATTCATGGTTATGTGGATTTAGACTGGGCATGTGATATTGATAGCAGATGATCCACTAGTGCTTATGTATTTACTTTATTTGGTGGTGTAATTAGTTGGATGAGTAAGCGACAGGCTATGGTTGCTTTGTCTACTATTGAATTTGAGTATATGGAAACTACTCATGCTTGTAAAGAAGCTATTTTTCTTAAGATACTATGTTCAAATATTGAAATAAAACACGGTGCAATTATAATTTATTGTGAAAGTTAGAGTGCGATATGTTTAGCTAAGAACCCAACATTTCATACTAGGATCAAGCACATTGATGTATAATATCATTTTGTTAGAGATATGGTTGAAGATGGTAGGGTGAAGCTAGTTAAGGTAGAGACTTTGATGAATGTTGCTGATTCTTTAACTAAGCTTGTGAGCATAGAGAAGTTTAGATGGTGTTTAAAGTCTATGGGTCTTTTGGCTCCTAGCATCTAAGAGATGATGTTTGTACACCCTCACATTGCTCTTGCAAGGTGTTTGATAAGTGGGAGATTTGTTGGAAAAATGTGTCTCAACCTTGCAATTACATAAGGTTCACTATTGATAGGTAAGCATGGGTTGGGGGGGGGGGGTACCCTCTTGCGAGGGGTCTAGGGGGATCACCCCTCGACAGGGGGTCTGGGGGTTGCATGCCCGTAAAATCCAAAATTTATGTATATTTTATTATTGTAAATCTAGAACATTCACCATTAGGTCTCAGATCTGACAGTCTATTTTGTTGGCTTGAATTTCCCTAAAAGAAAACCCTATTTTATGAGGGCATTGTATTATGATTTTGTATTGTGATGTATTCTAAGAGTCTGATAGTGGTTGTGTTGTCTTTGGATCTTTGGTTGGTGATACTCATGTAAGAAGCTTGTTTCGCAAGTATATTGTAATTTTCATGATTTTTGAATAATATATTGGGCAACTTTTGGAGTGTGGGGTTTTTGTCTCGAAAGGGTTTTCACCACGTAAATCACTATATTATGGTATGCATGATATTTATGTTTATTTATGTTTAAGTTTTTGTAATTGTTGTAAAGATCAGTATATTTTTGCATTATCCTCCTCTCAAGATTAGTATAGGAAGTCATTCCACTACCTTAGCTTCCTTACAATTAGGTCTCATTGCAAACATGTCTTATTTTTCAATAAGGTCTTGTTAGAGTCTTAATTTTTCTATCGCCAGTTTTAGTTTCTCCATTTCTTTGTTCTCTTTTTCCCTTTCCCGTTTCTGCTAGGATTGGTTTTCAATTTGGAATGCCAAAGTAACAAGTTTTGGATAAGTAGTAAAGATTCTCCCATCCAAGGATATCCTAATATCTGGTATTAATCCGGAGATGAAACATTTTTTTTAAAATTTTTCAGTCAATTATAGTGATTTATTTAAATCTTTTATTAAATTATTTTATTGTTTCATCCTCTTCCTATGTTAGTTCCCAAATTTTGCTAACTCCTTTTATAGATAGTTCCAGAGTGTCAAAGTTTTCTACTAAGGCTTATTTTACTATATCCAACTCTTTATCATTCTCACAATAGGTCTTCTAGTGCCATTTGAGGGTGTTACTACATATGAATCTAATAAATTTGAATAGTTTTATATTATCCCTAGTTATGTTCTGTCTCTGCCGCATTTATTCCAAGATGAATATATGTTTTACTGCTTCATTGGTATCTTTTCTGAATATGGGTAACTTCCTAAGAGTGTTCATGTCTATTTCTTCTTAGTATTTACTATCTATTTATCCCAAGTTTCCTATATTATTCTCCTTACTTTCCTATTCTCTTATACCTTGTTTACTTAAGGTGTATTCTAATTCTTCTACGAAAACTCTTCTTGATTTTAATGGAATTAAGGGTGACTCTTAGTCTAGGGGTTGTAACTATCTAAACTGTATTTTCATCCTTGAAGATGTTTGTTTGTTAGTAAGTGTCATTTGATTAGTTGATGGAATCACTTAATTAAATATTGTTAAAATTGTAGGATCCCCTTTATTTTCTATCACATCTTCTCCTCTTATTCTCAAAACACTTCTAGTTACTAACTCATCTAAGTAATTGACATCAAAATTATATTTTAAATTTTTTTTAAGGGGTTCCCTACTAGTAACCAATCCTCATTTATCCTCAAATGAATATTTTTCTTATTTGAATAATCTGTTGGTATTCTAGTTAGAGGTGGAGCCATAATTTGTACAACTTATTCTAAATCCTTTCTAGTATTTCCACAATCTTCAATCTCCCCCTCTATGTTTTATATAATTTGATTTATTCTTTCCATGTGAGGACTTATTTGTGGCATCTCTTTCCTTACTTCTTTGACTATACCCACAATGGTGCACTTAGTAGCACCCTAAATGAAACACTCCTCTTTATTTATATTTTCTACTATTAAATCCAATTCATGTTCTCTTTTCCTTTGTTATGATTCTTCCATTCTCCCACAATATCTTCCTTGTCGATCTTAAGTTTTTTTCAACCTTCTGTCTTCTACATTCATTTCCATTCCTAACTTAATTATTTCAACTGTCTCCACTTTCATTTTATTATCTCCTTTTTCCATGGATTTGTCTAGTCTGGGTTTCTATTAATCCTTATATATCCCAATTTTAAAATTTTGAATAGTTATATCTTTTCAAAAATCCTTTCAGATTCACCCCCCTTTTCCATTTTCATCTCTTAACTTCCTATCCCCTCTCATACCTCGGTAGTACCTAAGGGTGAAGTCTATATATTTTATTTTCCCTTTATTACTATCTTCTTTTCTATTTCTATTGTTCTATTCCTTTACTCTATACTTTCTTCACTATTCACTGTAGGGTCCTGAGAAAAGCCAATGTTAGCAAGAGAAAATGGGGAATTATAGTTCAAAAATTTGTACCCTAGTATCTCTTATGTAGTTAGTTTATGTTGGCATGAATAAATGTCTTGTACCTAGCTAATTCACTCACTAGGTAATTAGGGGACATATTCACATGTTAAGTTTACTTAGGATATAAGATTCTTTCTAGAAGTCTTAGTTGGATTTTCTAGAACTTATCTTATCTAGCTATATTGCATGATTCCTAGGTAGTTAGTTGTCTCATGTCATAGGATTAAGACACTTGTCATGATCTTGTCTAATCCTATCTCTCAACCTTTCCTTTATAAGTAAGGCATCTCATGTACATTTGCATCAATTCAAGATCAATTGAAGCTTATTGAAGCATATTCATCCATTAATCAATCTTGCATTGTGAAGCAAGCTTTCTTGCCATTCTCTCTCTTGTGGAAGTTGTTTTGGTATAACAACTATTCTTGGGGGTGTTGGGGAGTCACCATTTACTCCCACATGGTATCAAAGCTCTCCAAGTGTTGCGAATTCCTTCCTAGATCTAAGTGTATTGTTTTGCCTTGAAGATTTTGCTAGCTATAGATTGGGGTTTCAAGGACCTCTCGGTTGAGATTAGGTGGCCTCGTAGATGAATTTTGACTATAAATTCATCCATTTTGGGTAAAGCTATTTTTTAGGCATTTTTTGTTTGTTTGGATAGCTTCCCAAGCGTATGATTTTTCTTTTTTTTGCAAAAAATATTTTTAAAAATATTTTATGCAGTATTGTTAAAACAAATTTGGGGCAATTTTTTTAATATTCGGGAAATATATGATATTTGTAGGGTTTATATATCTATGGATAAAATATTGTCGGGGTTTATAAAAATTGAGGGTGAAATACATTCTCTACGGATATTTTTTTCCGGCTGCATATTCTATTGATAGGGCATATTCCGTACATTGGGTACCTATCATACTCTATAGGCGTCGTTCTTCATAGATTGACATACACAATATTTGTCATTTGGTCGACATATGGTACAAGTCTTCACTGTAGGGTATACAATTTGTATCGGCCGGCTTCCCCACATTATTTTCGTTGGCATCCATTGTACCAGATCCTGTGTCGGTGTCCTATCCATCAATGGTGATATCATAGTTGGTGGTTGGCATTGGTGGATCACATTCATTGTGGTCAATGTACATTGCTTGCCGGTTTCATCATCTACAGGGATTGTACATTGATTTACAAGTATTTATTATTTGGTCGCTGGTCATTCACTTGGGATTTGTTCGCCGGCCCAGTCAAATCCTCCAGACCCCCGATTGGCTCATCCTCTACCAATTTTCGATGGTTCATGCACTGTTCGCTATCCATTCAATCAGCTGTCAAGGTACTCTCAATGCATTTATTCCATTGACAATTTCCATTGGTGCTTGGTGTACATCAATCTACAGGGTACACGTATTTATTTAGTCACAGGCTGTCCAATCCATTCCTATGGGTACTGGTTCTTCCTACCTTGTCGGTTGTCATCAGGTTTTGTGGTCAATTGTATGCAAAGTTTGTGTCAGCCCGATTTGTATTTAAAGGCCTTTTTCATATTACAAACTTTGTTTATAAATTTGTAAAGGCCGACTAGTTTATGTAGCTGGGGGGCATTTTATTTTTGCATTTGTTGGTAGCATGGTCACATGGATGACCTCAATTTAAGCCTCAGACGCTTATATTTTGTGCCTAATTAGTCTACTTGTGTTGTGGTTTTCCCCCCCATAGTGCCTTTTACAAGCCTTTTTTTCATTTTATCATAACTTTTGCAAACAAAGGCCATTTTTCAGAAAGAATATATCATTGGAAAGCTGGAAGTGTCAAATTTTCAGTGGTGCAGATATTTTGTAGTTTTGTACCATTTTTTCCAAGTTGTTGGCTTTTGGAGCTCATATATTTTCTAAATGGGTTTCTTAATTACTTTGGAGAAAGGGAACTATAGGCAATGGAGTAATTTAATCCTCACTCATCTTAGTGAGTGGAATCTATTGTTATATTTGTTTAATAAAGTTCCTTGTCCTAGCATAGATGATGAGTATTACATTTGGAAATGCTTTAGGGCTAGAGTCTTTAGAGTTATTTTTGAAAATGTAAATGATGAAATTTTGGAGACACTTATTCACTTCGAATGTCCTCATACTCTTTGGACTCACATTAGAGAGGTATATGGAGACCATGATTTTTCTCCATCTCTTGAAGATCCTCTTTCCAACTCCAATGTGCTTCTTCATTCTTTAGAGTTGATAACCCACGCTTGTGATCCTTTGGAGGAGATTGTAGATGCTTCAGAGGTTCCTGATTCTTCATCTTCTATTGATGAGTCATTGAGTATTTCCAATGATTCATTGCGACAAGTATCTAATAGTCTTCCTGATTGGGATTCCTACTTGATAGACATTGCTTCTTTGTTTGTGGAGTCTCACATTGCAGATTTGGAAGACCAATTTGAGGGTCTATCTCTCCTATTTGGTGATAGTCATGGATCCACTATTGTCACTTCATGTTTGTCTATGGAGTTTGTTCAAGATCAATTTCCATTGGTTCCTGGTTTGTCATAGTTTGTTTTGATTGGGTATGTACCTAATTAGATTGTAACATCATCATCATCATCCAAGAACTTGGCAACACATGACCAGATTTTAGAGACATAATCTACACATATGGATTCCTCTTCCTTCCACTTCTTATCCAGAACGGGAAGCTTTCCTGCATTTGTACTTGGTGTATCTTCTTCCTAAGGGAAGAAACATTGCTTGTGGGCATTGGATTATGTTTTGTCTTCAGACATTAGCCATATTTGCAGGTGATTATACATTATGGGGGAGGATATCTTATCTCTCTAATTCCCTCTTATGGGGGGGGGTAATTAATTGTATATACATGATGGATGTAGTCCTTGGGGGGTATAATTGAGTCCTCCATACATCATGTTTATTTTTCTTTATTTTTTTTTGTCTCTTTTGGAGAGGAGTTTTGTCCCATAGGGTTTTCTCCTTTTCTCTACTTGTGAGAGATTGTTTGCATTTGCATTTGTAAATGGGTACCTAACATGGCCTAGTAGCTGAGACCCATCCTCATAGTCTTTGCATAGTTTGCATAATAATATTTTCCCTAAGTTGCACTTAAGGGGGGGTGTTGGTGTGAATAAATGTCTTGTACCTAGCTAATTCACTCACTAGGTGTTTAGGGGATATATTCACATGTTAAGTTTACTTAGGATATAAGATTCTTTCTAGAAGTCTTAGTTGGATTTTCTAGAACTTATCTTATCTAGCTATATTGCATGATTCCTAGGTAGTTAGTTGTCTCATATCATAGGATTAAGACACTTGTCATGATCTTGTCTAATCCTATCTCTCAACTTTGCCTTTATAAGCAAGGCATCTCATGTACATTTACATCAATTCAAGATCAATTGAAGCTTATTGAAGCATATTCAACCATTAATCAATCTCACATTGTGAAGCAAGCTTTCTTGCCATTCTCTCTCTTATGGAAGTTGTTTTGGTCTAGCAACTATTCTTGGGGGTGTTGGGGAGTCATCATTTACTCCCACATTTTATACCCCAGAGGATACAGTGAGAGAAAAGAGTTGATGTGGTAGGAACCTATATCTAACAACATTTCTTGTATAACTTAATTAAGAACAACATTCACCCATAACACATACATCTATTGAATCCTTATAACTCTTTATATACATATTCATATAACAATTACATTAGCAGGCCTTAGTCTTTGCTTTGTATTAAAATCCTTTAGATTATCACCTATCTCTCAATGTTAGCAAGAGGAAATGGAAAATTACAATCAGGAGATTTTTACCCTAGTATCCCTTATGTAGTCTATTTATACCCTAGAGGATACAGTGAGAGAAAATATTTAGTGTGGTAGGAACCTATATCTAACAACATTTCTTGTATAACTTAATTAAGAATAATATTCACCCATAACACACACATCCATTAAATCCTTATAACTCCTTGTATATTCATATAACAATTACATTAACATGTCTTAGTATTTCCTCTATATTACAATCCTTTCTTATCACCTATCTCTACCTCTCCTTACTTTTCATCTATTACATACATATATTAGTGCATAGTCTCTTATAGATACATGACCCTTATAGGGTACCCATTACTCTATCTTCCTTGTCAACCCGAGGTTCCACAAGTCCTCTACAGTAGGTTGCAATAGCTTTCACTCTCTACCTTGTACCTTGCTAAAAAATACATCTCACTATGAATTTTATAAACTAGTCTACTAGGTAGTAAGTCTAGTCACATCATATTCCCTAGCTGGGTTGTACTCCATGGTGTTAGAAATGTTGGGAGTTGTCATTGATGTCAACACTTGAGAAGTAAGACGTTAGTCCTTGCTATTGGTTATCATTATTATATTAAGTTTGGGCTAACATTGGTGATGAATTTCATGGTTGGATGTCATGCCTTATCAAAGAAGAGTTGTTGAAGTTCATATAATGCATTATTACTATCAGTAGAGTTGAATTCATAATGATATATTCAAATAAGGATTAAGAAGCATTAAGATGAGGATTAGAAGTATGAATTATAGTGGAGAGATGTTTTTGAAGGTCTACAATATGCCTTATTCTCTCTCATGATGTTCCTAATGAAGTATGTGTTGTTGAAAGGAAGTTTTGGCTTCCACAAGTTGTTCAAGTGTTTCTGGTTTAGGAAGCTGCATTGAAGTCTATTTGGGAGAATTCTCCAAATTCCTCCACTATTAATGATTTGGTCTTAGAGTTTGGTATTCAATGGAAGTGTTATGTGGATGTTGCACTCCTATCTTTTTAGGTCACCTGTGTTAATGAGATCACTGTGAATTACAGAAGGTTGGAAAAGTTGTTGGTTGTCCAGACTGGTCTGATAAATGCTCCACATTTCTTCGCATTGATGTCTCTGCTCCTACGAGTTACTGAATATGCTCTCAACATCTATGCAGTGTTTTAGTTCCAATCTCATGTGCTAAAGTGGTATGCAAGTTGATATGTTAATGCTATATCTCATGATTAAGCATTTTGAACTTCCTAAATGAAGTTTTTGTTCATGTTTGATTTACGATGGTTGTTGGTGGCATGCCAGTATGAAAGAAGTGTATGGAAGTGATTTTGGATGTTCAAGAAACATCCCCATGTGATCCACATGTTGCTAATTGGCTTCTTTGGTGTCGTATTGTGTCTTTAGTTGTCTTTCTGGGTTATTTATGGATATCTAGCTGATAGGGCTTGTTCCTTTGCTTGTGTTGTGTGCTTGGGGGGTTGTGCTAGCAATGGAAGATGTGTAATGATAGATTTGGGTCTTGACCTATCCTTATTGGGACCACATCAAGTTAATTCAATTGGAAGAATATTTTTGGGCTGATTGGTTATGTGCTTCACATTTCATCCACACATTTCCTTGATGCTGACTTAGGTTGATGTGCACCTGTGTGTAAATGGTGTTGGATCACATTGGAAGTTCTAATATTGTTTTTGATCCTCTCTATCTTCTAGATAGGACTAAATTATATTTTGGTGGTTGACCAATTGATTTCATTATTTATATTTTTCTTGGCCAACCTAATTGAAGTTTTGAAGTGTTACAGTGGATATAAATGCAAGATCATTTCATATACAATAATATGTTGTAGTGTACAAGTACAAAGAAGTGTGTGTGTGAATTGTATTAATATACAATAGTGGTAGTGTTAAAGTGTGTGAAAGAAAAGATCAATTGTGCTAAACTGCCCTAGTCAACAAAGTGTTGTGTTAACAATAATTGTAATTCTCTCTATATCATATTATATTATTCTCTGAGATGGTGAATCTCATTAGATCCCTGTACCTTGCTCTTGAAGTTGTGTTATATTTAGTTCAACAAGTCCTCTATAATTTTCTCTAAGGTAGTGAGCCTTCTTGCAAGTATTTTTGGCAACGAGCCTTATATTATCAGTTAACTCTCACCATGGTTTTTCCCTCATTGGGTTTTCCATGTAAATCTAGTGTTCTCCTTGTGCATGTGTGTGTGCTCTATTTCTTTCTCACTATTGTTGATATGGTTAGAAGTATAATTGCTATATCTTACATTGCTTAAAGGTTTTCAAAGTTGCTAAGGATTCAAGCTGCTATATCATTCTCTATTACCATTATGTTTTAAGGTATTGATCTGATAAAGAAGGTTAAATTATGTTAAAATTTTCAAGGTCAAGAAGGGGTTAAGTTTTTGGGTAAAGTGTTTCATTCCACCTCCTAGTTTTTGGGTGTGTTCAAAAATTGGTATCAGAGCCAAGTTCCTTTGTAGAAGCTTAACAACTTGAGGAAAATATCTGGGATGGGACATGATGGTTCATACAAGGGTCTAAGGTTTGATGGGACTAATTACTCCTTCTGGAAAATGAGAATGGAAGAACACCTAAACTCTCTTGGGTTTTGAGTGTGGAAATCAATCAAAAGTGGTTATACTGCTCCAACCACTCCTCTTACATATCCAGTTGAAATTAGACTGCATGAATGGAATTCCAAATCTAAGAATGCTATTTTTTGTGGATTAGTTGATTCAAAACTATTAAAGGTGATTGCAGTTCTACCAAAGATGCTTGGACAAAGTTTAGCAGCATCTATGAAGGAGATACTAAAGTGAAGCAAGCCAAGATGTAGATCTTTAAGAGAAGATTTGAGACTCTAAGGATGATAGAGGATGAAGGAATTTAAAGCTACATGCTTCAGGTACAAGAAGGTGTCTTTGGCATCTTCGGGACTTGGTGGAGAAGTGAAAGAAAGTGAAATTCTAAAGGAGGTTTTGAGATCTCTCCTAAAATATTATAGTTATAAAGTGTTTTCCATTGAAGAATCTAAAGACTTGGATCAGTATTTAGTTGATGAAATGTTTGGTACTCGTACTACCTTTGAGATGAGAGAGTTTGGACATGATGTTCCACAGAAGCAATCTACTTGCAAAGCTAACAATAAGATTGAAGATAAAGTTGAGCTGATAAGAATGAAGACCTTGATGAGGTTGAAGCAAACTTTGTGAGGAGATCGAAGAAAGACACTGGTAAGCACAAAGGTAAGTTACAATTCAAGTGTTTCCAATTATGGAAGAATAGGTCATTTTGAATCTAAATGTCCCTATATATAATTTTTTGATGATAATATAAGGGAGAAAATCAAAAGAGCATTCTATTCTAAGGAGAGTAATAAAGCTAATGACTCAAATGATGAAACTGTTGGGAAAATGTGTCTCAACTTTTTAATTATAGAAGGTACTATTGATACATCAGCATGGGGGGGGATTGGGGGGAGTATCCTCCCCATGAGTGATTTGGGGGGATCATCCCTCCAGTGGGGGGTTTGGGGCCTGCGAGCCTCGATGGGGGCTCAGGGGTAGTGCCCCTAAAAGGAAAAAATATTTATATTATATTATTGTAAATCTGGACTATTCATCATTAGGTCTCAAATTTTACAGTTAATATTTTTTTAGCTTGACTTTCCCTAGAAGGCAACCCTATTTTATGAGGGTGTTGCATTATGACTATGTATTGTCATGTATTCTGAGAGTCTAATAGCAAGCGTGTTGCCTCTAGATCTCTGGTTGGTAATACTCTTGTGTGAAGTTTGCTCTGCAAGTATATTGTAGTCTTTGAGATTTTTGAATAATATATTGGGCAGATTTTGGAGTGGGGTTTTTCTCTCGAAAGAGTTTTCCCCATGTAAATCATTGTATTGTGGTATGCATGATATATGTTTATTTCTGTTTAAGTTTTTGTAACTATTAAAGATTTGTAAAGTTTTGCATGATGCTCCTCTCAAGATTTGTGTAGGAAGTTCTTCCACTACCTTACCTTCCTTACAAGTGGTATCAGATCCTGACACCTTTGGTTTTAGTCATGGGTTGTTGGGTTTTCTGAACTAATCCAGATTTGAGTGGGAGCTTGTGTAGAAGATACTTTGTGATATTTATCTATAATCTGATCATACAAACATTTATTGGCAAGAAAATATAAATGGTTATTGAATTTGTTGGTCCATTTTGTCTTATCTTTTATCTGATTTAGCTTTGGTCATGTTACTATGGCCTCAAGGAAGTCCACAGGTGATGATGGATCATGACCTTTTTCTCTTTGATTTCTGTTTGCGATTTGTCTTGGAAATATGACTAGGGAAACCTTGTGTGTGATTAGGGTTTGATTTAGCATAGTCAAAACATCCTATGAAAGTTAAAGGTCATCTAATGCTTTCTTGTATCAGGACTATCATGATTTGTGATTACTTCCTCACATATTCTGACAAGGTTCTATGGTTACTAGTCTACATCATGGCATTCCTTGTCTGTCATGTGTTTGTTTTTGTAAGGGATAATATATTACACCTTGGTCTATGTTATATCTTGGTTTTATTTATCCATTTCCATAATAAATGTTCTATGATGATACATGTGATAAAATAAAAGCTTGATCATTTATTAGTAAGATCTCAAGATGTTAATCCCATTTCATCCCATTTGCTTTTTCTTTGTTTCTCACTAATCTTCTTTCCATGGTAACATTCTGTTTGTCCATCCCTACAATCATCTTGATGGTGTGCTATGACACACAAAAATAAATGCATTATTATTATAATCCTACATACATAATCATGTTAGCATATCATAGGTATCATTATCATATACATATTAGGTCATCCAAATGACATTAAACTATACAAAACATATCCATCACATTACATTTGGTGGAATCATAACCCATATAAATATTGCATAGCACATGTCATAACATATAGTACCATCCTACATATCCATGGCATCACATAATGTGCATCCATCCATACATCATAAACATGTATGAGAATAAATCATACATCATATATCCATAATCCACATCATATAGAAAGCATCACATAACCATAAAATACATATCATAACATCACATCATATAAATCTATCACATAGAAGTATACACATAGAATCATGCATATCATATAGTTTCCACCATAATCATGCATCTTATATATATATATATATATATATATATATATATATATATATATCAAAAAATAATGTGTCATAGTACAATATTAGGATGGCAATAAAAAATGGAGCTCGTAGGCTCGATAAAAAATACAAGTGTCCAAATACATATGAAAAATAGGCCTAGCATGTGCTACCCCTATCACCTAAGGGAGATGATCTTGAGGGTTGTGGCTTGTCATCCCTGTTCTTTGATCCAGATGGCTTATCATATGGTGATTCCCTCCTCTGTTGAGAAACCCCACCTTTACTGTGTTTCCTCTAGGAGTGTGCCCTACTCTATGATCAACTCTTTGTATAGCTGGGGTCCCTTTCTACTACAAGCACCACATCCTCATAGAGCCTCTGGTAATACTTAGCTACCCTCCCCGCTTGATATAGCTACCACCCCAAGTTTGCAATAAGCCCTCTCACTGTAGCAATAAAATTGATAGATTGCTCCTTGATCCTTTGTGCATTAATCACTGCCATGTCTCTCTTCATCATGAGTTGTGCCACCTAGCCCTATAGTGCTGGCATATGTGCTACACTTGTACTTGTAGCATTTGCACTTGTGCCTAAAGTGCCTAAATCTGCACCTAGGGTCCCTACCTTGCATCCTCTACATCTTCCCCGACCACATCCATAATCACCTCCCTGATGGGAATATCCTCAAAACCCTCCTCATCGATAGAAAATTCTCTAGCCACCTCCTCCACCACTGCAACATCCTCATCCTCCATCTCCTTTACCATGAAATAACCTACCATAACCTCATCACCAACATCACCTACAATATCCTCCACCCTCACCTCATGCATCTCCACCTCCATCTGCTCCCCTTCCTAACGGATGAGTAGCATCCTCTGCACACCTGAATGATCATACCTGATATACTCTATGCACAATGTCTGGTACAGGCAACATTTCGGCAATAGCTCCACTCAAAATCTCAAACCAGAGCTCCTAGATCTCTAAACTCACAATGTACAAATGACCTATTTTCACCCCCTTAGGGCCTATTTATAACCTAATTTGACCTAATAGACCCCCCACCTTTATAATTGGACGCATCAAATTTTTCCTTTGAATGAAAATATCAAGCCCTAAATTGACTCTTGAGCATAGTTCTTCATCACTAATGCATTCATGCCTATCCAATTGACCTATTGGTAAATTTGCCATTTTTTTTGGATTTTTTGAAAAAATGTCAAATTTTCCGAGGGGACATCACCCTATCTTGCCTTAACTAGGGCATGCTGGAGCACACTGGGGCAAGTTCTGAGCCTATTTTTTAAAATTATTCTTTGACACAATGCTCAAAATCGTATTGTATCAAAGAAGGGCAAAATGTAGACACTGAAAAAATGTCTTGATCCTGCAAGCAACATTTTCTCACTAATTTGTCTTCTTTTTTGCATAATTAAATAATTAAATAATTTAATTATTTCTTAAGGTCATATTCTTCCATTAATTAAATAATTCTTAATTATTTAATTAATTCACTTTATATTTATTCCTCTTTTGATTAATTTAAATGAATGTCAATTTATTTAAATTACATCACTAATTATCTCTTTTCCTCAATAATTAAATAAATGATTATTTTTTTAATTATTCATTTTTCATTTTCTTCTAGAATTAAATAATAATTTTAATTATTTAATTATTCATTATCTTTTTCCCTCCATAATTAAATACATCCTTATTTATTTAATTATTTATTATTCACCTTCCTCTATAATTAAATAATTGTTTCTAATTATTTAATTATTTATCTTTTCCTTCCATCTTTTATTAAATAATTATTTTCAATTATTTAATATTTCACACCCTACCTTTCTTCTATAATTAAATAATTATTCATTCACCATTTTCTAAATTAAATAATTTTTTGTAATTATTTAATTTACTTATTCTTAGCCTAACCCTAAATCTCAACTAATTTCTTGAGTATTCGTCCATCCTTCTCATCCTTATCTATTTTCTTCTCAATTAATCTCGTCCATTGATCATCATACACCATCTTTCAATCCTCAACCTTCATTTGAATTAAGATTTCTATAAAAGCAAGCCATCACCTTCATTTCAAGTTTAACCAAAATCTTTGAAGTTTTTCTATCATCATCTTGAGATCTCGTTGTTACACATAAAGCTTATTATACAAATTGTATACTACAAATCCTAGAGAAAATAAAGAAAAATGGAGAAGAGCAATGAAGGAGAATCAACTTTGGCATAGGAATTAAGGTTTAATTGCTTTATTATTGGATTTCTATTATCATTTGTCCTTTATTGTTAGATTAGGGTCATTATGGCTTGAATTTAGGTAGTTGTGTGGTTGCTATTGATGATTCATGCCTTTCCCCAAATTT
>VDFB02281492.1:61559784-61580584 GCA_007258455.2 Sequoia sempervirens
TGATCAGCTCCATCTTCTCATCCAATGCCATTCAATTCTCCAGATTGAATCCCAGCCTCTTATCCCGTATCCCTATGCAAATGTGCTGTCGTGAAAGCTATAAATATAGCTCTTTGGCTACAGGAAAAGGATCCCAACTTATGCAATCTTACTCTGGCGGGTTTTCCAAAGCATCCAGCATTCATTCAAGCATTCAAGCATTCAGCATTCATCCAACATCCATCCAGCATTCATCCAGCATCCAGCATTTGCAGTCATGGCTGCAATCACAGTAGTTTTAATCATTTAGTCATATAGGAAATAGAATAGTTCAATTCTCATTCTCTAAGTGTCATTTCAATAGTCTAATTAGCTTCTAAAATCTGAGAGCAAAGTAGATTAGAGAGAGCGCGTCGGAGGAAAACTATAGCGCCTCAGCCGAATTCTATAGCACGTCGGAGGAAAACTATAGCGCACCGGCTGGATTCTGTAGCGCTCTAGTGGTCTGTTCTAGCGCGCCCATCATTTGTTTTAGCACGCCAATGGTCTGTTTTAGCGCGCCGGTCTTCTGTTGTAGCACGTCGTTCAATTGTTTTAGCGCGCTGCGTCACTGTTCCAGCGCGTCGATCCACTGTTTCAGCGCCTCGACTCTTTGTCTTTAATATCCTTTTCTTTTATCTGGATCCGACGCATCCGCGGCCAGATTTTATTTTTTGTCTATTTTGGTTAAAATTTTATCAATCCTAGGACAGAAAATGGATTAAAATTTACCAATCCTAGGATAGCAAATGGATAAAAATTGATCAATCCTAGGATAGAAACTTCACAATTTATTTTGGGATTAAAATTGAACATCATGCTTTTATGGAGCAATATCTCCATATAGATTAGCTAATTTGTCTTTTTGGGTTTTTAAAAGTGAACAAAATTTCTCTGCTGTGATTAGGTGATAGGTTTATGCTCTCGCCTTAACTGGGTGCATCAAAATACCAGACTCACTTTTACTTTACACATTTTCAAGCTTTCATTAAAACCTTTAGATAGGCCTGCCATAGTGGGAAAAAGTACTCACCCTATGGGAATGACCTGAGTGGGGACAGCCAAAAGCCATGGCATTCCAACCCACTTTAAAATTTATGTGAATTTGGGGAAACCCTCTTTTAACGGAAGTGTGCAGGATAACCATCCCCAAAATCTTTGTTCTAAAGATTGGGAGGTCTCTCGAGGGAGTTTATCCATTTGCCGCTCTGAACGGAAACCCTATCTAAAAACCTAGAAATAGAAGCACACTTGTCAGTTCACGAACATTGTAATACTCGGCAGTGCAGGGGCGGGGAAGAATCTACCCTCAAGCACTCACCATATAATTGCCAAGGACTGTTTGCTCAAGGGATCCAGTATCCACTTCCGTCACTCTGAGTACGCACCTGGAAAAGACAAAAACATGGGCGCCCTCTAGGGGGTGACATGGTTGTGTGAGTCGACGTAATTCCAAGCTGTGGGCCGTTCGAGTATATAACGATGACATTTTGTCTCTAGGAGTGAGTCTGTTTGGATTGTCTTATCTTGTTATCAAACTAGTGAAAATCAAGAAGAACCATGTTTGGTTCTTGAACATACACTCTTTGTTTAAGAATTTAGAATTTAATCAACAGTAGTTCTATTTTTGCTTGCTATGTTTTCTTGTCATTAAAACAGATAAGATCATCCCAAAAAGAAACACAAAACCACCATGGCTGAAATAGATGAGGATAAATTAAATGCTTTAGCTTATCAACTAGAAAACCTTCAACAACAAATTTGGGAAACAACCACAAAGAGATATCTAATGCCAAACATCTACCCATATCCTCTTGACCAAACAATGAACATGAGACCTTCTTCACCAACAACTCCATCATCCAAGTTCAATATCTTTGAATTTTTCCAAAATTTCAATAAGCCCAAATCTCAGTCCTCAAAGACAAATGATATTGAACAATCTTATCATGTCATGCATTTATCTCCATCCACCATAAGCCAAAATGAACCTCAATATTCTTTCACCCAAGTTAACAATTCCATCCAATCACCTTCTTCTATCATATCCTCTACATCCAATGATTCATGTCAATCTCTCACTCCAAAGCATACTAGCATAGTCTCCCCTATACATCAAGATCAAAATATTCTTTCCACTCCATCCAATGATTCCACAATCTCACAAAGTCTTCCCATCTTTGATCAAGATCCCATTTCTCACGAATCTTATGATGATCCCCTCCTTTCACTTTTCATCCAAAATAATTCACATCCATCTCAAGAGACAAGTATCCTTCCAAGTTATTTTTCCACATCATCTAATCAATCCATACCATATCATGATTCTATTGCATCACAAGATCATGATAGTTCTTCCATCCTATCTAATGATTTCTTACCAATTGACGATCAAGACACACTTTCTACGAAATCTAATGATTCCTTTCCTCATCAAGATCAAGATATGCTTCCATTCAAGGATACCCTTTCATCCCATGAAGATTTTTATCCTTACCATGATCAAGATATGTCTTTCATACCACCTCATGATCCTTTTCCAAGTCAAGATAGAAACACCTCATCATCCCCATGCCAAGATTCTATCGCACCTATTCAAGCTATCCATGAACCCCACACCTATAAATTAGGATCCTCCACCTTTATCCATTCTGGTTTGCTTCCAACACCTATCCTTTCATCCATATCATATCCTCCCCAAAATGGACTTGCATCTTGTTTCACAAACAATACATATCCCATTGGTAATCAAATGTGTCAAAGTATGAACTACAAAGGCAAAGGATTAGGCATTCATGAACAAGGTATCCTAGAACCCCTTTCTATTCAAAAACACCCATATCACCATGGCCTTGGTTATATACCTAAGTGTTCTAGTCCATCAAAATTTCCATCTATCCTAGGTCCTCATCCCAGTCCATCAAACTTTACATCTATCCTAGGTCCTCATCCCAGTCCATCAAACTTTCCATCTATCCTAGGTCCTTATCCTAGTCCATCAAAATCTCCATCTATCCTAGGTCCATATCCTATTCCTCAAGAACAACAAAGGCACACATCCTTGATGCCTTTTCAAAATTCTACCCACATTAACTCATCCATAATACCTCCATACCATTCATCTCAATCCACCCCTCCCATTACTCTTGGAAGCAATTTGGGTGCCAAATATCAGAAGCTTCTATATCAAAATCCACATGTATCAAAGGATCAACATGTCTCCTCGAAGAGACATGCAAAAATAAAAGAAAACTTGATCCAAAATCAAAGGAAAAATTAAAAAGGCCACAAAGGCCCATCAAAGAAAAAAGGAAAATTTCAAAGACCACAAAGGTCCATAAATCAAAAGAAAAATCAAAAAGGCCACAAAGGCCCATCAAAGCAAAAAGGAAATTTTCAAAGACCACAAAGGTCCATAAATGAAAAATTTTCAAGGCCACAAATGCCTACTAAGCAAATATCAAAGTAAAAAATCATGTGGATTCCTAAAAGTCTCATAGAAGCAATAAAATCAAAATTGGCATCCAAATTTTCTTATCCAAAAGCTTCCTCCAATCTTCCATATAATAACCTATCACTTTCCAAATCCATTCTTCCTACATCCCTCCACCATCCTTCAAGGTGTGTGCCAATGTTGAGCTTGTCATCCTTTCCATCTATCCATTATCCAACATTCATCCCCCATCATTCCTCTTTAATCCAAACCTTTGCATAAATCCTTAGTCTCTTCCATCATACCATTAATCTACCAGCATTTATGAGTCTAATCCCCATTGCCATGGTTAATTGAAGGGATAATTGGTTGTGAAACTTAATGTTAAAGTCCTTCCTCCATCTCCCTATCATCCATATCCTATCTTACATATTCCTCTTGCACTCTACACTTAGGGGCAAGCCTTATCCATCTTATCATTCATGGTCATTATCCTTTCTACGCTCATTCCTTACATTTCCACTTTTGATCTTGATAAGGTTAAGAATCTTCTTGAACATCATATATGCTTATCCTATATGCTTTATCCATATCTTTCGTACCATATCTTTTATCTCATCCATATTCCATCATTCTTACTAGATACATCCTTTCTTTTTCATCCTTGGTTTTGATGAGGAATGGGGGCAAAGCACTTGGGCCTTGTGTATATATCTTGTCTAGTTGATCTTGATCATCCCATTCATTATCATTATCCTTGCATTATTCCATTCCATATCTCCTAGCTTATCAAAATCCATGTCATCATGTCCTTTTGCAACCTTGAATCTTATCATGCAAATCATATTTGAGCCTAGCTATAAAACATTATCCAATCCTCATATCTTTTGTCAATCAATCGTCAGCAATCATCAATCTTTTTGTACTTAGAGGATATCAGTAATCCTAAGTACTTATCATCATCATGCCTTATGGAATCAATCATTCTTGGCATATTAATCAATCAACTATTGTCATCTTTCAACAAGAGATATGTTGCTTGTGTGACATGTTTTGCAGTGACTTTCATTTTGATCTATCATTTATCCATGGTTGCATTACCTCTATTGTGGTTCATCTTGTTCCTTCAATCGGTCATACCATCTCATTCCAAATCAAATATCTTGAAAATCCAAAAACATCAGAAAATTTGTCAAAATCCAAAAACATCAAAAAATTTGTCAAAACCCAAAAACATCATAAAATCCATCAAAATCCAAAAACATCAGAAAATCCATCAAAATCCAAAAAACATCATAAAATTTGTCAAAATCCAAAACATCAGAAAATCCACGAAAATCAAAACAAAAAAATTCAAAAATCGCAAAACGCAAAAATAGAGTCTGTGTCAGTCGAACTACGTGGTCTCTACATGTATAACGTAGGCAAGACTAATCTTTGATTAGTCCCTAAGACCCCTAGGATAGATCTTTAGGTTACATCATTTGGTCGAACATTTGAGAATATCATGCAAACATCAGCACATACATTTCAACATTGATGATCTAATCTGAATAATGATTTGAAAATACATTAAGTAGAATTTGAATTGTTGTGCTTTTATTTTTATCATTTGCTTATCATTTCTTTGGAGCTACTCAATGATGTATTGAACTAGAGAAGAAAGGAAGGAGAATGATACTTTTCTTTGTTTGCTATTTGTGAGTTAGTCATTATTATTTTGTGAATTGTCGCGGGAAGTGCTCTACCAAGTATCATGGATGACATTTTGATTCACTTAAGAAAATGATTAATTCTTGTCTGTTTATGCAAGAAATGCTCAGGTCATCATTGGTCTATCTCATACCTTGATGCTTGTGTTTGCTTGCAATATCAAATATCATGAAAGAAATACTCAGGTCATCATTGGTCTATCTCATATCATTGATGCTTGTATTTTCTTTCAACATTTTTAAAAAGCTCAGTGATGATACAAAGCAAAATCAAAAGATTGTTGAAATGACACTTAGATTTGCATGATAAAATAGATTGCATCCATATTAGTCTTGCATATGCATTTATAGATTGTTTCAAAGCTACCAATTTCAATCTCAAAAGCTACATGTATGCCCTCTCCTCATCATATCACTATCTCTTCAATAATTCTTAGGATAATATATAATTGTTTTCCTAATCACCTCTTTCTGAATCATTTTCTTTCATTTCAATCATCTCAAATTCCATCCAATCTTAATCTATTAAGTCTAGCACAAATCATTTAATTGCATCCTTGGTTTTGTTCCCAACCTTGTTACAAGCCTTTATCCAATCATCATCATCATCATCATCATCATCATTGGGATGTATCCTTCCCTATCATTTTGTGTTGTTTCGGGATGTATCCTTCCCTCATCAACAACACTCTTATCATCATCATCAATCAATCTTGGCTTGCAACTTGACCGGGGCAACATCACGTTTATCCTTGAATCCATTTGTGCTTACTTACTTTTCATCTTCTCCTTTCATTATCTCTTCCTCATCCCATCCCCTATTCTATTCATCATTTTGCATCATCAAGTCCCAGTACATTAATCGATCTTATACTGGGGCATATCAATCAATCAGTGAAGTCAAATCACAAATCAACAATCTTATCAAATCAATCAATCAAATCTAATCAGCTTTGTTCAAATCTTGTGATCATCAATCTATCATGAGGTTAATCATTCAATCAATCAATCATTGAACCTCACCTATCATGAGGTTAATCATTCAATCAATAAATCATTGAACCTCGCCTATCATGAGGTTAATCAATCATCAATCTATCATTGATCCTCACCTATCATGAGGTCAATCATTCAATCAATCAATCATTAAATCTCACCTATCATGAGATCAATAATCTTCTAATCTATTAGGATCAACAATCAGCTGACGTGATCATCAATCATCATCATAATCAACTGGAGGAATTAGTATTTCTTTATCGGGAGATAAATTGTTTCATCATTATTTTTTCATCAAATCATCATCAAATCATCAAATCATCATAAAAATTCATAAAAATCATAAAAAAATTCAAAATTCATCAATTTATCTCCCGTGGGGCATATATCGCTATCATTTCGAAATTCAATATCTGGGGCAAGTCTGGAGCATATTTCAAACTTTTCGTCAATACTGGCAGCTGAGGCAAAATCATTCTTTTCTCGGGCAATGCAAACACATCACCAAAGAGGGCAAATGTAGACACCTAAAAATGGTCTAAGAATCTAACACACTTTAAATACCACTTATTTGATTAATTAATCTTTAATTATTCACTTAATAAATGTAAATAGGTCATTTATTTATATTAAGTTCATTATTAATTCCTTCTTATTTCATCATATTATTTTCTCTTTAATTAAATAAACAAAAAATTAAAAAACTCTTGTTTTATTTAATTACATATTATTTCACTTTATATTTCTATCATAATTGGGGCCACACAACCTAAATAATTTGTGTTATTTAATTACCTCATCACATTTCTTCTTAATTAAATAAAGATATCCTAAAATCTTTTATTTAATTATCATTTTCCTTTTGTTTTAATTTAATAAACAAACCTTATAGTTTGATTTATTAAATTATTTATTCCCCTTTTGCTAAATTTAAATAAATTTAAATTATTTAAATTAATGCATAAATCATTTACCACTATTCACTCACCAATAAAATTAAATTTTCAAAATCTAATTAATTCTACTGTCATTCACGAAAGAGCTTTGGGGACAAACCTGCAGGAAGTCCTCTCAATCCTCTTCCAACCACCTTCCCTCTCATCTTGCCTGGTGTTTTCATGGGGAGAAACAATCCTCCATGATCAGCTCCATCTTCTCATCCCATGCCATTCAATTCTCCAGATTGAATCCCAGCCTCTTATCCCGTATCCCTGCAAATGTGCTGCCGTTAAAGCTATACAACTCTTTTGGCTATAGGAAATGGATCCCAACTTATGCAATCTTACTCTGCAGGTTTTCCAAAGCATCCAGCATTCATTCAAGCATTCAAGCATTCATCCAGCATCCATCCAGCATTCATCCAGCATCCAGCATTTGCAGTCATGGCTGCAATCACAGTAGTTTTAATCATTTAGTCATATAGGAAATAGAATAGTTCAATTCTCATTCTCTAAGTGTCATTTCAATAGTCTAATTAGCTTCTAAAATTTGAGAGCAAAGTAGATTAGAGAGATCTTTAGAGTTAGAGAGCAATAGGATAGATTTCTGAAGATTTCTAGTTTAAATTAGTTTAAATTTCTTAAATCTTAGATGCAATGTCTTATTTAGAAGTGTAGAAGCATGTTTAGATTGTTTAACTCATTCCTACGCTTACACATACATATCGCATTGCTCAAAATGAAATAAATAATATTCAAACCAGATGACACTTAGGAAGTGGTGGTACCGCAAACCTATACACCACCCCCATAATCAAAGGGAATATGGAAATACATAAAATGGCTAGATAAGGAATCTACATTACCAAATAGAAGATGTTATCTAAAAAACAAGGATGACGATGATACACATAACTTAGACATAGAAATCCAACTAGGGAAAAGAGAATTAGAATCTCCAACGAAAGCCAAGAAAAAGTATTATTACCAACTGATTAAACTAAGAGAAAAAACTATTGCTAAGGAAGGAGATCCTAAACTTTCTAAAATTGGAGACTATTAGGATGACAAATTAGTGGCACAAGTTGTAGAGATTTTATCAGAATTTGAAAAACCATTCCCTAAAACATTTATAGACCTAAAGGACAAAAAAGGGGAAGCAAGAGTCATGAAGATATAGTTGAAAGGAGTTAAACTTATACAGAAAAGGCCATACTAACTAAACCCAAACATGAAAAAAAAGGTTAAAGCAGAACTAGACAAGATGTTGGAAGTAGGGATAATCAATCTAGTCAAAGATACATAATGGATTAGCCCTATGGTAATACAAAATAAGAAAACAAGGAAAACAATAATTCGTGTTGACTTCAGATAATTAAATAAATCTTGCATTCACAACCCCTTTCCTCTATCAATCACTGAAGAAATATTGGAATCAATGGCAAGAAGAGAAACTATTCCTTCACCAATGGATTTTTTGGTTATCATTAACTAAAAATAAGTGAGGAGGATCAACGAAAAGGAATATTTGTGACAAAATGGGACTCTTACATATACAAGGTGATGTCATTCAGAGTAAATAATGCACCAGCAATATTCAGCAGGATAGTAATAAATGCTTTTAAATATTATATACATGACTTTTTGTAGGTATATTTGGATGATTGGATGGTATATGGCTTGATAAAATACCATGTACAAGTATTAAGAATGATTCTAAATAAGTGTCGAATTATGTAGATTACACTAAATTTGAAGAAGTGTATGTTTGTAGTACCTTATGGGACCTTATTAGGACACATCATATGTAAAGAAAATTGTATGGTAGACCCCATGAAAGTTACTTTAATCATGACACTACCACCACCTAAGACACCTTTAGAAGTAAAAACTTTCTTAGGATATATCAAATATCACCAAAAAATTATAAAGAGTTATTCTGGAGTAGTTACACCAATGGTAGAACTATTGAAGAAGAAATTTGGTAGGAGTATTGAGTGGACTGAGGAATGCCAACAAGTATTTGATTCACTAAAGTACAAAATTGTAGAGGTGTCTATAATAATCGTCCTATCTAGATTACACCATTTCATGTATATGTAGATTCATCCAAAATTTATAGAGGGGAAATATTGGACAACCTAAAGGAAATAAGGACCATCACATAGCCTTTACAAGCAAAGAATTATCTAAGGTGGAGAAAAATTACAGCACTACAGAATGAGAACCCATAGCTATGGTTTATGCATTACATAAATTTAGACACTATCTACTATCACCCCATTTACATTCTTTATAGATCATGAACCATTAAAGTTCTTACTTAATAGACCTATCGTACAAGGAAGGATATGTTAGTGGTTACTCTTGTTCCAAGAATATTATTTTAAGATAATTGTAAAACTAGGAAAACACAATCAAGGACTTAATTACTTATCAAGAATTTAAACATGGGAAGAACCAGAAGATCAGGATGAAGATCTACCTAGCACACATCTATTTAGACTAAATGTGGTATCAAAGGAGCTAAATGATATTTCTATACTCTTATCTAAAATGGAATCTCCCACAGAACTCTCATCACAAGCTAAAGAATATCTTTTGTGGAAGTTTCTACCATATACATTAATAGAAGGAGAATTTCATCACATAAGACAAGATGAAATTATAGAGATTTATGATCATGAAAGAGAATCCATCTTGAAAGAAGCACATGAAGGAATAGGACATAATTGTGGTGAAACAACAACTAAAAGTGTTAAACTAGCTAGACTTTGGTGGCCAACCCTGCACAAAGATGCAAAAGAATATGTGAAGAACTATGACATATGTTAAAGGGTGGGGAAACCTACCACAAGAGATGAGATTCCCTTGAAACTATTACTAGCACAAATCCCATTTGAAAAAGGGCAGTAGACTTTATAGGACCCATTGAACCACCAACTAAACATTCAAGAACAAGATTCATAATAATAGGTGTAGAATACTTTTAAAAATGGGTAGAGGTAGAACCTACTAAGGACTGTACCATAAAAACCACCACAAGATTCTTATATAAAATATATTCACTAGGTATGGTTTCCCATTACCTATAGTAAGTGACCAAGGCAAACATTTTTTTAATAAATTAATTGCAAAGCTTCTACAAAATTTTATGATCATGCACAATAAGAGATCATCATACCATCCACAAGAAAATGGAGCAAGTGAAGCTCTAAATAAGGTAATTGGGACAACACTTCTAAAATGTGTGATGAAAATAAGTTAGACTAGGATATAAAGATACCTACAGTACTTTGGGCCTATCACACATCCTACAAAAGGACTAATAAGTTTACACCATTTCAATTAGTTTATGGAACTGATGTGGTAGTTCCCATGAACTTCATAGTCCTGAACTTACTTACCACACTCACATTGTAGCTGTATGATGATGCATCCTTAGCACAAAGGATTAAAGAACTAGAAAAATTAGATGAGAACAAATTGATAGCCTTATACAATTGGAAATTAGAATGGAAAAGACAAGAGGCTTGGCATGATAGAAACCTTTGCAAATAGGGGATCTAGTATTACTATATGATAGTAAATTCAAAAAGTATGGTAAATTAAAGGTAAGGTGGTTAGGACCATATTATGCATGAAATTACGAAGTCAGGAGTGATGAGATAAAGAGAATTAGATAAAAACTGCATAATAGAATATGTCAATAGCACAAGACTTAAACATTACCACCAACCTGAAGGATAAACATTATAAAGAATAAAAAGATACATAGTGTATATTATGTAAAATAAGTATCATAAATCACTAAACAGTCAAATCAAACCGTTAGTGGCCCAAAGTTACAAACAGCTAGAAAATCCTATGAAACCTAATGGGAAATGATATAAATGCATTTGACCAACCTAAATTTATTTAACCCCCTCAAAAATACACTACACTCACTTTGCATTCAAACTCTCTAAGTAAAAAAAATGTGATCCGAGCTTGGTTGTTCATATGTACACAACTGCAAACAATGGCAACCCAACCTTGGTGAATGTTACTGAGAAGTCATGACAAAAATACAAGAAATTCCCATTCAAGGAAATGGAGGTGGATAAATATGGTGCATTATTGAGTATCCCATAGACGTGGTCTACACAGAGGACATAAGAAAATACATCCAAGACCTAATAGTAAAGATCAATCACATGAAATTTGAAGAGCATAAGCTAACCCTCCTCACTCAGGATCAAAGGTGATGAGCGCATTATTGTATTGAGAGGGGTGAATTAGTATAATACGATCTTTATTTTTAAAACTAGAAACTATAATAATATTATTTGCAAAATATCATTCACATAAGATCTAATAATTTTGCAATACAAGAAGAACACATGATTTACGTGGAAACTCTTACAAGAGAAAACCACAACAAAATATTGCTTGATATTAAAATATCTTACAATATTTGTAGGTATCAACCTATAGGAGATGCCAATCCCCTCAAATTTAATTTATAAGCACCAACCCACTAGAGACACCAATCCCCACAATTTGTAGGCACCAAACTACTGGAGGCCCCACTACTAAGCACCGACTTGGAAAGAGACACCAATCTCTCCTTTAGGAAGCCCCAACTTCCAAAACATAGTTCTATCTTGAATGTTTCTTCTATAATGGATGATGAATAATTTAATCTCCTCTATAAGAATCTTAATCTCATATATCTTCAATAAAGGATATTCATATAAAATTCCTTCACAAAAATCTACCTTGAATGATTTATTCTTTGATTCTACGCTCGCTACTTTTCTTCACTTAGATCTCATATAATCACCTTAAAAAATCTTCTTCAACTTTGGTATAATCTCCTTCAAAAAAATTCTATGATCTCCTTCAGCAATCTGCTATAATCTCCTTCAGTAATATATTATAATCTCCTTTAAAATATCTTCTTCAACTTTGGTATAATCTCCTTCATGATCCTCTTCTCACGTAATTATGTTGGTGAATATATGATATATCCTTTTTTATCTTTCACACACACATCTCTCACTTTATTCCCCACACTCTTTTATCACATACTCATCTCTCACACTTCTACTCTCCACACAATTCTTTCTTTTTATATCTTCATTATTCAAGTGAAAAGATATATCTCTTAGAAAGAGATAACCCTCTAAAGAATCATCAACTTTTATAAAGAAGTGATTGTTGCTTTTTAAAACTAATTCATAATCATTTTTAATCTTTACTAAAATATTGTCTTCTACTAATATAAATGGTTGTTGCCTTCTCTCCAATATAATCAATGTTTTTACTAACATAAGTGTCGCCTTTTAATGAAACACAACCTCTTAGTGAATGATATTAATTGAACTTCCAATCTCTCACCTTTTAATATGAATAATTGCCATATATTAATTGTTGTTTTAGTATTGTAAGTTTGATGTTATTAATAATCTTTAGCATTGTTATATATTTTAACTAAAATGAATCACTACCTCTTAATAAAGTTTGTTGCATTTATCATGATTGCTTCCTTGTCTTTTTAACTTTTTCTATAGTCTTAATAACACTTTTTTCCCAATATATATATATATATATATTAACTTGGTTGTGTTTCGCTAGAAAAGTATATATTTGGGTAATTAATATTTTTATTTTACATAGGCGCCAAAGTAAATTCCACTAGCATGGGTCGATTACCTTAATTGTTATTCATTATCTCTCAATCACAACTCATTATCATTCACTACCTCATTTTATTTTGAAATCGATGACACTTAAACCAATAATCTTTTTTATTCATGTTGAAGTCAATAAAAACCATTTCCTATATTATTTCTTTGATATTAATGATAATACTCTCATAAAATGACATAACAACCTTAGATCCAAGAGATAGGGAAGAAGAATCTTGACATTTGGAAGGATTTCCTAGATTTTTGTGATGATCAATCGGGTGTGACTAGTTTTGAGCAGAGTCCATGATGAGTTCATATATCTCAAAAAACTCTACTAGCTAACAAGAGAAGAAATTCATGTGGTAACGGGGCTAAGCATGGTGGGGGAGGTTCCAACAAAGAAAGCAGTTAAGAATGATATAGTGACCACATTGATTAGGGAAACACTTGATGAGTGAAGCCTAAATGTTTGTGCAATCACAAACCTCATGGTGTGGTATGCAATAATGGAGATTGCATACAAAATTTATTGTGCAAATAGGGAGGATTCCGCTACAGCCACATCAATTCACACTACATATCAAATGATGGTGTAGGGGAAGGATTTCAATCTCTACGAGATCATGAGAGAGTAGCTTGTGGAGAACCTCTAGAAAATCAAAACTTCCTAATAAATAATTTGGTAGGGTACACTACTCATATGCATAGTATTCTACTTCCTTAATGAGCTCCCAACATTCAAAGGAAAAGTATAGCAAACAATCCTTCCAACAACAGATCAAATCAAAATGCACACCTGATAATTCCTAGATAAATAAACATATACCGCAGATTCTTCAAAAGCTTCCAACAACAATTATAGACTAGGGAGAATATACCATATGAATCCATCAAATAGTATTTCAACACCATCTTTACTGGTGGATAAAGACTATACCTACATGGAGGTGGTGGAGCCATGGATAACTTGGATTCCTAAAATCCCTTACAAGATATCACAAAAAGAGGTGTATGCTTATGCTGCAAACATAGTCAATAAGCCAAAAGACCCAAAGACAAAACAATTTGGGAAATGTAAATAAATATGGATCAAATTCATAAGAATAATGCCCAGGAAAAGTTTGATAAAAACAAAGAATAACTGTGGAAACAATGGGGCATCACACCAAAGGAAGCAATGCAACCATCTTCTTCCACACTAGCTCCAGAAACCTGCACACCAACAACAAGAATGTTTGGGATATTACATGGGACTACAAGAACACAATTTAAAGTTACTGCATCTTCTTCATAGATGGTAACCATACAAGACATGCAAGAGATATTAGAAACTATAATACAAATGAGTGCAGAGAAAAAGACCCACAAAGCAAGGGTCAAACAAGTGGTAAAAAGGAAGATAATTCAAACTTCCAAGGAAGAAGAGGAAGAAGAAGTACAATAGGTATACAAGCCTCCGTAAAAGAATAAAAATAAATAACATATAGTTCAAATACAACAACCAGAGGCAGTAGAGCAACCATAACCCCCAATTGATGTTATGATGACTACAAATGCCATAATCTATCACAATATGCTTTCACAAGTCTTATCCATGTATGAAGATGCAAAAAATAATAATAAGGATAGGATAATGCAGAGCCGAATATTATATATAAGGAGATTTGATAAAATTTTAGAGGAAGTGAACATGGAATTCCCACAACCAATAATCACCACAATCCGAGAGAAAAGGGAGAGAGCCTTAAAAGAGGAGGAGGAAATAAGGTAAAAATCTATTGTAGAAGTAGGGTCTAACTTTACCGTAGATCAAAAGGAGAAAATTACACAAGCTCAAGCATAAGATCTCTTCACAAAATAGAGAGTAAATACCCTAATGGGGAGACAACAAGAGGAAATTGCTAAGCTATAGGAGGAAACCATAGAAATCACAAAGACACTCCTAGATTTCATCTTAGAAGAGGAAAAAGAAAAGAAAAAACCAACATCTTCACCAAAAAATAGTCCATTAAGTGAAAGAAGGGATGAAGAACAAGAATAAAATATTGAAGAAACATTTGCATTGGTTTCTCCAATCCAATAAATCAAGGACTTCCTAGCATAACAAAAAAAATTGCAACCAAGACCTACACCACAACTAATCTAGTTATTGGTGATGGGATCACAAGTGAATCTAGAAAACAACTCCCCACTCGAAAAAATTCAACTAGGAGATATTTTTCATGTGAGCGATAGAGAAGAAATACTTCAGGAATATATGGACAATGCAAAGCAACTAGATGATGTGGTACAAACATTGAAGAATTCAATTTTGCACATACAAAGGGACACTTCCCTTCCCCTACCATAGTAGCTTAAATAATTGATAGAGGGTATACAATCATATCTACAACCACAAAAGGACAAAACAAGATAAGAAGCATATTGATGGTGTTTTTAGCACTACAACAACACAGATAGAATACAAGTATCCTATCTCTCTTGAAAGGTAAATTTCTATCAGCAAGCCTCAAGAAACAACCCCAAGGTCTCTAATGTCAGGTCTTGACAATGCACAAAAAACTCAGTGAAAATGTGATTTGTTGGTAATCACAAGGGGTCTTTATGGTAAAATAATGCTAAAAATATTAAGTCAACAATTTTCATAGATCTATGATCTGGAAATTATATTCTCATCAAATATAACAATTTAGTGATGCTTTCCAATCCTATTCTAACAGTAATCTCAAAGAAATATCAAAAGATGAGGGTTCATAGAGATTTCTAATCTAAATCCTAAGTGCAATCATGAAAACAATACAACATGCAAGGTGGACCAATCTTCAATAACCAATTCCTACTTAACCAAGATGAATCTACAATATAATAGAAATAGTGCAATCTCCAATGGTATGAAAGATTTTCAAACTGTGAAGCATTCAAACATTCACCCCAAAACAACATGAAATGCATAAACACTCATAATTGAACTATTGCAATAAGAGTAGGCCCAGGCTAACTTGACATAGTAACTTACAATCAACAAGCCTCCAAAAGTATGGACTGAATATTCCTCATACACCTCAAATACTTTATCATCAACTTGAAAGAACTGAACTAAATCTGAAAACTTAATCACCTAAAATAACTTTAAAGCTACTTTGAAACATAGGAACCATACACATAGGTGAAACAACATAGAAAATAGAACCAAATCAATGTCTTCTTAGGTATTCACTTCACCAAAATTTTGCAACAATTCCAAAATCAATCTTTACAATGATGAGAGACCTCATATAAATAGAGTTTTATCAAAATTGTCGGCCTAGAAGAAAATTAAATTAGGGCATAGAATATAGGTTGGCCAAAATAGGTCGACCTTGGTAGTTCTCCTTTCCCATTTAATTTTACAATAAAATATCTAAATTCGGCCTTAAATGATACATCAATTTTAAATAAAAAGGCTTGGACACAAATTTCTAGGTATGGCTGACTTGAACTTCCAACTAGCTGATGTAGTATGCACAGAGCTCGAGGTAACCCCCCTATTCGTACTCCTTTTCCATTTTTTTCCTTCTAGAAAATTCTTGGACCTTATGAAACACCTTATTAAGGTCGGGCTGACTAGGAATAGGGATAAACTTTAACCTTAATTTAATTGATTTTATCTCATATACATATTTATCTAAAGTCTTATCCCAGTCAATCTTCATCTCTTGATATTTATGCAAAATAGTAATGTACATGGCCTCATCCTCTAGATGATTCTTTGTAATTTTTCCATCTTCAACTTGTGTATATACCTCTTTCCACCATTGCTTTAGCTGATCAATTTTCAAATCTTCCTTACTGATTTTCTTCCTCCAAGTCATGATATTTGAAAATAGCATGCAACAACCCAAAATGTCTTCCAACTTATTTTGTATATTAGGAATCTTTTCCAAGGTTCTATCCATAACCTCCCTTTTGAATCTGAATGCTTCAATCCATTCCCTTGGTTTGTCCACATCTTCAGAGGCTAAAATATCTCCTTTTATCAATACCTCTCTGGGAATCTCCATGGCTTTGATTGACCTTGTCATAAATTTGTCATATGTTGCTTTACATTATGTTGCTAACTGCTACACATCTTCTAGAAAAGAAGTATTTTCATATATATGCAAAATTTCCTCAATCAAAACAATTCCCTTCTTATATAAACCATTAATCCATTGTTGGGTGGTTTGAACATAAGTCTTCTTCTTTTCCACTTCAGTAATGGCATCCTTAGAAATTATATCGACTGGGATGGATGTACCTGTTTAATTCTGAGTTTGCAAAGGTTTAATCAAATGTTGGATATATTTCTGCAAGTCTTCAACTTGTTTTTGCTTTGCTTGGGTCGTATTTTCCAATCTCTTCAGGATGGCATCCACAAAATATTTCAAATATCTAGCTTCCTATTTCTTTGTGGATGATCCTAAGTTGATGGTCTCCACTTTGTAATCTAAAGGAGTAGCTTCATATTTGTTCTTTTTAGCTATGGGAGTGGCAACATGTAGTATCTTGTTGTTGACCTTGTCTCTTGTAATTCTGAAGATAGTTTTTGCCTTCTTTTTCTCTTTAGTCTTTCCTATGCCTGCTAGAAATTTGTCCCAATCTGGAACTATCTCCTCAATAACTATTGGTTTAGGCTTCAGGATTTCTTTCAACAAGTAAGGGGCAATGGATTCTTCTAGATTTGTATCCATCTGAGGACTATTTTTTCCTCTAAGGTCTTATGATTTATCTAGCTCAACATTTTTTGACTTTTCTTGCTCCTTATTTTCATCTTCTTTGTCAGAATGTTGTACTTCTTCTTTCCTCGGTGGTTCAGAGGGAACCTCCTCTATCTTTTCATGTTCTTTCCATTCTTGATCTTCCACCTCAGATGTCTTTTGTTCCAACTGCTCCCCAAGATTACTAAGATCTCTATCTTTTGGAGTTTCTAACTCGTCTTCCTCTTGCTCTTGTCCTTTGGAAGCTTTTGTTACATTTTTTGGTATTTCTCCCTCTTCCTTATCAGAGTGAACATATTGACGAGGTGATTGGGGAAGAGTATTTTCTTTGAAAACCTCTTTCATAGTTTCAACTTTATCAGATGGTGGCTCATTTGTAGCCTTTTCTGATTCTTCAACCACTTTCTTTGAATCTTCCATATTTGAAAGTGGAACCCTTGGTCTAGGAGAATTCTTCCTTACATATCCCTGGGTCTTTTCCCCAGAACGCTCTATTTCAATTGCTCCTTCTTGCATTTCTCCTTCACTATCTTTAGCTTTCTTTGACTTCTTAGAAGGAGAGGGACCCTTATTACCTCCTTTAACCAGTTTCATTTTCTTTGAAGGTTGAGCCTCTATGGTTTCTTCAATAATTTCCTTTGTAGGATTCCTCCTCTTAGGTATTGGTTGTCTCTTGAGTTCAACACCTTTGTCCATTGTATTAGCTCAACCTCTAGTTCTTCTCTTGATGATAAGAGGCTCTTCTTCATAATCATCTTCTTCCTGAGCTGCAAGCATATCCTCTTTTGTTTTCTCTAAGTCATTATCTAAAAAAGATTGAGACTCTAAATCTCCCATCAGTTCATGTGTAGGCTTGATTCCTTCTACCTCCATGTTTCCAACATTTTATGTTTTTTCCATTGCTTTGAATACTTAATTACTTGGGCATTGATCTGATCTAACTCCGCTACTTCATCCTCAACCTAGTCAACAGTAGGGAAGAGGATTATTTTGGAATTACATATAATCATATTGTATTGGATCCTCTTCATCCTCAATTTGATTAGGTACCTATATTACTCTATAGAGTCTTATAATCTTTAATGAAAGCCTAGAATACTTTCTCTTGATCACTTTAAATTCATTTATGCAATTAGCCCAATAATCTTCTATATGCCCTTTATGCATGTACTCTCTATTGGCCATCCATTGTGCTACTCCATTTGGATCAAAATTATATTTGTTTGAGTAGGTATTCAGATGTAAATGAGCCATTTCTCTCTCGGAGTGATGGGCATTGGGAATTATTGGGTAGGCATCCCATCCATTAATTGTTAAAGGGAACTCTCCACCAACCCCAATCTTATTTATAGCCTTCAAAATTGAATTAAAAGCAACCAAATGTCTTGTTACCTCAAGTAATACAACCTTATCTGTCAGATACCTTGAAAGCTTGTAGGGTGCCTTTGGGTTGCATTGGACTCTAATGTAAACTTGGAAAATTGAATGAACTAGGACTCATGTTTCTTGACTAAATCCATTGCATCATTATAAATCCTTACATGTAATGCATCCTACAAAGTTCTTGTAATGTACATTGTAAAGGAATCATTCACCCTCCTATAATTGAAAGTATTCAAATGAAGATGAGGGTAAATATCTTACACTCTATCTTGGCCAATTATACATTTACAACTCAAGTCTTTATACTTGTAATGTCTGGAAAGCATATATACTACATAAGAAGTCATGGTGAATGTTCTTGTATCATGCACTTCCCTCAAGTGTTTGTCTAGATTATCACTAATCATTCTTGTCCAGTGGTAGTTAATTCCTTTCTCAATTTGTGTCATGACATAAAACATCCAATCCTCAAATACCAAAGCCTTCTCCAATCCCATCAATCTGCTAAGAAGGGTAATTATATTTATTACACGATTTTGCTTCTAGCTCAATCAGGTAGAGTTATGTTTTCTTTACAAAGTGAAGTAAAAGGTAAACATTCTACTCTGATATGTTATATCCATATGCATAAAATATATTATCAACTAGATTGCATTATTACCTTATGCAAATGCATACAACAAAGAAGAGAGTGAACAATTGTTGCAAAAAGTAGTCTTTATTGATAATCATAAGTGTATAGTGTCCCACACAAGTTGTGGGACTGACTATTTTAATGTGGTAAAAGAAACAGACTATACATTTATAGATACATAAAGCAAAAAAATCATATGGAATAAAAGGGGATCCATCATTGCCTGAATGACAAATCCCAATTGGGTTGAACTGCATATGTTTCAGCCTCTCTTGCTTGTCTAGCCTCCAATTCTCCAAGGTTTCCTAAATGTGTGAGGAAAATTTTGTTAGAGCTCGGGATCACCAATCATTACATATGCAAACATCTAAAAACATATAGCCTAATCCTCATAAAGCATTGAAATAGTTTGCATATCACAGATGTCTAGGAAAATAGAAATGTTATCATAAACATCTATCATAAACTCTGTTTTATCTAACATGTTTGTTCATTGTGCATGAATAGGTGAAATCTTTATTGTTGGTTCGTTTCATTCGATCAAAGCATGTGGAGTAAAATGGGCTCCCACAAGGGTTGAGCCCAACATGCTTCCCTCTTGTGTTTTAAAGAGGGATACAAAAGCAAATTCATCCCACTTTAGTTCAATTGAGAAAGTGCACATCACTCAAGATAGTGAGCCTCTAGGTCACTATCATGAATGACATATATTTTCTCAATAAGATTTAAATAAGAGAAATGACAGTGAATACAAACAATGGTGTTCATTAAACAATCATGATTCAAGATATGAGTATGATAGATCAAGTTATAGGCTATCAAGAAATAAACTTTGTATCATAAAAGAACATGAAAGACAATGATTTAAGTGATCCAAGAGTTGAGTGAGGACAAGGTTAGTAACTTTGGCATCCATGAATAACAGTCTAAAGGGGAAAAAATCTGACAATTGAAACCATAGTCAACAAAGCAATCTAAAACCATGGCATTCTTCTTCAACAATATGCAAAGAGTGGCTGACAAGGACATTTGTTAAATAATCATCATGGCACAAAAAAACCTTGCATAGATGGTGAAGGAAAAGGATCATGAAATCACATACATCTTTATGTTATAGGATTGAAACTAGTATGCATGGTTAAGCTATGAAAAGTAGAGGAGAAGACAGTCACTATGCAATCACAATGGATATGAGTTCAAACACATGATTCTTTGGAAAGGCATTGTAAAAGGTACAGTCCTCTAAAAGGCATTTTATGGTGAAGAGGCAAA
>VDFB02281492.1:61580684-61600132 GCA_007258455.2 Sequoia sempervirens
CAATTAATAATGTTGATAAATAAGGTAAACTAGTATAGTAAAAACTTATTCACTTAATATATACAAATTTGAAATATCGATTAAATTATATTGTGATTATTCAATAGATTACTTTGTGGAAGTATAAATCAAAGGTACATAGACAAATCCTTTAGGGAAAAATACTTCATCATCACAAAAAGGATAAGTCTCTTTGATCTAATGAGAATGTTACATTAATCCAAGTATCTCTTTTCAGTCCTTTCAATCTAACAGGATTCTAGTAGCACAATAGTGTGTAACTTATAAAACCCCATAAAACAACGATCTAAGAAATCCAATTTAAAGAGAACCAAAGGTGGAAAACCTTAAATGGACTCCCAAAACCAAAACCACCAAAAATATATGGTATGGTAAAAACTCAATGCCTCATGTGCCAAATATTCAATGCTCTTATGAGTAGTAATAACTATCAACATATTTTACCCATTTTAAGATTGGGCAAATATTCCCAAGCATGGAACTCCAAAATCCAAAGTGGCCAACTAATGTGGACCTCACTCAATATGAAGAAGATCCTTCACTCTCTCCTAGCACCTAGGATTGGGAAAATAGTGTAGATAAGGTCAAATTGACTTGTAGCCACCAATGTAGTATACATAACCTTCCCTCTTAATGTCATTACAACTAATATGATTGTCAACCAAGAGAAAATAATTAATATAGGATTCACCTAATCACCCTTAGATATCCATGTAACCATTCCCAAGGTATTAGAGTCACATGAACTATAGAGGATTTGCAAGTTTAATGTCATCTTAATCCTAATACTCTCCTACTTGATATTATACATTGTAATGACATAAATACAAAACATAAAATATATAAAGTACAAGATGTAATACTCACGGCTTCCCTACACCAAGAGAACTTATTTGTGCTCATCGGTTTCATAATTGAATCTACAACATTATTCCAAGTTTCAACCTTCTAAATCATGATATTACCATTTCTCATCATCTTAGGTTGAAAGTGATACTTAATATAAATATACTTCATGCAAGCATGTTATATGGACTTCCTAGCAAAATAAATATTACTCCAACTATCTCATCTATAGCATCAAAAATTGTACTCCCTTTTAGGTGAAATTACAATTTCACACTCTATTTGTAATTGGCTTCAGTGACCTTTTACACCAATACATTTTAAACATTCCCTAGCCCTAAAACTTCCTATCAACCCAAGAGAATGTGTCTATGCTACTCTAGAAAGCATCTTATTGATTAAATATCATCAAATTAACTCTAACAAGTTCCCTCACCATGAAAAAGTCTTGATTTTAACAGACCCAAAACACCCAAAATAATTTTTTTGAGTGTGAGAAAGCTAATCTAGGGTGCACGATGCCCTAGACCATCTATTTTTCCCAGCAGATTTGATTTCCCATTTTGGCAGTCTCTAATTTTAGAGATACAATTTCAAATTTGGATCTTGGCAATAATTTAATCTTGAAAATTCAAATTTAAATAAGTCATCCCAATATTTAATTTATCCTAAGTTCCATTCTATAAACATGAATTATTATTTCAAAATTAAGGAGAAGAATCATAAGACAAACATTCTCTACCAAAATATATTCAAATTTACAGGTTTTTAAGACGAATTTCAGATTTGATCAAGTTGCTATCATGATTGGAGTTTGATGCAAATAGAAGAGCATGGTGGATTCTAGGTTTTAGAGATTTATTTGGCCCTCTTCAACTACCTAATTATTTTTTTCAAAGTGTTCTCATCTTCAAGCTTTGATCAACTTGTTGCCCTAAGCAAGGTATTGATGCATTCTAGATTTTCTTAAGGGTATTTTATTTTCTCTTGGTTTGATCTCATTTATGTCATTTAGAAATCTTTCTCTAACACATTTGAGTAGGGTTTTTAGCATTTTAGCTCATTACACCCTTAGATGCACTTAAGGTTAAGAGCACACACATTGTTTCATTCAATCAATTGGATATTCATGGAGGTAGAAATAGGTCAAAACAAGGGTTTGACTTACGAAAACTCCTATATAGCCACCCCATTGTCCCTTTTTGTTATTATTTTTGTAGGTTCATATTTGAAGACGGATCTATTTCAAAGTAGAATTATAGGGAGTTATAGGCTTATGAAGTCAAATTCAGAAAATAAGGAGCTCGATCTACCTAGTGCACTGTGCCCTAGATTAGATATATTTCAACCTCAAATTATTGTCATGGGTGCACAATATTATTCCCTTTTTAGATCTATTTTCATTTTTCGTCAATTTAGTTTTGTCATTACAAAAAGTTTGCATTTTTATATTAGGTTTTCTAGTCAAATCAATTCAAATAATCCACATTAATTTCAATCAATTTCCAAGGCAATAAAAGAACCAGATCTAAGGAATATTGGCTCTCCTCTTAGATTGCTATCCAATCTCATACCCTTTCTAATTTTCCTTCTAATGTTAGTTGGAAAAGGATTGATCTTAGTGAGCTATACACTAGTCCTATGATCCATTTTTCACCTTAAACAATGTTGAATCTAAACCATCACATAATCAAAACTAACTTCTAAACATAATTTGTAAAATTAAACTACCTTTCTATCTAGATATATGTAGCATCCATATTATCTACTTTGATAGTAGGAAAAATAGTCAGGGGTGCCTCTTACTCATTCAGTTAATAGCACTACCAAATAAAGTAAACACAACCACTAGCAAACCTTTGACTATCAAAGTCACATGTTCAATCTACATCAATAACTTGCCTTGTATGTCTAACATCCAGTCCACATTATTAGGACCATGATAACATAAGCAATAATAAGAAGCTCCTCAAAAATATCTAAATCCCTTTTTGACACAATTCTAATGCTCTCTACCAAGGTTAGACATAAATCTACTAAGAACTCCCATTACATGGATAATATATGATATATTACAATCCATTACATGCATCAAGATACCAACACTAGCATAAGGCACATTATATGTACATATTCTTAAAATCGTCATCTAACTTAGCACACATATCTAATGAAATCATAGTGCCTAGATAGGTATAGGAATTCTCATTGATTCACAAGTATGCATTGTAAACCACCACAATATAGTGTTAGCATACTTACTTTGACTAAGATAAATATTTATGTGAACTTTCTCCCTTCTAATTTCCACTCCAAGAATAAATTTTGTTAGCTTAAATCATTCATGTCAAATGCATTAGTAAGTTTATTTAAATTTGGTAAGATCCACGCATATAATGATTATAATAAGACAATGTAGAAGATGGATATCACATTCCATACAAGAGATGTCCATGTGCCAAGATTCCCTAAAATTTAATATATATAAATATAGAATAAACCCTTGAGGTAGGGTAACACCATGCAATACTCCTTATGGAAGGATCTACTTGATGCTATATCTCCAAGAGATCCCAAACACATATCATCATAATCAACATATATCCTTCTAATGGTTGTATGCATTAGAAAATGGAAACACAAAAACAAAGAAATAAAAAACATAATTAATCTAACTCCTATTCCCAAATCCAGCTACAAACCTCAATTTGAGTATACTAGAATGATTTTCTCATAAATGATGTGGATGTTAAACTCAGTACTAGTTTAACACTAAGTATATGAATGATAAAAATTATAGTAATTTTTCATAAAATACTTGTGTGAATGATGAATGAAATTAGGGATTTGCAAATTTTTGAACAATTAGATGAATGGTGAGGATTTGATCAAGGATCAAGAGATAACTCAACTAGTTGTGGAGTCAACTTGGAGAGGTGAAGGAGATATCTAAAATAAATGAAAGAAAATTATATTTTGAACTCATGGAAGGATAATAATATTTTTTATTAACTCACTAAATGGATAATGAGATAAGGAAGTTGCTAGTTAGAAAATTGAGTTAAATTGTGAGGTTATGATTATGAATTTTAGTGATTTATTTAAAAATAAATTATTAGGTCACAATTATTCAATAATAAAGAATCAATGGAAATAAATTTGATAATAATAATGGTAAATGATAATTATGATAATAATGTTCAAAAATTTAATGATAATAATAATAATTAATGGCTTATAATTAAAAGATTATTTTTAGTGTCTGCATTTTTCCCTCTTTGAGACAATATTTGAAGTGATATTGTTTCAAAGGAAAGAAGGTAGCTAAGAAGATAAAATTAGAAGAGATGAAAAAAATTATGGTATGCCCTACTTGAGTAGAAGAAACAGTGAAAATTTAGTTAGTAGAATTATTGATGTACCCTCAAGAGGTTATTCATGAAAAAAATTCATGGATAAACTCTCAAAAGAAAAGATGTGATTAGATGGAAGATGGAAAAATGATGGAAGAAAAGTAGAAGAAAAAGGTCTACAGAAAAATGAAAATATGGATGTAAGAAGCATGATTATTGATGAAATAATTTTGGATTTATTATGATGATTAATTGAGTTTACTTGAGTAGAGAAACCTTAAATAATATAGTAATGGATGTTATGCATCAAGGTATATAAGACCAAGGTGATAATATATGTGATGTTTGGACTGACCCAAAAATCAAAGGTCACCTACTTAAGCATATTACATTTGACACCATGATATGGAAGACCACAATGTTGTTGTGATGATGTACTATAAAAATTGTGATAAATGTAGATTAATTAAAAATACATACAAGTAATCATACACAATGATGTAAATACAACCATGATGTTTCCCCTAGTCAAGATAAAAAGAAATTGATTATTAAAGATGATGATGTTGTTGATGTTGGAAGGATGCATCTTGAAAATAACATGAGGATTATGTTGTTAATGATGAGAACAACATAAAGATTGGGAATAGTGTATCCTTGATGATGATTATATGACTAAAATGGATCAAAGTTTGTAGCGAAGCTAGGAACAAAACCAAGGGATTTTTGGATATTGTGTTGATTAGATAGTTGGATTGCATGTATTAGGATTGTTGCGTTTGTACATGGACTACTTTTGGGATTGGGTGGACTATGGATAGATGTAGGATAGGTGCATTAGTATGATCTTTCCCCTAATCAAGATAAAAATTGATTGATTGATTGATGATGATGACGATGTGGAAAGGATCTACATACCAAAAATAATGTGATAATTTGGAACAACATATATTAATGATGATAATGTGGCTAAAATGGATCAAGGTTTGTAACAAGGCTAGGAGCAAAACCAAGGAATATTTTGGATGGTGCATTAGATTTTGTAGCAAGATTGCATAGATAAGGATTGTTTCATTTGTATGGATTTCTTTTGGGATTATTTGGTTTATGGTGGAATATTTGGATAGGTGGATTGGATTGGATTGGATTATTATGAGGAGTATTTGGATTTCTTAAGATTAGAAGCTCAGAATTGATGACAAGGAAAAAGAAATTCTAGTGATAAGGATGAAAGGAAAAGGAATTACTTAGTTACTATATGGGAGGATTATTATGTGGGAGATAGAATACATGAGCATTATTGGATAGAGGATCTAGGAGATAGGAGAATTATTAGATAGATGATTTAGGACATGATCTTCAAGGACTAGGTCACATAAGAATAACATATTTTCTTCAATATATGAGATTGCATATTTATATATAGGTAAATATCATGACCATAGGTAGTGCATGGCCAAAACAATGGAAATTTCAAGAGTTTTTCAAAGCATTTTTAAGTTTGTTCCCTTAGTCATTATTAAGATCAACGTGGGTAGGGAAGATGGGCAGAATGATATGGAATGAATGGGAAATGATGTGGGATGAAGGGATGGAAATCTCATGAAAAATATGTGATGGATGAGACAACTTGGACCCAAGTGTAGTGGTAAACAAAGATAATTTATTTCATGCATGACACATATTTTCCAATTTTTCATCATGGTACTTATCACATAAGAATGGTTTTCACTATTGGACAATTTTTTTCTCTTTACTTTTTTATTTCTTATTTTGTTCTCAAACATGATGTTTTGAACATGTTTTCATCATGGTGGCTTCCCCAAGATGTCATAGAAATGGTTTTCACTAGGCGATTTTTCTCTTTACTATTTTTTTAATCTTTTAATTTTTTTTGGTATTTTCTATATTGCATGATGTTCAAATGATCATTAAATATTCTCATCCACTTGATGGTACTAATGTATATTTTCATGTGATGTGTCATGATATTCCAATAATGACATGTATGAAGGAATTTAATTATCAAGATCATGGCGATTGCATAAACCCATGGATGTTATTGTGACCCTTGTTGATACCAATGTTGGCCTTATCCAAATGCACACATTGTTATAGAGTTTCTTTAGATTTATTATGATAAATTGTTTCTACCAAGACATGACAAATTTATGAGTTAGAATTTTTTTATTTTAGATGAGATCTTGGATTATGATGGGGGGTGGTAGACATGGATGGATTATTTGGAATGTTGGTTGTAGGATTTTTATTGACAAAACTTGGGATGATGAATGATGGATTTTATATTTTGGATTAATAGTTTTTTAGGACCACAATTATTATATGCCTTGTGTGGTGGGATTGATGACTATTTTGAAGGAAGCACTTGGATATTTATTATATGCAATATGTGGCTTTTGATTGATTATTTTATTTTGACATTTTTCTTTTATTGGATTTACCACTTCACTTTGCTTTGGAATCTAGATCACTTTATTTATTTTTTGTTGATTTATTGGTTCATTAATTAGTATTTTTTTATTATTTTTTTGCTTAATTTGGTCCCAATCAATAGATTTAAGGATTTGGTAATGATGGTCCATGGAATGGATGGAAGGATTGCTAACAAAAACCTTACAATAAGGACTAAATATGGCCCCTATTTTGATGCTTGCATTGGATGAAGTTTCCCCTAGTATCATCAAGGTACCACTAACATCATTATATTTCTTGATCATTGGATAGCCAGGACCTTGATATCTAGGATTTATATAAAATTGCACTAGTTATTAAATACCTTGTTCATGTATGCCTAATCCATTTTCCTTGATATTGCATGCTTTGACAAATTCTATTTGTGATGGGGTATTTTCTATTTTAGAAATAAGATGATATCTTATTTTTATGGAGTTGGAAATAATTAATTGTATATATATTTTATTCTACAAGAAAGCTTGCTTTAACAAAAGTGGGTAATCCTAGTTAAGAGGTTGTTGGGGATTTCTCCTTGTTTGTGACTATTTTCTCTTGATCATTTGGAATGTTGATTTGATCCATAGTAGCTTTTTTATCGCCATATCTAATGTGATGCATGTCATTTATGTGATAATCTATGTCTCTGGAAGAGAGGCAAGTGTCTCATCTTGTGAAATGGAGGTTATTAGAGTATGAATGGGATAAAATTCAATTTTATGATCATCAATGGTATAAAGGTGGATGAGGGGATCATCTTCGATTTCTTAATCATAGGTAGGATCTTGATCAAAGATAAAAATATCTTAGATGTCATGATCATATATAGGATCTTCATCAAATATCAGATTATTTCGAATATTGGGACATTTGGGTATACTTTTGAGAAATTTATTGAAACATACATATTTTCTTGGATGATGAGGGAGGATTGGAATTTTATGCTTCTATTTCAGTGCTTAGTTCCTCAAGAGCTTGTTTCATTAGGCTAAGTGCATTGCAAAAGGGTACTTGATGAAACTCATCATCTTTCGGCATGTGTCATGATCTTATTGCAATGTGCTCACTCTTTGGAGAACACTTGTATTCACAAAGCATATAGCTAAAATGCACTAGGGTTGTAATGTCATAATGAGGACAAGTGTCCAAATGATATTGTAGTGCATGCTCTCCATGCATCACATTTCAGTTCCTCAGCCCTAGAAAGGAAACTACACTAATATGGAGCTAATGAAAGATCAACACTTGTCGATATTTCATTATAGTGCTTCACTTCTTCAGAGTAAAATTTCATGTTCTCGATGCAAAGGGAAAATATGCTAAGCAATAGCCAATGAAAATGGGACATGTGCTTGTCCCTAATTTTAGTGTGGAACATCTTTATAATACGTTTCTTTGAAATAAGTGCATTGAAAAAGGGTTTTGAGTGTATGATGTCATAAATGGACACATGTGGCACTTTTTATTTTAGCACATAGTTCTAATGGGGCATGATTTTGAACCATTAGCACATAGGGGAAAAGCGCTCGATGATAATCACAAAAATTTTGTCATGTGTCCATCCAAAATTCTAGCATAGGAGTTCTTCACAGCATAATCTCATGTTCTCAGTGCAAAAGGAAATTGCACTAAGTGATGGTTAATAATAGGGGGACAAAAGCATAGTCCCTTTGCAATGTATAGTCCCTTTGCAGTGCATAGTCCCTTTGTATTGCATAGTCCCTTTGCAGTACATAGTCCCTTTGTAGTACATAGTCCCTTTGCAATGCATTTTCATTCCTGCAACATGGGGGCAAAAGGTTCTTTGTGAGCACTAATGGGAGCATGATGTGTGGTGATCCACTCTTGGAGCACATTACCTCTTCATAGTGTGTTCTCCACTAGAGACATTTTTTAAAGGTTTGCATTGGTATAATAGGGGGCGTAGGCTGTTGATTTTTCATCTTATGTAGATCAACGACCATGTTTTAAAATTCCCAAAAAGATTTGATCTTGGTCCTCCATCTCAAATTGAATGGTCTAAATTCAAATATATCAATAGATAAGTATGTTGTTTCATGAGGGTGCTTGCAGTAATCACTGAGCAACATTTTCAGCTACCAAGATTGGATTTTCTCACTACAAGACTTGTTCTTCATAAGTTTCCACCATATTCAATATAAAGGGAGCACCCATGCTTCATCATGACTTGCAAGACTCCTTTTTGTCAATGGTCAGGTCGCAGCCATGTTTTCAATAGATTTTGTAGGAGATTTTGTTTATGATTTGTGTGCTCATAAATGTGAAGGCATGGCATACGTGTTGGGACCTGTATGGTGTGTTTTCCTCTCAAATTTTTATGTCCACATGTTTGATTATGATTTTCAAGGGTTTCAAGCCTCGTTCTTGACCATTTCTTCTTCACAACTTACAGAAGTATATATTGCATTTATTTAATCATTCTAAGGGTTGGAGATTCTTGTTCAGACATTGTTCTAGGGAGAAGCAATTTTTGAACCAACAAAAAAAGATATTCACAAGAAACCTTATATTTCAAATATTCAGATTTGGGTATGATATTTTATATTATAATGATCTTGATTAGATCATATGCTTGTAATAACATTTGTAAACTTGAAGAGTAAATGATTATAGGCAGATTCAACCTTAGTAAAGTGTCTCCTCATGTGTAGTATGCATTCCCTAATGTATCATTGATTAGTTTTCAGCCAAAAGTTTGTAAAATTCATGCAAATCTTTTGCATAGTATCTTTTCAATATAATAAAGGAAATGTATGGGTATGTTTGAGGATTGTTACGTAGACTTTATTTATATTTTGCAACCATCTATTGTTCTTTCTAAGTGCATGTAAAGAGATTATCTTACATGTATAGTTTAAAAGGGCATATTATTTTTTGGTGACTTTATTAAGTCATCACCTTATTTCAATTATTGCATATATGGTTAAATCCAGAGACTCCATGGCCCAAATGGATATAGGAACTAGTCTATAGTTAATTTTCTCCCCTACCATCTTGAACACCCTCCAAACACATCAAATTAAATAACATTTTTAAATTTTTACTTTAAGTTGTGTTGTATCTATTACTAAGATGCCCAACCTTACCTCTCCAAACTAGCACATAAGTATATTGTGACACTAGTATTGGGGTACATTGTGTATTAGGTATAGTTTGTAATAAGGTATTGAATATTGTTGCAAATCATCAAATTGGAATCTTAGGGAATATCCCCTTGGTCTTGCAGAGCTAGAAGTGAAGGAGGTCTTACCCACCTCAATTATTGGTCCTTAATTGCCCAATCTGAATATAGGTTTGTGGTAATTCTCCAAATTTTACACCCCTAGAACTTGTTAGTTATAAACCTTAGAGATTTGGGACTAATAGTTTAGATCACCAATAGGAACTAAAGAGGTATTTAAATCCTCTCCTTGAAGTAACCAATTCTCTTTATTCCATGGTTCCATCTGACCAGCAACAAGGTCCTATAATTTTTTCTTGCAGGTTTTGAGTTGGGGGCATAAATATTTATAACCTGTTCCAATTAGTGGAATTGCCTAAGACCTCAAAAAATATAGTTTACTCTTAAAAAATGGCCTTTCCACTCCTTTAAAATGTTAGGAATCCAAAGGACAACTAGGCCCCCTCAGGCACCCTCCACTAGGGAGACACAAAATGCCACAAAAGACTAGAAGTTTTTAACTATCTAAGAAAAAGTAAAATTAGACATTTTAGTTTCCTAGATCATGAGAATATCCACCTTGTTTTCAACAAGATAACACTTTAAAAGGTGCTACTTAAAGTGGCTGTTTAAGCCTCTTATATTCCAAGAGAGAATCTTCATAAAAAATAGACACCAAAGCACACACTAAAGACCCACTTACCTTGAGTAAGGAGAATTTGTATCATGCTATGGTTGATTAACATTTATTTTTATTTTTTGGACTTGACAAATCCAAGGTCCTTTTTTTACCAATATCCACAACCCCTACAAACTCTCTAGCACAGGTGTCCCTATGGGAAGATCTGCTCTACTTACAATCTCCCCCACATCAAAATTCTTCTATTTCTTCTACTTCCCATTCATCAGAGTGTGATCTTCCTCATCAAGACCAACTATAGACTTAGCAAGGGGAGAAGGAAAAAATCTATATCCAAACTCTAATAAGGTCATGGAATCTTCAATTCCCAAATCCATTTTTTTCCCTTTTTCTCTAATTTTGATTAGAGAGGATCAAGGGGGATTCTATTTTTTATTTGATAACTACTCTTAGAGGGAGAGTTTCTCTAAACTAGAATAAGATCAAGGACTTACTCAAGGGGGATTTTTTACTAATCTTTGGAATAGATAAAACAAGAGAAAGTAAGGTGTTAGGAGTGAAATACTCTTACATCACACTATCTTCCACAAAAATAAAATTCTTTAGAGTAGGAATCTCAACTTCTGAACCCAAGGGACCTTCAACTAGCATGTCTTAAAACACCCCCCATGATATTAGAAGGGAGATGGAAATTATTGAATCCAAGTATCTTTCATTTTGGTCTTTCTTAGCAAAATTTGAACAAAGGAGCCAACAATCCTTTGAGGGATAGCAAGAATAGTGGGAGCCTCTAGAGATGTAGAGGATGATGCCTTTCAGTTGCCACTTCTCAAAGGGATCAAGGGGATGTTGAACGAAGGTTGTCATTAATGTCAAAGGTTGGAATTGATGTAGCAATACTATTGATTTCAAAGGTGTTTCAAAGAATATATGATTAGAGGCACGTACTAGCATACCTTTCTGTGTTGGTAATTATATTGTCATATCACTAATCAATCATATCACTAAATCAATTAAATCACTAAATCAATAAACATACATTATTAGTTATATTGAGGAGTGTCTTTGTTCTAGAAATTGGTGTATTTTTTTATGGTTGCAATATCATGCATGTTTTATTCACTATGACATTGGTGTTCTAGAAGGTTGTACCAAAATGTTTTAGTTCACTATTTATCAAGTTTAGTGTTTCTAGGGTCTCGCTTTTGGAGGATTTATTTGCTCTACAATTTGAGAGGATAGTATGTCTACACATATTCTATCAATTTTTAGAGTTTTTGAGAGATATGTTCAGCATGAAAAATTTTAAAGTGACATAAGGCTCTTTGCCCTTGTCTATCAACCAGTTGATGTTTGAGACCTATGCGGTAATGGCTAGTAGTGTGTTGCATTCAAATTTAAGATAGGACCTAGTTAAGGTTCTTGTAGTAGCATATGGTATCATGTTATTTTAAAGGCAAAAAAAATGAATTAGGACCAACCTCTTACACACTTCACAAAATTTGAATTTAGGTCCACCTTATATCATCCTAGCTATTTGTGGATCCCTAGCTGACATAGAACAGTGTTAATGCAATGGCGTGTATATATTCCTTAGACGCGTAGATGCATAATGTGAAGTATAATTATACTAATGTGATAAATTGAAGAGAAGGTGGTAAATATAAAAGGGAGAGTTGCATCTCAATGTGTGTACATGTTGAATGAACAAGACAATTGAGAGGGGGTGAATTATTTGTATCAAAATAAAATATCAAAAACCATCAACAGTAATTAGATCCACAAGAATTCATTAAACCCTTACTCTATTATAATGATTAATCATGAAATGTAGATAGCAAAAATTGAAACAACATACACAAGAGAACACCAGATTTATGTGGAAAACCCAATGAGGGAAAAGCCATGGTGAGGATTAGCTCATAATATAAGTAATTACAAAATAGGTACAAGGGATCACTGCTAGAATAGGACACATTGTTGAATAGGGCTCACAGCCAAGGCTTACTACCATAGAAAGAAAAGAAGATAGAAGATAAATGTTAGATAGAGAACAACTTCTCAATGCAATAGGGAATCCACCATAATTATTTCAACACTCTTGCAACTCTCCTTATTTGAAATATTGTGGACACCTTCAACTCACTGCCTTCAAAATTCCAACACTTTGAAGTTCACACTGCTCTACTCAAATTCACATCTATACTTTTGTAATTCACATCATATTCATCAGTCGCATCTATCTCGCATCTATCTTAATATCTTCCAACAACACCACTCTTATTTATATCATCCTCAACCATGAAAACCTTCTCTAAGGTTGGCAACACATCCTTTACATTCACAATTTCAAATTAGGTCGACACCTAAACATTCCCATGGTGGATAGGAATGAGGGTAACCCATATAAATCCTTATGTAGGACCCAAATATGTCCTAACACACTTCAACAGGTTTCCACAAGCTTCACATATAGTGTTAACACCAGGTCAACCATTACATGTGCTAAACAAAATAAAAATTATTAAGTACATGCTTACCACTTGATCAAGATGACACATGAACCACACAAATATCTTTTACATGATCTAGAACAATCCATGATCTACCTAAGATCCAAAAAATACTTCATCCAAACTTGCATCATAGAAATGCTTCAATCCAAAACATTCGATTAACCTTATATGCACACCAACACATAAAACATGTACACCAAGTAATCTACCAAATTATGAAAGATACAATCAACATGAACAACTTCCCAGATCCACACAACTTGAAACAAAACTATGGAGGAATGCAAATCGAATACATTTCTCCCAAACCACAACAAATAACATTGAATACCTAGTTTACACAGTGGTGAACACATCTTACTCTACATAGTGATCTAGAAACCAAAACTCTAGATATAGCAACTACTAACAACCTTGAACAACATATCAAGTCCACATAGGCATAGCATCAACATAGAAGAAACATGGATCACATCCCGAAGCACATTCTGAATGCTTGCACAACACTATTTTCTCTATTTATCAATTATTCTCAAAAGCACTTGGAAACCAAGTACCAGACACCATCTTAGCACATTTCTTCATTCCAACACTTCTCCAAATACTACAACATAAAGATAGCTCCATATACTCACAATAATTCCTCAATATCTCAACTATACATGCACAAACAAGGTTATTCCATGCATGCACCAACTACAACATTCTTCCTCAACACATAGGTTACATCAATGACAACACCAACTTGTTGACATCAATGAAAACACCTTCATGCTTGCAACAATCTCCCCCTTTGTCATTGATGGCAACACATGATGTGAAAAACCATCAAAGACACAATAGCTCTGAACACACTATGATTTCCTTTTCCTTTCTCTCCCCTTGTATAGATAGAATTTTTCACATGATTCTTTCTCCCCCTTTAACATCAATGAAAAAGGTCAAAGTATTTTGCATTGTTATCCCCCTTTGACACTAAGCCAAGATACTAGCAACTTCACATCATTTTCCTTTTACTGCTATGAATACTCCCCCTTAGGAGTACACCCAAAAAAATCAACTTTGTATAATGACAATACATGATACTACCTACTCCCCTTAAGAGGTAGCCACCAACATCAGTCTAGAAAGAGATGAATCTGTAGATCCACTAGACTGATGCATCTCCATATGAATCTAGTTCAAGGGAGAAGGGGCAATAACTCCCAACTTATCTTGAAGATACTCAAAATTATCCTTAGGAAGAGCCCTAGTAAATATGTTTACAATCTGATCCTTTGTAGGTACATATTCAATCTTTACCTTATTCTCCATAACCTTCTCTCTCAGAAAGTGATACCTAATTGATGTATACTTTGTCCTTGAATGAATCACTGGATTCTTTGAGATGTTTGATTTGCACTTGTATTATCACAAAAGATAGAAATAGGCTCATCATTCATTACTCTGATATCCTTCAAAGTATGTCTCATCCACAATACTTGTGTGCAGAAAGATGTTGCAATATACTCAACCTCTGTAGTGGATAAAGAAACTAAATCTTGCTTCTTACTCATCCATGACACCAATCTACATCCAAGAAAGAATGCACTGCCACTTGTACTTTTCCTATCATCAACACAACCAACACAATTTGTAGATCTGTGTATGCACTTAGTGTGAAATTAGTATCCTTAGGATACCACAAGCCATAATCAAAAGTGCCATTTAAATATTTAAATATCCTCTCCATTGTTGCAAGATGTGTCTCTTTAGGATGTTCTTGAAATCTAGCCACAAGAAAAACTGCATGCATGATATCCAATCTAGTAGCAGTTAGATATAGTAATCCACCAATCATATACCCTTACTTGCTCTAATCAGCCTTAGGTGATTCATCATCCTTTCTCAATTTTCAACTAGTCACCATAGGAGTACATACTTGTTTGGAGTCATCCATTCCAAACTTCTTCAACATCTATTTGATATATTTTGATTGTGAAATGAATATACCTTTGTTTATTTGATTGATTTGTAGCCCAAGGAAGAAATTCATCTCCCCAAACATTGACATCTCAAACTCTTTTTGCATCTCCTATGCAAATTTCTTACACATAGCTTCATTCTCTCCAAATATAATGTCATCCACATACACAACCATTATCAAGATTTTGTCTTCCTCAATTTTGAAGTAAAGATTACTATCTACGATGCCTTTATTGAATCCTTGTTGTATCAAGTATTTGTCCAATCTTGCATACCAAGCTTTGGGGGCTTGCTTCAATCCATATAATTCCTTTTTCAATTTTCAAACCATATCCGGTTGATCTAATAATTGAAATCCTTTCAGTTGTTCCATGTAAACCTCTTCTTCCAACTCACCATTCAGGAAAGCAGACTTCACATCCATCTGATAAACTTTAAAGTCTTTATATGTTGAAAATACCAAAAACATTCTAATTGCTTCCATCTTGCAAATGTCTCTTCAAAGTCTATTCCTTTCACTTGTGAGTAACCCTTACACATGCAAGAATTGCTTTATTTCTTACTACTTCTCCATTCTCGTTTATTTTGTTTCTAAGTACCCACTTAGTTCTAATTTTTTTCTTATTTGTCAGTCTAGGAACCAGTTCCCAAGTCTGATTTTTCTAAATCTACATTTAAGTTCTTCTTCCATTATCGTCATCCAATGTTCATCTTTACATGCATCACTCACTAATTTAGGTTCAACTTTAGAGAGTAAACACATATTTACCTCAACTTCAACAGCTCTTCTTCTTGTTAGTACTCCTTTCCTCTTGTCTCCAATGATTCATTCTTCAAAATGATTTCTTTGCACATACTTAGGGGTCCTAGGGGTCTCTTCTATAACTTCTTCCACTTCATTCTACACTTCTTTTTCTTTATCCTTTTCTTCTTCTTCTCCGCAAGAAAGTTCATCCGACACATATCCATCTATAAAAATTGAATTCCACAAATATTCATCAACCTTAACATTTACACTTTCAACAATCTTTCTTAGTCTTTTTTGTAACATTTGTAAGCTTTGCTTTTAGTAGAATATCCAAGGAAGATACCTTCATCATATCTTGCATCAAACTTTCCTAAGTTTTCTTCATCTCTTTTGATATAACATTTTCTTCCAAATACTCTAAAGTACTTGATAGTAGGAATCCTTCCATACCATAACTCATAGGGAGTCTTTGTGTTGTTAGCTTTAGCTTGAACTCTGTTAAGTATGTAAATATAAGTATTAATTGCTCCTCTCCAATAGACTTTTAGTAGGTTAGATTCTTTCTTCATATTCCTTACAACTTCTTGAGCAGTCCTATTTTTCCTTTCAACTTCTCCATTCTGTTGAAGAGTTCTAGGGACAGACAAGTGCCTCTTTATTCCATGAACTTCACCAAACATGTTAAACTCATTAGAGGTGAATTCTCCACCTCTTTCAGACCTCAAACATTTTATTTTTCAAATCCATTGCATTATCAACCATGGATAGCTTAAAATACTTTGGATCTATCTAGAGTATCAGATTTCTCTCTAATAAAATTAACCCATGTCATTCTAGAGTAATCATCAATAAAAAGTATGAAATACCTATCACCTTGAAGACTTTTCAATACCTATCACCTTGAAGACTTTTCACCCTTGTAGGACTACAAAGATCTATAAGTATTAATTCTAGTAGTTCGGTAGCAAATTATTCCTTTCCCTTGAAACTACTCCTTATTTGCTTTCCAAATTGATAATTTTTGCAAACAACATTGATAGGCTTTGTGATTCTTGGTAGGTCTCTTACTGCATCTATTGAACTAATTCTAACTAAATTGTCAAAATTCATGTGACACATCCTCTGATGCCATAACCAACTGTCATTAAATTGAGACATAAAGCAATGACCATCAACACCCTTGAGTTGATAGATGTTTCCATCTGTCCTCTTACCAACAGCAATCACAATTTCAGACCCTTTTCTGATCTCACATCTTTCATCCTTAAACACAAGATTATATCCTTTGCTACACATTTTTCCAACACTTAAAAGATTATGACCTAAACCTTTAACATAGTAAACATCTTCAGTAATATGCTTTCCATCAAAACTAATTGTTCACCTATTCCACAAATCTTAGCTTCTAAATCATCTCCAAATTTAACTAATCCTCCATGATACTTTTCAAATTTAACAAACTTACTTTTGTCTCAAGTCATTTGATTAGAGAATCCACTGTCAACAACCCAATAGTTTTTATCATGTTCAGCATGAAAAGCAGAAACCAAAGTCCCTTCAACCTTATCCTTCTTCTTTGAAACACTTTCCTTCACACAACTTTCATAGTTAGCAGAAGTAGATTCATCTATTAAAGCTAAGAACAAGCATTCATCATCATCTCCATAATCAGATTCATCATCAAAAATACTAGCATCTTCTCTAACATAGTAACTTATCTTAATCATCTTTCCTTTGTTATCCTTACTTTTATTGTTCATAGCTCTATTTGGACATCTTGAAGCATAATGACCTACATTTCCATGACTAAAACATTTGAAGGGTAGTTTACCTTTGTACTTACTAGTTCCCTTCTTCATCCTTCTTGTAAAGTTAGCTTCCACATCACCAAGAGCTTCTCCATCTGAATCTTCAACCTTTTCTGATTTTCTAGCCTTGAAAGTAGTCTCTAATTTTGTGCCATTTTTCAAACCAAGTTTTCTCATTTCAAATGAAGTTAGTGTACCCAACAACTGATCTCTAGAATTTTGAGTATTAAAATTTTTAACTTCCTTAATATAAAATACTGTTTCACTGTAAGAATCGAGAAGAGATCTATGAACTTTCTTTACCACTCTAGGTTCTTTGACTTGTACACCAAGACCTCTCATTGCACTTATCAAATCATCAACTCTTTGCATATAAATTGTAATCGTTTCATCTTCAGAAATTCGTAGGGTCTCAAATTGTTCCTTCATATTTTACAACTTTTCTTGTTTAACCTTGTCATCTCCTTCATAAATGCTCTCTAGCTTGTCCCAAAATTCTTTAGCAGTTTTCAGATTGATAAATTTTACTAATTCAAAATTTGAAAGATTATTTAAAAGAATAAATATGTCCTTACTTATTTATTTCATGGTTCTTGATCTCATCACTTGTACTTGGACCATTCATAGGTGCAACATATTGAGTCTTTATTCCCTTTTCAATCTCCTACCCATAGGATGCCAAATATCCTTCCATATTTTTCTTCTAGAATGCATATTTTGAGTCATCAAACTTAGGGCAATCTAATTTGTTTGCCATCCCAAATCTACCTCAAGTGGTTAAGCTCTTCTCCAAGGAACCCTGCTCTAATACCAATTGTTGAATGAACAAGACAATTGAGAGGGGGGTGAATCAATTGTATCAAATTAAAACATCAAAAACCCTCAGTAATAATCAAATCCACAAGCATTCATTAAACCCTTACTCTGTTATAATGATTAATCATGAAATGTAGATAGTAGAAATTCAAACAACAACACCATACACGAGAACACCAGATTTATGTGGAAAACCCAATGAGGGAAAAACCACAATGAGGATTAGCTCACAATATAAGTAATTACAAAACTGGTACAAGGGCTCACTACTAGAATAGGACACACTGTCCAATAAGGCTCACAACCAGGGCTCGCTACCATAGAAAGAAAATAAGATAGAAGAGAAATGTTACACAAAGAATAATTTCTCAATACATTAGGGAATCCACAAGAATTACTTCAACACTCTTGCAACCTTGTTTGAAATATTGTGAATGCCTTCAACTCACTGCCTTCAGAAGTCCCAACACTTTGAAGTTCACACTACTCTACTCAAATTTGTATCTATACTTTTGTAATTCACATCACATGCATCACTCGCATATATCTTGCATCTATCTTAAGATCTTTCAACAATACCACTCTTAAATTTATAGATCCTCAACATTGAAAACCTTATCCAAGGTCAGTAACGCATCCTTTACATTCATAATTTGAAATTAGGTTGGCACCCAAACATTATGGTGATGGATAGGAATGAGGGTGACCCATATAAATTTGTATCTAGGACCCAAATATGTCCTAACACACTTCAACATGCTTCTAGACAAGCTTCACATGTAGTATTAACACCAAGTCAGTCGTTACCCATGCTAAACACAATAAAACTATTAAGCATGTACACTTCCCACTTGATCAAGATGACATGCGGACCACACAAACATATTTTATATGATCTAGAACAATCCATGATCTAGACTTGAGATCCAACAAATACCTCATCCAAACTTGCATCATAGAAATACTTCAATCTAGAACATCTAGTTAACCTTATACGCACACCAACACATAGAACACACACTGTACTGTACCAAATCATGAGAAACCTTGAATACTAAAAGATATAATCAACATGAAAAAAT
>VDFB02281492.1:61600232-61774616 GCA_007258455.2 Sequoia sempervirens
TTGGTTGCACACAGAACATCATTTATCAAATGACCTTCCAATTAATCTCATGCATTTCATGTATGTACGTAAAAAAGAAAAAAATGATACTTGACCTTCCAAACCTCTTAAGTGAACCCATTACACACCAAAATGTGATTGCTCATGATCAAATATTTCTTAATATTAGAAAAGCAACTTTGAATAGATAACCATCTTCGAAAATTTGTTTCACACCCAGGGTTGACCACAAGCCAAATTTAGGCGCTGAATCCAATACATACTTTGGAATAACCGATCCTATATTTATGTTTTTTCCTCTTCTTGTTTATAGATAGAAACTTTAGTAGTTTGTTTTTATAGATAGAAATTTTACTGTATTCTTTACGTTAGAAAGATCCGCCCAGAAAACCTCTGAAATTATCAAGGCCGGTCGATCAAATCGTTCTATCCCACATTAATGCACTCTATAAAATGGCCTACTCTTATAATCTTGTTTGTATAACGTAGTCATTACCTTTCTGTTACAATGGGAATCCCTGGTACAAGCTATCTTTTGCTCTCTATGTTTTTCACTATGATTATATTGAATGGTAGAAATATTTGCATAACTGCGTCTGAAGAGTCTGATAAAAAGGTATGTTCTAACTGATCTTCTCAGACAAAATCACCCATAATTCTTATCAAAAAATTATTGGACTTGTAGTTTTAAGCTCTTTGTTTAACACCAACTCAGTTGTTCAAAATGATTACTGACCTAGATAAATTTCATTTGCCAAAATAGCTTCATATTGTCTACATGGGGGAAATGCAAGATAAAGGAGATTCTCGAACTGTGCACCATGAAATGCTAGAATTTGTACATGGAAGGTCATTTTATATTGGCTTTAATCTATCTCCATGTTTGTCATATTCAAAATAGAGATAACATACCTGTACATGATTATTTGCAATATGATCTGATATAAAAGTTTTTATTGCAATGTTAAAGCCATGAAGCAGCAGAGGAATCGTTGAAGTACAGCTATGGAAAGAGCTTTGCTGGATTTGCAGCCATGCTTTCTCCATCTCATGTCCAACAGCTTTCAAGTTAAATAACTTGAACTTAATTTAACAGTTTTATTTGTATTCTGGTCATTGTTAAGAAAGTTGCACACAGGCTCTTAGTGTATATGTTGTTGAAATGTAGATATGGATGGTGTGATCTCGGTGTTTGAGAGCAAGAAACGGCACCTCCTTACAACTAGATCATGGGATTTTATCGATTTTCCTTTATCTGGTCAGAGTAAGCATTTGGATTATGAAAGCGAGATCATCATTGGTATGCTAGACTCAGGTGAATTAAAAATACAAATTTGTAACACTTTCCTCTAAAACCTAATTTGGCATATCTTGTAAAACATGATATGTAATCCAAAATCAATTTGATGTTGCAGGAATATGGCCAGAATCAGAAAGTTTCAACGATGCGGGATTCGGTCCTGTTCCATCCAAGTGGAGGGGTGTGTGCCAAACAACATCAGACTTCACCTCCTGTAACAAGTCAGGCTTATTCCTGTTATTTTATTTTTCAGAAATCATGCTTTTCATGTCGGCCTATATTTAAATATTGATATTAGTAGATGATTTTGAAATATTTTAATTATGCCATCAGGAAAATTATAGGTGCAAGGTATTACCAACTTCCCTTTGACATTCCAACTGACGAGGACTACCTCTCACCAAGAGATGGCAATGGTCATGGAACACACACCTCCTCCACAGCTGCTGGGAATCTTGTAAAAAATGCTAGTGTTTATGGTATTGCTCAAGGGGATGCTCGAGGTGGAGTCCCTGGTGCAAGGATTGCTATGTACAAGGTTTGTTGGGGTCCAAGTGGAGGTTGTCTGGATGCAGATATTCTTGCCGCATTTGATGATGCCATCTATGATGGTGTAGATGTCATTTCTGTTTCACTTGGAGGCTTTGATGGTGACTATTTTGAAGATAGCGTTGCTATAGGAGCATTTCATGCAATGAAGAGGGGAATACTTACATCAAATGCTTGTGGAAATGATGGACCTTCCAAAGAAAGTATTAGCAATTTTTCTCCCTGGTCTCTCACAGTGGCTGCAAGCACCATTGATCGTAAGATTGAGTCCCAACTTCTACTAGGAAACAATATGGCTTTCGAGGTAAACTCTTTAACTTAATTTTAGATAAAATAAAAAATAAAGAGTTTATCTTTCAAGGAAGTTTACAGTTATTTTCAAAATGATACTATTATTTGAAGCTTTGTTCTAAAATATAAAATTGTAAAATTAAGTGTTAAAGTGTTTAATCTTTTGCTATTTCTAGATGCATCTCAAAATTATGAAATTATGTATAAAAGTCTTAATTAAAAAGGATTGCAGGGCATTGCTCTAAACACATTTACTATGGAGCAATCTCTATATCCTTTAATATACGGAGGATATGCTACTAATACATCTGGTGGCTTTACTTATGAGGATTCAAGGTAATAAGTAGAATCTAAACATTTTCATTTATGTTAAAATTTAAATTCATTTTACAAGTCTTATTTTTTTGTTGTTGTGCCATGATTAGGTCTTGTGTGGCCAATTCTCTAGATGCCACAAAAGTTAAGGGAAAGATTGTCCTTTGCTACCAAGGAAGTGAATATAATCCAGACCAAACAGTTTTCCTTACTGGAGGGGAAGGTATCATAATTCTTGATGATTATTTTGATGAAACGTCTTATCCCTACCTTGTCCCTGCCACACTACTAAACACAACACAAGGAGATATCATCATATCTTACATCAACTCTACTAGGTAAAATACATCAATCTAGTAATTGTAGGAATTTTCATTGCTAAAGTTCCTAGCAATAAGAAAATTTACTCAACAATGATAGCATTTTTGTTTTACTTTGGGTGTTTTGAAATGGATTAGACCTTTTTTCATGTAAGATTTGTAATTAAATATCATTAGATATAGTTTTTAGTTCTTATAATTTCATGTATTGCTCTAGCTCTCCTGTTGCGAAAATTTTCAAAAGTACTACTTCAAAAGAACCTGCACCTATAGTGGCATCATTCTCATCTAGAGGTCCTAATCCAATCACCAAGGACATTTTGAAGGTATTAAAACAAAACTTTCGTAAAATCAAATCTATATGTATTCTCTAGATTTTTAAAAGCTAATGTGATTTTTAAGCATCTCATTCAATTCTTTTAAAAAAGGATTTACCATTTATATTACATAAATTCATATATAAAAGATGTTTTTTATTAAACAATAAAATACAACAAGATATTTACTTAAATCAGTTTTTGTATTGTTAGCCTGACATTGCTGCCCCTGGTGTGAACATTTTGGCTGCTTGGTCTACACATTCATCACTTACTGAGCTCTCAAGTGACACAAGGTTTCCAGAGTTTAATATAATATCAGGGACATCCATGGCATGTCCTCATGCCACGGGAGCTGCAGGATTTGTAAAGTCATATCATCCAGAGTGGTCTCCAGCTGCTATCAAATCTGCTCTTATGACTACAGGTATTCATATCTCTACCATTGCTTATTCAAGCATTATTCTGTAAAGAAAAAACCTTTAAATTATTATTTTTCTATATTTTGGGGATTAATCTACATATTCACAAAGTTTTAATCAAGCCTTTGAGGGTACATAAACATAGCATCTGAGTTTACAAGTTTTTGGATTTCTTTGCAAGATTTATTATTAGAATTTAAGCAAAAATCTTGTAATTTAATGCACAAGTTGTGCTTAACTACTAAATATCTATAAATTGACTTGCAATGCAGCATATATCATGGATGCATCATTACCTCACAATGGAGATGCAGAATTTGGATATGGTTCAGGACAAATAAACCCAACTAAGGCAATCAATCCAGGGCTTGTATATGAAACTGATGTAAATGATTACATCAAAATGCTATGTAGTCAAGGCTATAATGACACCACTTTACGTCTCCTAACAGCAGATTTTAGCAGCTGCGATTTTGTTGAAGAATTCAAATATGGTGCACTAGAGCTCAACTACCCTTCCATAATGGCGATTGCAAGTCCAGGAAAGTCTGTTTATGCTAAATTTTCAAGAATAGTAACAAACGTAGGGCCTTCACAATCTACATATAAGGTCATAACAAATACACCCTCTGGCATAAAGGTAACTGTGTCACCAGATACATTATCATTTTCAACAATCAACCAAAAACTAACTTACAATGTCACAATTGAAGGTGGTGTTATAGCTGGTAATACTTTACTCTCTGGTTCATTAACATGGATCTATGGAAATTACACCGTGAGAAGCCCGATTGTGGTGTATTGCCAGCTCTCTTAAATATGAGAGAAAAACTAATATTTTGGTTTAGTTACGTGCTCTTTCTGGTTAGAGCACCAAATATGCATCCCTTGATTTATTTTTCTCAATAATAAAATTTTGGACTATTTAATAAATGATAATTTTAATTTTACTTTATTTTTAAAATATATAGATAACAGGGTCTAATTTCTTCATGAATTTTTACATTCATTTTAAATTATTATCATTGAGTAAGTCCTTTTAATAATAAATAAGAATAATGTATTATGGTGATTGATATTATATTTATAAAAAAAATTACTTTTCTATATAGTTTTGTATCCACTTTAACTCATTTTTCACATACAATGACTAGTATACAATTGGTATGTTTCTATATGAAAGTTGGCAATTAATAATGTTGATAAATAAGGTAAACTAGTATAGTAAAAACTTATTCACTTAATATATACAAATTTGAAATATCGATTAAATTATATTGTAATTATTCAATAGATTACTTTGTGGAAGTATAAATCAAAGGTAAATAGAGAAATCCTTTAGGGAAAAATACTTCATCATCACAAAAAGGATAAGTCTCTTTGATCTAATGAGAATGTTACATTAATCCAACTATCTCTTTTCAGTCCTTTCAATCTAAAAGGATTCTAGTAGCACAATAGTGTGTAACTTATAAAACCCCATAAAACGACTATCTAAGAAATCCAATTTAAAGAGAACCAAAGGTGGAAAACCTTAAATGGACTCCCAAAACCAAAACCACCAAAATATATGGTATGGTAAAAACTCAATGCCTCATGTGCCAAATATTCAATGCTCTTATGAGTAGTAATAACTATCAACATATTTTACCCATATGAAGATTGGGCAAATATTCCCAAGCATGGAACTCCAAAATCCAGAGTGGCCAACTAATGTAGACCTCACTCAATATGAAGAAGATCCTTCACTCTCTCCTAGCACCTAGGATTGGGAAAATAGTGTAGATAAGGTCAAATTGACTTGTAGCCACCAATGTAGTATACATAACCTTCCCTCTTAATGTCATTACAACTAATATGATTGTCAACCAAGAGAAAATAATTAATATATGATTCACCTAATCACCCTTAGATATCCATGTAACCATTCCCAAGGTATTAGAGTCAAATGAACTATAGAGGATTTGCAAGTTTGATGTCATCTTAATCCTAATACTCTCCTACTTGATATTATACATTGTAATGACATAAATACAAAACATAAAATACATAAAGTACAAGATGTAATACTCACGGCTTCCCTACACCAAGAGAACTTATTTGTGCTCATCGGTTTCATAATTGAATCTACAACATTATTCCAAGTTTCAACCTTCTAAATCATGATATTACCATTTCTCATCATCTTAGGTTGAAAGTGATACTTAATATAAATATACTTCATGCAAGCATGTTATATGGACTTCCTAGCAAAATAAATATTACTCCAACTATCTCATCTATAGCATCAGAAATTGTACTCCCTTTTAGGTGAAATTATAATTTCACACTCTAATTGTAACTAGCTTCAGTGACCTTTTACACCAATACATTTTAAACATTCCCTAGCCCTAAAACTTCCTATCAACCCAAGAGAATGTGTCTATGCTACTCTAGAAAGCATCTTATTGATTAAATATCATCAAATTAACTCTGACAAGTTTCCTCACCATGAAAAAGTCTTGATTTCAACAGACTCAAAACACCCAAAATAATTTTTTTGAGTGTGAGAAAGCTAATCTAGGGTGCATGATGCCCTAGACCATCTATTTTTCCCAACATATTTGATTTCCCATTTTGGCAGTCTCTAATTTCAGAGATACAATTTCAAATTTGGATCTTGGCAGTAATTTAATCCTGAAAATTCAAATTTAAATAAGTCATCCCAATATTTAATTTATCCTAAGTTCCATTCTATAAACATGAATTATTATTTCAAAATTAAGGAGAAGAATCGTAAGACAATCATTCTCTACCAAAATATATTCAAATTTACAAGTTTTTAAAACGAATTTCAGATTTGATCAAGTTGCTATCATGATTGGAGTTTGATGCAAATAGAAGAACATGGTGGATTCTGAGTTTTAGAGATTTATTTGGCCCTCTTCAACTACCTAATTATTTTTTTCAAAGTGTTCTCATCTTCAAGCTTTGATCAACTTGTTTCCCTAAGCAAGGTATTGATGCATTCTAGATTTTCTTAAGGGTATTTTATTTTCTCTTGGTTTGATCTCATTTATATCATTTAGAAATCTTTCTCTAACACATTTGAGTAGGGTTTTTATCATTTTAGCTCATTAAACCCTTAGATGCAGTTAAGGTTAAGAGCACACACATTGTTTCATTCAATCAATTGGATATTCATGGAGGTAGAAATAGGTCAAAACAAGGGTTTGACTTACAAAAACTCCTATATAGCCACCCCATTTTCCCTTTTTGTTATGATTTTTGTAGGTTCATATTCGAAGACGGATCTATTTCAAAGTAGAATTATAGGGAGTTACAGGCTTATGAAGTCAAATTCAGAAAATAAGGAGCTCGATCTACCTAGTGCACTGTGCCCTAGATTAGCTATATTTCAACCTCAAATTATTGTCACGGGTGCACAATATTATTCCCTTTTTAGATCTATTTTCATTTTTTTCGTCAATTTAGTTTTGTCATTACAAAAAGTTTGCATTTTTATATTAGGTTTTCTAGTCAAATTAATTCAAATAATCCACATTAATTTCAATCAATTTCCAAGGCAATAAAAGAACCAGATATAAGGAATATTGGCTCTCCTCTTAGATTGAGCTATCCAATCTCATACCCTTTTTAATTTTCCTTCTAATGTTAGTTGGAAAAGGATTGATCTTAGTGAGCTATACACTAGTCCTATGATCCATTTTTCACCTTAAACAATGTCAAATCTAAACCATCACATAATCAAAACTAACTCCTAAACATAATTTGTAAAATTAAACTACCTTTCTATCTAGATATATGTAGCATCCATATTATCTACTTTGATAGTAGGAAAAATATTCAGGGGTGCCTCTTACTCATTTAGTTAATAGCACTACCAAATAAATTAAACACAGCCACTAGCAAACCTTTGACTATCAAAGTCACATGTTCAATCTACATCAATAACTTGCCTTGTATGTCTAACATCTAGTCCACATTATTAGGACCATGATAACATAAGCAATAATAAGAAGCTCCTCAAAAATATCTAAATCCCTTTTTGACACAATTCTAATGCTCTCTACCAAGGTTAGACATAAATCTACTAATAACTCCCATTACATGGATAATATATGATATATTACAATCCATTACATGCATCAAGATACCAACACTAGCATAAGGCACATTATATACATATCCTTAAAATCATCATCTAACTTAGCACACATATCTAATGAAATCATAGTGCCTAGATAGGTATAGGAATTCTCATTGATTCACAAGTATGCATTGTAAACCACCACAATATAGTGTTAGCATACTTACTTTGACTAAGATAAATATTTATGTGAACTTTCTCCCTTCTAATTTCTACGAGCCAAGAATAAATTTTGTTAGCTTAAATCATTCATGTCAAATGCATTCGTAAGTTTATTTAAATTTGGTAAGATCCACACTGGGGCCATAATAGTGGTTTACAATTCCTAGAGGAATGAATTTTTAGCTGAAATCACATATTTTAGAAAATATAATGATTTAAGCCTTAAAAGTTCCATTTTAAGGATTCCAATTGAAGAGGGTTTGATCAAATCACCTTAGATCAAACCCCCTTGGATAGAACCTCGCTAGTTTTAAACCATACCTATAAATGCATCTCCTTTACACCTATCAAAATGCTGATAAAAAATCACTTTTGATTTAGATTTTGGGGGATCAAATGAATTCATTTAAAATTTATTTCAAATGATTATGGTATTCATCAGAACAAGCTATCCAATGAATATAATTTTAATATGTTTTGGTTTTGTTATGTATTTGTTTTTAAGTTTTATTAAACATAGGTTTTTCATCGAAAATGAATTTATTTGTTCTTCATATGTGGAAAAATAGAAGATTATCAAAAAAAAAATTTAAAAATATAAGTGCACTAGATATTGAAGTTCGTGATCCAACAAAAAATAAAATTAAATTTTGACATAAAGAAAGTTACGCGTTATACTGGGTCTAAATTGTAATTTGTTGACTTTGAAACTTGATTAAGGAAAAATATTCAATAAAAACTATCTAACCAAGTGGAAGCACTAGATATCAGAGTTACAAATCTAAATTTGAAGAATTAGAGTTTTATCCTTCATGGAAAAAAGTTATCACGCTATATAAGGCCACTTTTTAAAAATGTTGTTTTCTGAAAAAATCTATTTTCATGGGAGATGGAAAAAAAAATTTGATTCCAAAAATTTTTAAAAAAAATATTTTTAGAATCTACAGACAAAATTTGATGAGACTCTAGTTTGCACCATCTTCAAATTCATCACAGTTTAGCTATAGATGCCCTAATGTGAAGATTTAGTTAAAAATAATAATTTGCCCAGTTTGGCCAAAAATTGTAAACCACTATTATGAGATCACCCACACATATAATGATTATAATAAGACAATGTAGAAGATGGATATCACATTCCATACAAGAGATGTCCATGTGCCAAGATTCCCTAAAATTTAATATATATAAATATAGAATGAACCCTTGAGGTAGGGTAACACCATGCAATACTCCTTATGGAAGGATCTACTTGATGCTATATCTCCAAGAGATCCCAAACACATATCATCATAATCAACACATATCCTTCTAATGGTTGTATGCATTAGAAAATGGAAACACAAAAACAAAGAACTAAAAAACATAATTAAACTAACTCCTATTCCCAAATCCAGCTACAAACCTCAATTTGAGTATACTAGAATGATTTTCTCATAAATGATGTGGATGTTAAACTCAGTACTAGTATAACACTAAGTATATGAATGATAAAAATTATAGTAATTTTTCATAAAATACTTGTGTGAATGATGAATGAAATAAGGGATTTGCAAATTTTTGAACAATTAGATGAATGGTGAGGATTTGATCAAGGATCAAGAGATAACTCAACTAGTTGTGGAGTCAACTTGGAGAGGTGAAGGAGATATCTAAAATAAATGAAAGAAAATTATATTTTGAACTCATGGGAGGATAATAATATTTTTTATTAACTCATTAAATGCATAATGAGATAAGGAAGTTGCTAGTTAGAAAATTGAGTTAAATTGTGAGGTTATGATTATGAATTTTAGTGATTTATTTAAAAATAAATTATTAGATCACAATTATTCAATAATAAAGAATCAATGGAAATAAATTTGATAATAATAATGGTAAATGATAATAATGTTCAACAATTTAATGATAATAATAATAATTAATGGCTTATAATTAAAAGATTATTTTTAGTGTCTGCATTTTTCCCTCTTTGAGACAATATTTGAAGTGATATTGTTTCAAAGGAAAGAAAGGTAGCTAAGAAGATAAAATTAGAAAAGATGAAAAAAAATATGGTATGCCCTACTTGAGTAGAAGAAACAGTGAAAATTTAGTTAGTAGAATTATTGATGTACCCTCAAGAGGTTATTCATGAAAAAACTTCATGGATAAACTCTCAAAAGAAGAGATGTGATTAGATGGAAGATGGAAAATGATGGAAGAAAAGTAGAAGAAAAAGGTCTACAGAAAAATGAAAATATGGATGTAAGAAGCATGATTATTGATGAAATAATTTTGGATTTATTATGATGATTAATTGAGTTTACTTGAGTAGAGAAACCTTAAATAATATAGTAATGGATGTTATGCATCAAGGTATATAAGACCAGGGTGATAATATATGTGATGTTTGGACTGACCCAAAAATCAAAGGTCACCTACTTAAGCATATTGCATTTGACACCATGATATGGAAGACCACGATGTTGTTGTGATGATGTACTATAAAAATTGTGATAAATGTAGATTAATTAAAAATACATACAAGTAATCATACACAATGATGTAAATACAACCATGATGTTTCCCCTAGTCAAGATGAAAAGCAATTGATTATTAAAGACGATGATGTTGATGTTGGAAGGATGCATCTTGAAAATAGCATGAGGATTATGTTGTTAATGATGAGAACAACATAAAGATTGGGAATAGTGTATCCTCGATGATGATTATATGACTAAAATGGATCAAAGTTTGTAGCGAAGCTAGGAACAAAACCAAGGGAGTTTTGGATATTGTGTTGATTAGATAGTTGGATTGCATGTATTAGGATTGTTGCATTTGTACATGGACTACTTTTGGGATTGGGTGGACTATGAATAGATGTAGGATAGGTTCATTAGTATGATCTTGCCCCTAATCAAGATAAAAATTGATTGATTTATTGATGATGATGATGATGTGGAAAGGATCTACATAGGTCAAAAATAATGTGATAATTTGGAACAACATATATTAATGATGATAATGTGACTAAAATGGATCAAGGTTTGCAACAAGGCTAGGAGCAAAACCAAGGAATATTTTGGATGGTGCATTAGATTTTGTAGCAAGATTGCATAGATTATGATTGTTTCATTTTTATGGATTTCTTTTGGGATTATTTGGTTTATGGTGGAATATTTGGATAGGTGGATTGGATTGGATTGGATTATTATAAGGAGTATTTGGATTTCTTAAGATTAGAAGCTCAAAATTGATGATAAGGAAAAAGTGATTCTAGTGATAAGGATGAAAGGGAAAGGGATTACTTAGTTACTAAATGGGAGGATTATTATGTGGGAGATAGAATACATGAGTATTATTGGATAGAGGATAGGAAATAGGAGAATTATTAGATAGATGATTTAGGACATGATCTTCAAGGACTAGGTCACATAAGAATAACATATTTTCTTCAAGATATGAGATTGCATAGTTATATATAGGTAAATATCATGACCATAGGTAGTGCATGGCCAAAAGGATGGAAATTTCAAGAGTTTTTCAAAGCATTTTTAAGTTTGTTCCCTTAGTCATTATTAAGATCAATGTGGGTAGGGAAGATGGGCAGAATGATATGGAATGAATGGGAAATGATACGGGATGAAGGGATGGAAATATCATGAAAAATATGTGATGGATGAGACAACTTGGACCCAAGTGTAGTGGTAAACAAAGATAATTTATTTCATGCATGACACATATTTTCCAATTTTTCATCATGGTACTTATCACATAAGAATGGTTTTCACTATTGGACAATTTTTTTCTCTTTACTTTTTTATTTCTCATTTTGTTCTCAAACATGATGTTTTGAACATGTTTTCATCATGGTGGCTTCACCAAGATGTCATAGAAATGGTTTTCACTAGAGGGCAATTTTTCTCTTTACTATTTTTTTAATCTTTTAATTTTTTTTGGTATTTTCTATATTGCATGATGTTCAAATGATACCAATGTTGGCCTTATCCAAATGCACACATTGTTATAGAGTTTCTTTAGATTTATTATGATAAAGTGTTTCTACCAAGACATGATAAATTTATGAGTTATAATTTTTTTATTTTAGACGAGATGCTGGATTATGATGGGGGGCGGTAGACATGGATGGATTATTTGGCATGTTGGTTGTAGGATTTTTATTGACAAAACTTGGGATGATGAATGATGGATTTTATATTTTGGATTAATAGTTTTTTAGGACCACAATTATTATATGCCTTGTGTGGTGGGATTGATGACTATTTTGAAGGAAGCACTTGGATATTTATTATATGCAATATGTGGCTTTTGATTGATTATTTTATTTTGACATTTTTCTTTTATTGGATTTACCACTTCACTTTGCTTTGGAATCTAGATCACTTTATTTATTTTTTGTTGATTTATTGGTTCATTAATTAGTATTTTTTTATAATTTTTTTGCTTAATTTGGTCCCAATCAATAGATTTAAGGATTTGGTAATGATGGTCCATGGAATGGATGGAAGGAGTGCTAACAAAAACCTTATGATAAGGACTAAATATGGCCCCTATTTTGATGCTTGCATTGGATGAAGTTTCCCCTAGTATCATCAAGGTACCACTAACATCATTATATTTCTTGATCACTGGATAGCCAGGACCTTGATATCTAGGATTTATATAAAATTGCACTAGTTATTAAATACCTTGTTCATGTATGCCTAATCCATTTTCCTTGATATTGCATGCTTTGACAAATTCTATTTGTGATGGGGTATTTTCTATTTTAGAAATAAGATGATATCTTATTTTTATGGAGTTGGAAATAATTAATTGTATATATATTTTATTCTACAAGAAAGCTTGCTTTAACAAAAGTGGGTAATCCTAGTTAAGAGGTTGTTGGGGCTTTCTCCTTGTTTGTGACTATTTTCTCTTGATCATTTGGAATGTTGATTTGATCCATAGTAGATTGTTTATTGCCATATCTAATGTGATGCATGTCATTTATGTGATAATCTATGTCTCTGGAAGAGAGGCAAGTGTCTCATCTTGTGAAATGGAGGTTATTAGAGTATGAATGGCATCAAATTCAATTTTATGATCATCAATGGTATAAAGGTGGATGAGGGGATCATCTTCGATTTCTTAATCATAGGTAGGATCTTGATCAAAGATAAAATTATCTTAGATGTCATGATCATATATAGGATCTTCATCAAATATCGGATTATTTTGAATATTGGGACATTTGGGTATACTTTTGAGAAATTTATTGAAACATACATATTTTATTGGATGATGAGGGAGGATTGGAATTTTATGCTTCTCTTTCAGTGCTTAGTTCCTCAAGAGCTTGTTTCATTAGGCTGAGTGCATTGCAAAAGGGTACTTGATGGAACTCATCATCTTTCAGCATGTGTCATGATCTTATTGCAATGTGCTCACTCTTCGGAGAACACTTGTATTCACAAAGCGTATAGCTAAAATGCACTAGGGTTGTAATGTCATAATGAGGACAAGTGTCCAAATGATATTGTAGTGCATGCTCTCCATGCATCACATTTTAGTTCCTCAGCCCTAGAAAGGAAACTACACTAATATGGAGCTAATGAAAGATCAACACTTGTCAATATTTCATTATAGTGCTTCACTTCTTCAGAGTGAAATTTCATGTTCTCGATGCAAAGGGAAAATATGCTAAGCAATAGCCAATGAAAATAGGACATGTGCTTGTCCCTAATTTCAGTGTGGAGCCTCTTTATAATACGTTTCTTTGAAATAAGTGCATTGAAAAAGGGTTATGAGTGTATGATGTCATAAATGGACACATGTGGCACTTTTTATTTTAGCACATAGTTCTAATGGGGCATGATTTTGAACCATTAGCACCTAGGGGAAAAGTGCTTGATGATAATCACAAAAATTTTGTCATGTGTCCATCCAAAATTCTAGCATAAGAGTTCTTCACAGCATAATCTCATGTTCTCAGTGCAAAAGGAAATTGCACTAAGTGATGGTTAATAATAGGGGGACAAAAGCATAGTCCCTTTGCAATGTATAGTCCCTTTGCAGTGCATAGTCCCTTTGTATTGCATAGTCCCTTTGCAGTACATAGTCCCTTTGTAGTGCATAGTCCCTTTGCAATACATTTTCATTCCTGCAACATGGAGGCAAAAGGTTCTTTGTGAGCACTAATGGGAGCATGATGTGTGGTGATCCACTCTTGGATCACATTACCTCTTCATAGTGTGTTCTCCACTAGAGACATTTTTTAAAGGTTTGCATTGGTATAATAGGGGGCATAGGCTTTTGATTTTTCATCTTATGTAGATCAATGACCATGTTTTAAACTTCCCAAAAAGATTTGATCTTGGTCCTCCATCTCGAATTGAATGGTTTAAATTCAAATATATCAATAGATAAGTATATTGTTTCACGAGGGTGCTTGCAATAATCACTTAGCAACATTTTCAGCTGCCAAGATTGGATTTTCTCACTACAAGACTTGTTCTTCATAAGTTTCCACCATATTCAATATAAACGGAGCACCCATGCTTCATCATGACTTACAAGACTCCTTTCTATCAATGGTCAGGTCGCAGCCATGTTTTCAATAGATTTTGTAGGATATTTTGTTTATGATTTGTGTGCTCATAAATGTGAAGGCATGGCATACGTGTTGGGACCTGTATGGTGTGTTTTCCTCTCAAATTTTGATGTCCACATGTCTGATTATGATTTTCTAGGGTTTCAAGCCTCGTTCTTGACCATTTCTTCTTCACAACTTATAAAAGTATATATTGCATTTATTTAATCATTCTAAGGGTTGGAGATTCTTGTTCAGACATTGTTTTAGGGAGAAGCAATTTCCGAACCAACAAAAAAAGATATTCACAAGAAACCTTATATTTCAAATATTCAAATTTTGGTATGATATTTTATATTATAATGATCTTGATTAGATCATATGCTTGTAATAACATTTGTAAACTTGAAGAGTAAATGATTATAGGTAGAATCAACCTTAGTAAAGTGTCCCCTCATGTGTAGTATGCATTCCCTAATGTATCATTGATTAGTTTTCAGCCAAAAGTTTGTAAAATTCATGCAAATCTTTTTGCATAGTATCTTTTCAATATAATAAAGGAAATGTATGGGTATGTTTGAGGATTGTTACGTAGACTTTATTTATATTTTGCAACCATCTATTGTTCTTTCTAAGTGCATGTAAAGAGATTAGCTTACATGTATAGTTTAAAAGGGCATATTATTTTTTGGTGACTTTATTAAGTCATCACCTTATTTCAATTATTGCATATATGGTAAAATCCGGAGACTCCATGGCCCAAATGGATATAGGAACTAGTCTATAGTTAATTTTCTCCCCTACCATCTTGAACACCCTCCAAACACATCAAATTAAATAACATTTTTAAATTTTTACTTTAAGTTGTGTTGTATCTATTACTAAGATTCCCTACCTTACCTCTCCAAACTAGCACATAAGTATATTGTGACACCAGTATTGGGATACATTGTGTATTAGGTATAGTTTGTAATAAGGTATTGAATATTGTTGCAAATCATCAAATCGGCATCTTATGGAATACCCCCTTGGTCTTGCAGAGCTAGAAGTGAAGGAGGTCTTACCCACCTCAATTATTGGTCCTTAATTGCCCAATCTGAATATAGGTTTGTGGTAATTCTCCAAGTTTTACACCCCTAGCACTTGTTAGTTATAAACCTTAGAGATTTGGGACTAATAGTTTAGATCACCAATAGGAACTAAAGAGGTATTTAAATCCTCTCCTTGAAGTAACCAATTCTCTTTATTCCATGGTTCCATCTGACCAGCAACAAGGTCCTATAATTTTTTCTTGTAGGTTTAGAGTTGGGAGCATAAATATTTATAAGGTTCCACTTAGTGGAATTGCCTAAGACCCCAAAAAATATAGTTTACTCTTAAAAAATGGCCTTTCCACCCCTTTAAAATGTTAGGAATCCAAAGGACAACTAGGCCCCCTAAGGCACCCTCCACTAGGGAGACACAAAATGCCACAAAAGACTAGAAGTTTTTAACTATCTAAGAAAAAGTAAAATTAGACATTTTAGTTTCCTAGATCATGAGAATATCCACCTTGTTTTCAACAAGATAACACTTTAAAAGGTGCTACGTAAAGTGGTTGTTTAAGCCTCTTATATTCCAAGAGAGAATCTTCATAAAAAATAGACACCAAAGCACACACTAAAGACCCACTTACCTTGAGTAAGGGGGATTTGTATCATGTTATGGCTGATTAACATTTATTTTTATTTTTTGGACCTGACAAATCCAAGGTCCTTTTTTTACCAATATCCACAACCCTTGCAAACTCTCTAGCACGGGTGTCCCTATGGGAAGATCTACTCTACTTACAATCTCCCCCACATCAAAATTCTTCTATTTCTTCTACTTCCCATTCATCAGAGTGTGATCTTCCTCATCAAGACCAACTATAGACTTAGCAAGGGGAGAAGGAAAAAAGCTAGATCCAAACCCTAATAAGCTCATGGAATCTTCAATTCCCAAATCCATTTTTTTCCTTTTTTCTCTAATTTTGATTAGAGAGGATCAAGAGGGATTCTATTTTGTATGTGATAACTACTCTTAGAGGGAGAGTTGCTCTAAACTAGAATAAGATCAAGGACTTACTCAAGGGGGATTTTTTACCAATATTTGGAATAGACAAAACAGGAGAAAGTAAGGTGTTAGGAGTGAAATACTCTTGCATCACACTATCTTCCACAAAAATAAAATTCTTTAGAGTAGGAATCTCAACTTCTGAACCCAAGGGACCTTCAACTAGCATGTCTTCAAACACCCCCCCATGATATTAGAAGGGAGGTGGAAATTATTGAATCCAAGTATCTTTCATTTTGGTCTTTCTTAGCAAACTTTGAACAAAGGAGCCAACAATCCTTTGAGGGATAGCAAGAATAGTGGGAGCCTCCAGAGATGTAGAGGATGATGCCTTACAGTTGCCACTTCTCAAAGGGATCAAGGGGATGTTGAACGAAGGTTGTCAATAATGTCAAAGGTTGGAATTGATGTAGCAATAGTATTTATTTCAAAGGTGTTTCAAAGAATATATGATTAGAGGCACGTACTAGCATACATTTATGTGTTGGTAATTATATTGTCATATCACTAAATCAATAAACATACATTATTAGCTATATTTAGGAGTGTCTTTGTTCTGGAAATTGGTGTATTTTTTTATGGTTGCAATATCATGCATGTTTTATTCACTTTGACATTGGTGGTCTAGAAGGTTGTACCAAAATGTTTCAGTTCACTATTTATCAAGTTTAGTGTTTCTAGGGTCTCGCTTTTGGAGGATTTATTTGCTCTACAATTTGAGAGGATAGTATGTCTATAACACATATTCTATCAAGTTTTTGAGTTTTTGAGAGATATGTTCAGCATGAAAAAGTTTAAAGTGACATAAGGCTCTTTGCCCTTGTCTATCAACCAGTTGATGTTTGAGACCTATGCGGTAATGGCTAGTAGTTTGTTGCATTCAAAGTTAAGATAGGACCTAGTTAAGGTTCTTGTGGTAGCGTATGGTATCATGTTATTTTAAAGGCAAAAAAATTGAATTAGGACCGACCTCTTACACACTTCATGAAATTTGAATTTAGGTCCACCTTATATCATCCTAGCTATTTGTGGATCCCTAGCTGACATAGAATAGTGTTAATGCAATGTCGTGTATATATTCCTTAGACGCGTAGATACATAATGTGAAGTATAATTATACTAATGTGATAAATTGAAGAGAAGGTGGTAAATATAAAAGGGAGAGTTGCATCTCAATGTGTGTACATGTTGAATGAACAAGACAATTGAGAAGGGGTGAATTATTTGTATCAAATTAAAATATCAAAAACCCTCAACAGTAATTAGATCCACAAGAATTCATTAAACCCTTACTCTATTATAATGATTAATCATGAAATGTAGATAGCAAAAATTGAAACAACAACATACACAAGAGAACACCAGATTTATGTGGAAAACCCAATGAGGGAAAAAACATGGTGAGGACTAGCTCATAATATAAGTAATTACAAAATAGGTACAAGGGCTCACTACCAAAATAGGACACACTGTCGAATAGGGCTCACAGCCAGGGCTTACTGCCATAGAAAGAAAAGAAGATAGAGAACAACTTCTCAATGCAATAAGGAATCCACCATAATTATTTCAACACTCTTGCAACTCTCCTTGTTTGAAATATTGTGGACACCTTCAACTCACTGCCTTCAAAAGTCCAACACTTTGAAGTTCACACTGCTCTACTCAAATTCACATCTATACTTTTGTAATTCACATCACATTCATCAGTCACATCTATCTCACATCTATCTTAATATCTTCCAACAACACCACTCTTATTTATATCATCCTCAACCATTAAAACCTTCTCTAAGGTTGGCAACACATCCTTTACATTCACAATTTCAAATTAGTTCGACACCCAAACATTCCCATGGTGGATAGGAATGAGGGTAACCCATATAAATCCTTATTTAGGACCCAAATATGTCCTAACACACTTCAACAGGCTTCCACAAGCTTCACATATAGTGTTAACACCAGGTCAACCATTACGTGTGCTAAACAGAATAAAACTATTAAGTACACACTTACCACTTGATCAAGATGACACATGAACCACACAAATATCTTTTACATGATCTAGAACAATCCATGATCTACCTAAGATCCAACAAAGACTTCATTCAAACTTGCATCATAGAAATGCTTCAATCCAAAACATTCGATTAACCTTATATGCACACCAACACATAAAACATGTACACCAAGTAATCTACCAAATTATGAAAGATACAATCAACATGAACAACTTCCCAGATCCACACAACTTGAAACAAAACTATGGAGGAATGCAAATTGAATACATTTCTCCCAAACCACAACAAATAACATTGAATACCTAGTTCACGTAGTGGTTAACACATCTTACTCTGCACAGTGATCTAGAAACCAAAACTCTAGATATAGCAACTACTAACAACCTTGAACAACATATCAAGCCCACATAGGCATAGCATCAACATAGAAGAAACATGGATCACATCCCGAAGCATGTTCTGAATGCTTGCACAACACTATTTTCTCTATTTATCAATTGTTCTCAAAAGCACTTGGAAACCAAGTACCAGACACCATCTTAGCACATTTCTTCATTCCAACACTTCTCTAGATACTACAACATAAAGATAGCTCCATATACTCACAATAATTCCTCAATATCTCAACTATACATGCACAAACAAGGTTATTCCATGCATGCACCAACTGCAACATTCTTCCTCAACACATAGTTGACATCAATGACAACACCAACTTGTTGACATCAATGAAAAAACCTTCATACTTGCAACAATCTCCCCCTTTGTCATTGATGGCAACACATGATGTGAAAAACCATCAAAGACACAATAGCTTTGAACACACCTATGATTTCCTTTTCCTTTCTCTCCCCCTGTGTAGATAGAATTTTTCACATGATTCTTTCTCCCCCTTTAACATCAATGAAAAAGGTCAAAGTATTTTGCATTGTTCTCCCCCTTTGACACTAAACCAAGATACTTGCAACTTCACATCATTTTCCTTTTACTGCTCTGAATACTCCCCCTTAGGAGTACACCCAACCAAATCAACAACTTTGTACAATGACAATACATGATACTACCTACTCCCCCTAAGAGGTAGCCACCAACATTAGTCTAGAAAGAGATGAATCCATAGATCCACTAGACTGATGCATCTCCATATGAATCTAGTTCAAGGGAGAAGGGGCAATAACTCCCAACTTATCTTGAAGATACTCAAAAGTATCCTTAGGAAGAGCCTTAGTAAATATGTTTACAATCTGATCCTTTGTAGGTACATATTCAATCTTTACCTCATTCTCCATAACCTTCTCTCTCAGAAAGTGATACCTAATTGATGTATGCTTTTTCCTTGAATGAATCACTAGATTCTTTGAGATGTTTGATTTGCACTTGTATTATCACAAAAGATAGAAATAGGCTCATCATTCATTACTCTGATATCCTTCAAAGTATGTCTCATCCACAATACTTGTGTGCAAAAATATGTTGTTGCAATATACTCAACCTCTGTAGTGGATTTAAAGAAACTAAATCTTGCTTCTTACTCATCCATGACACCAATCTACATCCAAGAAAGAATGCATTGCCACTTGTACGTTTCCTATCATCAACACAACCAACACAATTTGTAGATCTGTGTATGCACTTAATGTGAAATTAGTATCCTTAGGATACCACAAGCCATAATCAAAAGTGCCATTTAAATATTTAAATATCCTCTCCATTTTTGCAAGATGTGTCTCTTTAGGATCTTCTTGAAATCTAGCCACAAGAAAAACTGCATGCATGATATCCAATCTAGTAGCAGTTAGATATAGTAATCCACCAATCATATACCTTTACTTGCTCTAATCAGCCTTAGGTGATTCATCATCCTTGCTCAATTTGCAACCAGTCACCATAGGAGTACATACTTGTTTGGAGTCATCCATTCCAAACTTCTTCAACATCTATTTGATATATTTTGATTGTGAAATGAATATACCTTTGTTTATTTGATCGATTTGTAGCCCAAGGAAGAAATTCATCTCCCCAAACATTGACATCTCAAACTCTTTTTGCATCTCCTCTGCAAATTTCTTACACATAGCTTCATTCTCTCCAAATATAATGTCATCCACATACACAACCATTATCAAGATTTTGTCTTCCTCAATTTTGAAGTAAAGATTACTATCTACAATGCCTTTATTGAATCCTTGTTGTATCAAGTATTTGTCCAATCTTGCATACCAAGCTTTGGGAGCTTGCTTCAATCCATATAATTCCTTTTTCAATTTTCAAACCATATCCGGTTGATCTAATAATTGAAATCCTTTCGGTTGTTCCATGTAAACCTCTTCTTCCAACTCACCATTTAGGAAAGCAGACTTCACATCCATCTGATAAACTTTAAAGTCTTTATATGTTGAAAATACCAAAAACATTCTAATTGCTTCCATCTTGCAAATGTCTCTTCAAAGTCTATTCCTTTCACTTGTGAGTAACCCTTACACACACAAGACTTGCTTTATTTCTTACTACTTCTCCATTCTCATTTTTTTTTTTTTCTGAATACCCACTTAGTTCTATTTTTTTTCTTGTTTGTCGGTCTAGGAACCAGTTCCCAAGTCTGATTTTTCTAAATCTATATTTAAGTTCTTCCGTTGTCATCATCCAATGTCCATCTTTACATGCATCACTCACTATTTTAGGTTCAACTTTAGAGAGTAAACACATATTTACCTCAACTTCAACAGCTCTTCTTCTTGTTAGTAGCCTTTCCTCTTGTCTCCAATGATTCGTTCTTCAAAATGATTTCTTTGCACATACTTAGGGATCCTAGGGGTCTCTTCTATAACTTCTTCCACTTCATTCTACACTTCTTTTTCTTTATCCTTTTCTTCTTCTTCTTCTCCGCAAGAAAGTTCATCTAACACATATCCATCTATAAAAATTGAATTCCACAAATATTCATCAACCTTAACATTTACACTTTCAACAATCTTTCTTAGTCTTTTTTGTAACATTTGTAAGCTTTGCTTTTAGTAGAATATCCAAGGAAGATACCTTCATCATATCTTGCATCAAACTTTCCTAAGTTTTCTTCATCTCTTTTGATATAACATTTTCTTCCAAATACTCTAAAGTACTTGATAGTAGGAATCCTTCCATACCATAACTCATAGGGAGTCTTTGTGTTGTTAGCTTTGGCTTGAACTTTGTTAAGTATGCAAATATAAGTATGAATTGCTTCTCTCCAATAGACTTTCAATAGGTTAGATTCTTTCATCATATTCCTTACAGCTTCTTGAGCAGTCCTATTTTTCCTTTCAACTTCTCCATTTTGTTGAGGAGTTCTAGGGATAGACAAGTGCCTCTTTATTCCATGAACTTCACAAAACATGTTAAACTCCTTGGAGATGAATTCTCCACCTCTTTCAGACCTCAAACATTTTATTTTCAAATCCATTGCATTATCAACCATAGCTTAAAATACTTTGGATCTATCTAGAGCATCAGATTTCTCTCTAAGAAAATTAACCCATGTCATTCTAGAGTAATCATCAATAAAAAGTATGAAATACCTATCACTTTGAAGAATTTTCACCCTTGTAGGGCCACAAAGATCTATATGTATTAATTCTAGTAGTTCGGTAGCAAATTATTCCTTTCCCTTGAAACTACTCCTTATTTTCTTTCCAAATTGATAATTTTTGCAAACAACATTGATAGGCTTTGTGATTCTTAGTAGGTCTCCTACTGCATCTATTGAACTAATTCTAACTAAATTGTCAAAATTCATGTGACATATCCTCTAATGCCATAACCAACTGTCATTAAATTGAGACATAAAGCAATGACCATCAACACCCTTGAGTTGATAGATGTTTCCATCTGTCCTCTTACCAACAACAATCACAATTTCAGACCCTTTTCTGATCTCACATCTTTCATCCTTAAACACAAGATTATATCCTTTGCTACACATTTTTCCAACACTCAAAAGATTATTCCTTAAACCTTTAACATAGTAAACATCTTCAGTAATATGCTTTCCATCAAAATTAATTGTTCACCTATTCCACAAATCTTAGCTTCTAAATCATCTCCAAATTTAACTAATCCTCCATGATACTTTTCAAATTTAACAAACTTACTTTTGTCTCAAGTCATTTGATTAGAGAATCCACTATCAACAACCCAATAGTTTTTATCATGTTTAGCATGAAAAGCAGAAACCAAAGTCCCTTCAACCTTATCCTTCTTCTCTGAAACACTTTCCTTCACACAACTTTTATAGTTAGCAGAAGTAGATTCATCTATTAAAGCTAAGAACAAGCATTCATCATCATCTCCATAATTAGATTCATCATCAAAAGTACTAGCATCTTCTCTAACATGGTAACTTATCTTAATCATCTTTCCTTTGTTATCCTTACTTTTATTGTTCATAGCTCTATTTGGACATCTTGAAGCATAATGACCTACATTTCCACGACTAAAACATTTGAAGGGTAGTTTACCTTTGTACTTACTAATTCCCTTCTTCATCCTTCTTGTAAAGTTAGCTTCCACGTCACCAAGAGCTTCTCCATTTGAATCTTCAACCTTTTCTGATTTTCTAGCCTTGAAAGTAGTCTCCAATTTTGTGCCATTTTTCAAACCAAGTTTTCTCATTTCAAATGAAGTTAGTGTACCCAACAACTGATCTCTAGAATTTAAGTATTAAAATTTTTAACTTCCTCAATAGAAAATACTATTTCACTATAAGAATCGAGAAGAGATCTACGAACTTTCTTTACCACTCTAGGTTCTTTGACTTGTGCACCAAGACCTCTCATTGCACTTATCAAATCATCAACTCTTTGCATGTAAATTGTAATTGTTTCATCTTCAGACATTCGTAGGGTCTCAAATTGTTCCTTTCGATTTTGAAACTTTTCTTTTTTAACCTTATCATCTCCTTCATAAATGCTCTCTAGCTTGTCCCAAAATTCTTTAGCAGTTTTCAGATTGATAATTTTTACTAATTCAAAATTTGAAAGATTATTCAAAAGAATAAATATGTCCTTACTATTTATTTCATGGGTCTTGATCTCGTCACTTGTACTTGGACCATTTATAGGTGCAACATATTGAGTCTTTATTCCCTTTTCAATCTCCTACCCATAGGATGCCAAATATCCTTCCATATTTTCCTTCCATAATGCATATTTTGAGTCATCAAACTTAGGGCAATCTAACTTGTTCGCCATCCCAAATCTACCTCAAGCGGTTAAGCTCTTCTCCAAGGAACCTTGCTCTAATACCAATTGTTGAATGAACAAGACAATTGAGAGGGGGGTGAATCAATTGTATCAAATTAAAACATCAAAAACCCTCAGCAATAATCAAATCCACAAGCATTCATTAAACCCTTACTCTATTATAATGATTAATCATGAAATGTAGATAGTAGAAATTCAAACAACACCATACACAAGAACACCAGATTTATGTGGAAAACCCAATGAGAGAAAAACCATGATGAGGATAAGCTCACAATATAAGTAATTGCAAAACTGGTACAAGGGCTCACTACTAGAATAGGACACACTGTCCAATAAGGCTCACAACCAGGGCTCACTACCATAGAAAGAAAATAAGATAGAAGAGAAATGTTACACAAAGAATAATTTCTCAATACAGCAGGGAATCCACAAGAATTACTTCAACACTCTTGCAACCTTGTTTGAAATATTGCGAATGCCTTCAGCTCCCTACCTTTAGAAGTCCAACACTTTCAGGTTCACACTACTCTACTCAAATTTGTATCTATACAGTTTCTATAATTCACATCACATTCATCACTTGCATATATCTTGCATCTATCTTAATATCTTTCAACAACACCACTCTTAAATTTATAGATCCTCAACATTGAAAACCTTATCCAAGGTCAGTAACACATCCTTTACATTCATAATTTGAAATTAGGTTGGCACCCAAACATTCTGGTGATGGATAGGAATGAGGGTGACCCATATAAATTTGTATCTAGGACCCAAATATGTCCTAACACACTTCAACATGCTTCTAGACAAGCTTCACATGTAGTATTAACACCAAGTCGGCTGTTACCCATGCTAAACACAATAAAACTATTAAGCATGTACACTTCCCACTTGATCAAGATGACATGCGGACCACACAAACATATTTTATATGATCTAGAACAATCCATGATCTAGACTTGAGATCCAACAAATACCTCATCCAAACTTGCATCATAGAAATACTTCAATCTAGAACATCTAGTTAACCTTATACGCACACCAACACATAGAACACACACTGTACTGTACCAAATCATGAGAAACCTTGAATACTAAAAGATACAATCAACATGAAAAAAATCCTAGATCTGCACAACCTGAAGCAAAACTATGGAGGAATGCAAAGCAAATAAATTTCTCCTAGACCACAACAAATAACACTGAATACCTAGTTCACACACTGGTGAACACATCTTACTCTGCACATTGATCTAGAAACCCAAACTTTGGATATAGCAATTACTGACAACCTTGAACAATATATCAAGTCTGCACAGGCATAGCATCAACATAGAATAAATGCGGAGCACATACTGAAGAATGTTTTGAATGCTTGCAAAACACTATTTTCTCTATTTATCAAATTTTCTCGAAAGCACTTGAAAACCAAGTACTAGAGACACCATCTTACCACATTTCTTCATTCCAACACTTCTCCATATACTGCAACATAAAGATAGCTCTATGTACTCACAACACTTCCTCAATATCTCAACTATACATGCACAAACAAGGTTATTCCATACATGCACCAACTACAATATTCTTCCTCAACACATAGTTGGCATCAATGATAACACTAGCTTGTTAACATCATTCACAACACCTTCATACTTGTAACAGTACTATTATTAGAAGATCATATGAAGTATGGAAGAGCATCAGTTGTAACTCTGGCACGTGTATGATATGTATTCAACTATATAGAAGATCTACAAGCTTTATCTATGTAATCTGGTAGGACTGATGTTCTACTTATTGTATTGTTTAGTTGGGATTGGTGTCTCTAGTAGGTTGGCGCTTGCAAATATAATTTTGGATTGGTGTCTCTGGTAGGTTGGTCCCTACTTCATATTGTAAAATTAACTTGTTATATTTCTACATTGTGAGGTTGGATTTGGACAGAAGGTCTAAGTAGCTATTCTCATCGTGGTTTTTCCCATCTTGGATTTCCACATAGATATGGTGTTCTCTTGTGTGAATGTGTGCTCTTGGTGTTGCTTAGTAGTAGTGAATCTATTCATGTTTCATGTTCAATTATTTTTGTTGAGGTTAAGAGTTTTAAATTTATTAGATCTACCGATTCACCCCCCCCCACTCTCAATAGATTGTGTACCCTTCAAGGGGAAGATGAAATATTTTTCTTGTTTGATTTAACTTTATTTGAGCATTTATCACTCAGATGCTCAAATTACTTATAGAATTAATACTAAATATTTTTATTCTCATAAACAATAGGTTGGATCTAAGTACCAAATTTATATTTGAGAGTGATATGAGTAGGGAGGATTATATTAATAGAAACATTCACAGAACTTATCAAAGAACAATCTTGACCTCTATTGAGTAACCTTATCCACTGCAAGGAGGTGACCAAAGGAATTGGAAATGCACTATAGAACTTTATGATTATATAATTCTAGAAGTAACCTAGGAAACCTTACCCAAGTGGGGGCCACAAAGCAAAGATCCACTGATGGGTCTAGTCTTAGTTTCTATTTGAAAAGAAAAAAATCTAAAGTTGTTATCAAGAGCCCAAGGCCCCCTCATAAGTACTTTAATGAGGTCTTCCTTGTTAGTAATAAAGAAACAAAAAGAGCCCATCAATCATCATGTTGATTCACATACAAGCTTCCAAATTCTAGACTAATCAGGTTCCCATTTGCATATCTTATCCATATTAGGTCTGAATACTAGAAATTTACTGACTAATGTAAGATCCATATATGTAGTCACATCTAACAAAAGATTGTTTGGGACTTCAATCCACACTCCATCCATAGAACAGGTAACCAAAGGAGTAGAAACCTTTTCCAATTTTGGGAAGTTTAAAACAATAATTTTATCCATGAAGGAAATAGGGTCTTTCATTGTAAAAATATGTGGTTTCCTTGACAAGGGATATGGCTCCCATTTTTTTCAATAAAACATCAAACCTATATTGACCAACATCATATTTGGTAACCAAATATTTAGAATGGGAAGCCCCACAAGGGCCCCCTAAGCACCATGATGTGAAATCAAGGACCAATAAACTAATCACATGGAGAAATTCAGACACCTCCTAGCAAAACACAAGGTTATAAAATGTGAACCAAACTAGAAATTCAAAAATTCTCCTACTCTTACTCTTCAATTCTCCATTACATGTATCATCCTTTTTTATTACATATAGTTTCTATATTTTGAGCCCCTACAATCATATAAAAGAGAGAAGACTTTACAATATATTTAAGGGAAGAATAATATAAACTCATTTTCAAAAAACTAAGTAATTTTTAACATTTTAATATTTTATCATTCTCTATTATATATCAAATATAAGCTTAAATCTACGTGATTTTTTTATTTACTCTTATTAGTATAAAATTAAATATGTATTTCAAACATCACTTATCTCGTGTCTATATATACTTGCATAATAGTAACATAAATAGATGAAAAAAAGATGCTTTGAGGTGACTTACATAACATTTTAAATTACTTAGATAACATACAAGATTAAATCTAAGATGTGGAAACAAAATATTAGGTTCATGCAAATATGAAAAAAGACAAGGCTTTAACATGGTAGAATAAAAGGTATAAAATATTAAGCATTAGCAACTTGCACAAACAATGAACCTTAAGGGCATGATACAATTCTAAATGCAAAATAATATATAAATTAAGTAATTTATTTATGAATTATTGCATGGAGCAATTAGAGAAGAGTGCACCATTTTTAAATTTTAATTTTATAGAACTAACTTAGAGAGAGAAATAGTGGTGAATCAAGTGAATGGAAAATTATTTTAAAAATTAAGTATTAAAGGAGAGATAGTTTTGATATATTGTGATTAATTTAGGTCATTCTAAATTCAATGAATTTAAGTTTTATTCAAGAATATTAGAGTGTTTATATTGAATCTAAAAAATTATACATGATCTCTAGGGTTAAATTATAGAAATATGTTACAAACATCTAGAGAACCTTAGAAATCATTATACACAATTTTTAAAACATTAAACTTTAAGGAGATTTGAAGGAGTTTTGTCACAAAATTCTAACAATCTTTTCTAGAGATCTAGAGAACAAAGGTTTAGCATCAAATTCAACCACTTGAATTCAATTTATTTTTTACAACTTTAATGAGGCTTATGAATAAAGTGTCACACCCTTATTTTTAATAGTAAGTGATACCTAATACCTGGATGAAGTTCTCATTTTTAGCTAAAAATACATGAGGAACTTGTTGTACATGTAGAGAAGGTATTATTGAGTTCAAAGGAGAAAAAACTTCATTTGAAATGTTAAAATTTTTATTTCTCTAAGAAAATTTCAAAGGTTATTCTTGTTAATGTTGTTTGGAATTGATTGGTTTATATAGATCCATAAAAATTAGAAGCAAACTAAATTGGCCTAATGGACCACAAGCATCATCAAAATAAGGAGCTTTGTATGGGTAGGTTAATAGTCAAGTAGAATTGTTGTCTTCTTTAAATTATAGCTACACCTTTACATGTAATAAAATTTATTCTTGGAAAAAGAATCGAGCTAGGTAATATGAAACAAAAATTATTTAAGGATTTAAACAATAAAGTAATAAATACACTCATGTTATCTCTTTAAATTTTAAAACATTATATTAGGTACAGATATATGTAATCACTATGATATATGGGAGTTATTGAGGTGCATGTTTCCCTAAGGTGGATGGGAACTTTAGGGCCACTAAACCATATCTAATTTGTAGTATTACATTAATTAGCCATATATGTAAAGTAAGTATGCTAATTTTGCTTGACATTGTAATAGGTGAAATGTTATTAAGCCAAGTAATTAGAATCTAGGATTATATCAACCACTTCAAATCATCCAAAATTGTTTAAGGATTGAATAATAAAGTGAGAAATACATTCATGTTGCCTCTTTAAAATTTAAAGCATTATTTGAGGTGGAGATATATGTTAATCAGCATGTTATATGGTATTTATTATAATGCATTAAGGTAAGCTTATCTATTACTATTTAAAAATATTTCATGGTTTTATCCTTGAGTATTTCACATATGAGAAAGAGAATGCTTTCATGCAAGTGGTGAAAAATTGAAAGTGCTATTTGTTGACCTTAAAGAGACTATTGCTTAAATGGACCATTGACCATTACAATGCTTGCAATATCACTACAAGGATAAGAAATCAAACCATGTTACAAGGGTATATTATTTATTAAACAATTACATAGCCATAAAATATAGAGGAGGTGTAAACAATAAGATTCTTGACTTTTCTTCAAGGCCACCATTGTTGTTGGTAGTTAATTACTTTTTTCTCTTTTTGAACACTTTGCAAGTTTAATTATATGTGAGGGATTATATCTATAAATAGGATTTTGGAGATTTATATTAGTATATTAAAGAATATTATAAAGATTATTTTTTATAATACTAAACTTCATGTGAATAATATTCATAAGATGATTAGTCTTATTGATGTGCATGTACCCCTAAGGTGGATGGGAACTTTAGGGCCACTAAACCATATATAATTTGTAATATTACATTAATTATTTATATCTAAAAAGTGATGATGCTAATTATGTGTGACATTGTAAGAGGTAAAATTTTATTATTAATCCAAGTAATTAGAAACTAGTACGATATCATCCACTTCAAATCCAAGTACTACAATGTCAAAATATACTAATAGATTTTGTAGGATTTATCTATGACAAAAAAATTTAATGATGCAAGAGCATCCCAAGCATATAGTGATCTACATTAATCAAAAAAATGTTTTAGTTTGAGTTATTTTTTCAATTTTGGTTTTTTTGGAATGTGATTTAACTTTGGATTTTTGAGTCCTTAGGAGTGAGCAATACGGTATTTTTTATTTCATTTGAAAAAAAAAATCATGTTTGTTTTGATTATATGGGAAAATTAGGTTTTGAAGGGACCTGAAACCTACAACTTAAGATACAAAATGTTGCTCAAGAGATACTATGGTAAAATACCAGCAGCAGCCCAAAACCCAAAACATCAAAATATACAAAATGTTGCTCGAAAGATAAAACAGTAAACTATTAGCAGTACCCAACAACAACAAAATGACAAAACAATAGGAAAGAAACTGACAACCAGCAATAGAAAAGCACACAACAAATAGACAAACAAACAAACAGGACACTATTTCATGTTGCTTAAGGTGTTGGCCACCTCAAGCTCCTGGCGTCTATACATTTCAATCATGTCCAACAACTCTTTTTTCTCAGCTTCAAAGGACTTCTTCAAGTCAACTGACCCTCTAGCAGTAGGGTCTTTACCATCATCTTTCGCACCTTTTTTCCCTTTACCTTTGGGAGTGTTCCTTCTCCATTAACTCAAAAAAATATAGTTGGTCCTCCCTCAGCTCATTAATTTTATGAAACATGACTTCCAAAGAATCTGTGCTATTCTTCACTCAAATGTGACAAGCATGGAGAAGCTTCTTTATATCCACATTAGTATCCAATATCTTGGCTTCTAAACCAACCAAGCGTTCTTCACACAGGGATTTGAAATTATGGTATGAACCCTCAAGATCCACAATTTTTTCAATCAGAATATCTGAAGTCGAGCCTATCGAAATATTCTTCAAATTATCCTTCAAACCCTTTATTTTAATGTTTACTTTATTGAAATCCTAAAGAGTCCATTTTGTTAATTTGAAAGTGCTAGTGGCCCTACCCTTGCCATATCAAGAAGCTCAAACATAGAGGTGGAATCATCATTGAGATAGGAAAAGTCCTTAGAAAGGGGATTTACCTTTAGAGGCTCTGACTTCACATGCTTCTGCTCAGCATCCTCCTCCTCCCAAACCTTATTCTCCCCCTCCAAAACCACTTTGGGAGAGCTATGAACCAAGGAGTCATTGATTTCCACCACCTTCTCTACAGAAGTCTCCTCACAAAGCACTGTGGTGTCCATAGCCATATCTTTCAAGGCCAGTTCTTCAACTTGGCAATACGTTTGGAAACCCTTCTTGGTTTATCCTTATCCTTCGTTGTAATCACATTCTCCTAAAATCCCTCCTCTTTACCACCAACCTCAGTGTATCCCTAGCCAACATCCAAATCTTTGTTCTTGGGTGTGGAATCGCCAGAGCCCACCTCTGTATCCTCGCTATCAAATTGGGAATCCGACTCATTCAGAATAAGGCGCTTAGCTGCTTGGTTTCTTCTAAGGTTACCCTTGTTCCTCTTTTTCAAGGAGGTAGCCACAGGGGCTAGGGACTCATCCTCATCCTCTTCATTCCACTCCTCTTCCTTAGCAATGTTGGTGTAGAAGCTTAAAAATTTCTCAATGGATCACATTGGCTAACTAACATCATTTCGTCCTCAAACCCATCCTCTTTTCGCTTGTTTAATTAAATAAGCCTAATTATTTAATTAAATGCCTCATTTTCACCTATTAATCTTATTGGCCTAATTGGGTTAATTCACCCCCTCTCACACTAACATTTCATTCAGTTTAATTAAATAAATGCAAATTATTTAATTTTAACCCTAAGCCCTCTTATTTAATTAAATAACCTGAACTATTTAATTAAATATCATATTTGCATCTCTTTTTCATCAAATAAATTAATAATTTAATGAATATCCTCACATTCCTCATCTTGCACATTCTAATTTAGTTTTAATTAACTAAATTTCTAATTTCCCTCTCATCCACTTGCATAGGGAATATTCTCCTATTTTCCTCCAAAAAAGGTAATGATTACTCCAAACAAACTTTGAAACAACTTTTTAAAGTTGTTGCAAAGTGTGTTTGTTTGTATGATTGTGAGCCCTTGATCTTTTCTTGATCCATGTGATCTTTGATTCTCATCCATTGATGAGAATCCTTGATCCATGTTTCATCCTCCTTTCATTTGTGACCATTATAGATCAAATCAATCTCATCCATTGCTTTTTCATTTGATCTCCATTAAATCAATTATTTAATGAATATCATGTAATTCCCCTAATTTGCATAATTAAAACTTTGTTTTAATTATCAAATTACTAATTCTTCTACTTGCAAGGGAATATTCCTCCTTTGCACATTCCTCCAAAAGGGGAATATTCCCATGGAATATTTCTTCCCTTTTTGCACAATTAAAATTTTGTTTTAAATTGCAAAGTATCCTTTTTTCCTCACCCATGAGAATATTCCAAAGAATATTCTCTCTCCTCCAATCATTTGAAAAAGGGATATTCTCACTTGGCTTCTTGTGCAAGCTAAACTTGTGACTTCTTGAACAAGTTACCTTGTGACTTGTGTGTGGAGGTCAAAAGTGTGTTTTTTTGGAACAAATGAGAACCCTTAATTAAATTTCATCTTGCATTCTCACCTGTTGATGAGAATCCATGATCCATGCCTCTTCTTCCTTTCATCATTGACCATTGATTGATCTTTTTGATCTCAACCCTTCATTTCTCATTTGCTTTCCTATAAATAGAACACTATTTGGAGACAAATGGATCCATCTTTCAATTGCAAACTTATGTTGTTGAATTCACTCACACTCGCACTCATACTTTACTCACATTTAGCATATTTTAGTTCATTTTTAGTTGCATATTAGCAGCTTTAAGCTTCCATTAATGGCTTCCATGATAACATAGATTCATACATTTAGCTTATTTGTTAATTAGGATTTTAATCTTTTTAAGCTTGAATACATTTAGAGTAGATTTGCATACACCCATATCAATCATCTTAGCATAAATCATGTTAAAACAACTTGCATAATATTCATTTAGCTTTAAATCATGTTTTCATACACATCTATCAATGGTTTCATCATTTTTCTTCAATAAAATAGATTGAAACAAGCTCATTATCCAAGGGATTGGGAAAGGGTCGTCATTCCACATCAATGTGACACCACTCCCCCAATAGGATAAGTTTCAATGTCTTAGATTAGAGGCTTTTCAAGCTTTCATGATTTAGAATGTTAGTGTTAATGGCTTCTTTGTCTTTGTTTACAGTGTATGATCTTATTGGGATTAATGCTTATTGGGTTAAATATGCCTTGAATTCATATAGATCAGGTGTAGTTAACCTTTACTATGTCATTGGTCACTAGAAGAATGGCCAAATGGGTAATGATATTAACAGAATTTGACATAGAGTATGTGGAGCATAAGGCAATCAAAGGACAAGTGATCGTAGACCAACTAGTAGAGGCACCTATCTATGTTGAGAATCCATTAATATCTAAATTCTCTAATGAATCAGTGTTCCTTATCAATCTCACAAGTCAATGGAAGATGTATTTTGATGGATCATTCACTCAACATGGATCAGGAGCGGGTATTATTTGCATCACACCCCAAGGTGATTGCATTCCAAATTCATACAAGCTATCATTCTTGTGTACTAACAACATTGTTGAGTATGAAGCCCTAATCACAAGTCTGAGGATAGTAGTTTAATGGCAGATTCAAGAGATGAAAGTCTATGGAGACTCATAGTTGGTTATCAACCAAGTCAATGATGACTACCAAACTAAGGATGACAAGCTTACTCGTTACAAGAAGATGGTGGAAAGTCTTAAGGACCTTTTCATAGACATAAATTTTGAGTAGATTCCTCATATGAACAACAAAGTAGCAGATGTTATGGCAACAATCGGGTCATTGTTAGACATGTCGAAGGTCCTACAATGTGAATTCTTGGTAGAACAACTTCTCATACCAACTTTCGAGATCCTTGAATCTGAATTCGTGTGTGTCATTATTGGTCTTGGATCCCTGTGGTATCATGAAATATTTATCTACCCAAGTAGAGGAACCCTCCCATCTAATATCACCTTGAACCTTAAGAACTTTGTTAAAAAGGCATCCTAATTCGTGATCCTAGGTGATATACCCTTTACTGCCAAAGCATCAAAGGGACATTAAACTACGATGTCTTAATTAAGAGGAAGCCTTAACTGCTTTAACAAAAGTGCACGATGGAATATGTGGTTCCCATTCCATTGGTATGACTTTAGCTTTGTTGAGGGTTGGATACTACTGGCTAACCATGGAAAGAGAAACCCATCAGTATGTGCAGAAGTGTGTCCAGTGTCAAAAGCATGGAGATTTGATTCATGCTCCAACTCAGGAATTGCAACCAATGGTCACACCTTGGCCTTTCTTGTAGTGGGGACCTGACCTCATAGGAAAAATCACTCCCACCTCATCTAATGGCCACAAGTTTATCATAACATCCATTGAGTATTTTACCAAGTGGGTTGAAGCCATTCCTATGACCTACATAATGGGGAAGAAAATTTCCAAATTGATCCTAAACTATCTAATATGTCATTATAGTGTTCCAAAAACTCTTATCTCAAACAATGGAACACCCTTCAAAAATTAGGATGTGAAAGAGTTGTGCCAAAGATTCAACATCCAACATTGATTCTCTACCCCATATTATCCCCAAGGTAAGGGCCAAGCTAAGGCTAAAAACAAAACTATCCTAAAAATCCTGAAGAAAATAGTCAATGAAGTTGGTCGTGACTGGCATCTATAGCTAAATCATTTGAAAAGGGGATATTCTCACTTGGCTTCTTGAGCAAGCTAAATTTGTGACTTCTTGAGCAAGTTACCTTGTGACCTATGTGTGCAGGTCAAAAGTGTGCATGTTTGGAACCAATGAGAACCCTTGATTAAATCTCATCTTGCATTCTCACCCGTTGATGAGAATCCATGATCCATGTGTCTTCTTCCTTTCATCCTTAACCGTTGATTGATCTTTTTGATCTCAACCCTTCATTTCTCATTTGCTTTCCTATAAATAGAACACTATTTGGAGACAAATGGATCCATCTTTCAATTGCAAACTTATGTTGTTGAATTCACTCACACTCACACTCATACTTTACTCACATTTAGCATATTTTAGTTCATTTTTAGTTGCATATTAGCTTTAAGCTTCCATTAATGGCTTCCATGGTAATATAGATGCATACATTTAGCTTATTTGTTAATTAGTATTTTAATATTTTGAAGCTTGCATACATTTAGAGTAGATTTGCATACACCCATAACAATCATCTTAGCATAAATCATGTTAAAATAGTGTGAATCATATTCATTTAGCTTTAAATCATGTTTTCATACACATCTATCAATGGTTTCTTCAGTTTTCTTCAATAAAACAGATTGAAACAAGTTCATTATCCAAGGGATTGGGAAAGGGTTTCCATTCCACATCAATCTGACACCACTCCTCCAATAGGATAAGTTTTAGTGTCTTAGATTAGAGGTTTTTCAAGCTTTCATGATTTAGAATGTTAGTTTTAATGGCTTCTTTGTCTTTGTTTATAGTGAATGATCTTATTGGAATTAATGGTTAGTGGGTTAAATATGCCTCGAATTTGTATGGATCGGGTGTAGTCAACCTTCACTATGTCATTGATCAGAGCTGGTATCCGAGCCAGAAGCTTTGCTCAGAATCTTCTCCTTACCCTTAATTGTAGGGGCAGGGACAAGGGCTCTAAAATGGTCCATGATTAAAATAATGAGGCCCTCATGGAGGACCAGAGCCCTCCTATTTTTTAAGTGAGCATAAATAGAGACCTCCATGGAAGACAATAGAAAAAATGGAAAGGAAATAAGCAGCCCATGTCTGAAATGGTTTAAAAGAGTAAAATGATGGCCAAGGATTGCAGTGAACCTATCTTCCAAATTCACATACCAAATTATCACCTCCGCAATATTTTCCCATACCTTCTTGAGATACTTTTTCTCATAGTCCCAACTTTCCATTTTGATGAGTTTTTTCCATTCATCATCTTTGAAGAATTGAGTCATTGCTTCCTCATTACTCTTCTTGTCCTTATAGAACTTATGGCCAACCATCAGCAACCCAGTCACAGTAGCAATCAGCTCCTCATTGATGTCAACTACCAAGCCCTTTATCTAAATTTTGAGGTTATGCCAACAAGAAACAAACTCCATCGAAGCATTCAAGTCATGCCCATGCAATCTTTCTAAGAACGGTGTAAAATTCCCATGTTGGAGAATCCTCCAAATTTTCTTCTTCCTTAGGCTCACACAAGAATGTTGCTCAATCCTTCTCCTATCGCCCCCCATTTCCTTAAAAATGATAAGTAGAAAACCCTTACAATTAGTATTCATCTGATAGCTAGCAAGCTGAACAAAACCCACAAAGTGTGTGTCGCCGAGAATTGGTACTAAATATTAAATGATGCCACCGCATAGGCTCAGCCAAAACCATCATTTCTCATTAAGATCCTAGCTTTCTCGGGAAGGAGAGAGCCTTCCTCCCACTCACGATACTTATTTAACCTAACAACCTCTTTGGCGAAAAATCTACCATTACATTACCTTCTTGAAAAATGTGAGATACGTGGGCCTCTTCACAAGAACTTAGCATGATTATAGTATCCTTTATTAATTGATCAACATTCCAACTGGGCTTATGGGTGCCACATAGATAATTTATGATGTTTAAAGAGTCACCTTCTGCCCATATCTTAGATTAGCCCCTATCCACAACATATTTAATGCTTATAAACATAGCCTCCACCTTAGCATAGTGATTTGTTTGATTTCCCAATGAGAGTGCCACTGCACCTAAGAGCCTACCATCCTCATTCCTCAACACCCCCCCACAACCTGCACACCTAGGGTTACCCTTGGCTGCCCCGTAAAAATTAACTTTAACCCACCCTAAAGGTGGTGGCCTCCACTTAGTGCTCAATCTAGCATTTAAGTTGGACATAGAGATCTCAGAAGGAACAGAGAGGATCTTCCAATTAGAAATCACCAATAATTCATACCTAGCCAAGCAAATAGAAGGGGCACAACGAGGTGACTCAGACTCAATGAGAGCAAAATTCTCCAAGATTTCCCAATGAATCTTGATGAAAATACTACTAACTTTGATTCTAGAGTCACAAAAGATTATATTGTTGCATTCTTTCCATATTCCCCACACAATATGTAGGGCCATAAGATCCCAAAGCCATCGAAGAGTAGAGGAGGTGGAGGGACACTTCCACTGGTCAACAAAATTACCAAGGGGTTATGGGAAGACCCAATCCAAATTCCATAGACCAAGAAATTCATACCCAAGGAAGATATGGAAAGCACTCTAAGCATTAGCTTCATAAAGAACACATCTATTTGGAATTACAAATCCCCTTTTACAGAGATTATCTTGCGTTAAAACTTTACCTTGCATGAGCAGCCAGAAGAATACATTCACCTTGGGGATCAACATCTTGTTCCATAATTTCCCCCTAAAAGGAAAAGAATTAGGCTTTTCCAATGAATTGATAAAGGCAGAGGCCACTGAAAATTTACCATTAGCACAGGGAGCCCAAACAACCCTATCCGGTCTAGGAAAAATGGGGATACAAACAATGCACAAGAAATCCTTTAAAACCTTCAATGATAGGTCCCAATCCTGGAAATTCTTCCACTCCCCATTCTAAAAATAGTCAGCCACCCTAATGCCAAAGAGACATTTACAAATAGGAACAACAGGAGAGGCCCAATGGAAATTGATCAAAGGTTTAAAATCACAAGCATCCTCCCAAAAATGAATTATGGTACCATCACTCAACAACCACCTAACACCATTAGCAATCAAGTCCTTGCAAGGTAAGATATTTCTCTAGAAACAAGAACCAGAAGGGATATCATTAGAAGTCAGCATATTCCAAGTTCTCCCAAAGCCATGCAAATACTGGTTTCTAGCCAGAGAGGCCCAACCAACTTCCCCATTGAGGAGCCTCCAAACATTCTTCAACAATAATTCCTTATTGCTGATGCCAAGACCACGCCATTTCTTTGGCTTGCAAACCAAATCCCAAGACACAAGAGGAATTCTAGCTTTAGATTCAACACCCAAACATAGAAATCTTCTCATGATTTGTTCCATTTTCTCCTCAAATTTGATTGGAATTCTAAAAAGATTTGTTGCATACAAAGGTTGATTCTAAAGAGTGGAGGAAATGAGTTGTACCTTCCCTTCCTGACTGAGAAGTGCCCCTTTCCAACCCTTTAGCTTTCTACTGAACTTGTCCAATAGACCCAGCCAGAAAGACTCTGGAGTATTGGAAATACACAAAGGAAGCCCCAGGTAGGTAGACGGGAGCTCACCCATATTGCAAGAAAGAATCCTGGAAAGATTTAATTGTAGAGATTTGAGGGTGTTAAGGAAGAAAATTTTACTCTTAAGAAGATTAATACATTGTCCAAAATCCTTCTTGTAAGCCTCAATTATCCCCTTCACGAACAGAGGATTCACCCATCAATATAGTGTCATCAACAAACTATTGATGAGTAACAAGCTCACATTTGGAAGAGGGGGAAGACCCTTCGGTGACCCGGTCGACAAAGCCTTATGGATATTTCTACTGAGAGCCTCTGCCATCAAGATGAATAGCAGCAAAGAAATAGGATCTCCCTGCCTCAAGCCACGTGAACTCTAGAAAAAAGGAGGAGAATCATTCACCAACATAGAAAAAGAAGGAGTTGAGATGAGTTGTTCAACAAGTTGAAGAAACTTCTGATAGAATCCAAAGTGTTCCAAAACTGCAATCAAGAACCTCTAGTTTACTCGATCATATGCCTTGAGAAGATCTAGTTTCAGGAAGAAGCCCAACCTCTTGTTAGCATTAAGAGAATGAGCAAGTTCATGGACAGTTATTATAGAGTCCAGGATTTGACATCCCTTAACAAAGCCCCTTTGATGTTTTGAGATCAAATCAAGGAGACACTTTTGCAATCTAGTGGCAAGCACCTTCAAAAAAACTTTATAGATGGAGTTACAAAGACTAATCAGTCGATACTCACCAAAGCTATTAGCATCAGCAGACTTGAGGATCAAGACAATGAAGGTCACATTCAACTCTCTGATTAATCTTCTAGATCCAAAGAATTCCTTAGTGGAATTAATCACATCTTCCGCTAGAATCTCCCAACATGACTAAAAGAACAAAAAAGGAAATACATCGAGCCCAAGGGCTTTATTCCCTTCAAAAGAAAAGGCAACATCCTTGATTTCCAAAGAAGAAGGGATGGCAGTAAGCACCTTGTTCAGGTTTTCCAAAATTGGATGGGGGATAACTTCCAATGAAGCCTCCACACTATTTTGGTCCCACACAAGATCACCCCTAAGCAGATGCTCAAAGAAATTAGCAGACACTTTCCTAATAGCCTCCTCATCCTTCAACAACATACCATCATCCATGATAGAGGAGATCACGTTGGACAACTTGTGCTTGAGGGCAGTAAGGTGAAAGAACTTGGAGTTGTGGTCCCCAGACTTTAACCAAATTGCATGAGATCTTTGCCTCCAAAAATATTCCTCTTTTGCAATAATGTCATGAAGTTGAGCAAGAAGACCATCCTCCTACAACTGGAGATCCTCCGATAAACCCTTTGACTGAATGACTTCCTAAATACTATCCAACCTTTGAATAATAGAATTCTTAGAGTCAAAAATATGACCAAATGACTCTCTCTTCCATTTCTTGATATTTCTCTTCACAAAATTCAACTTTTTGGCTACTCTGAACATCACACTACCATCAATATTCACTTGCCACCATTTCTTAATACAATCCATAAACCTGGGATCCCTCAACCACATAGCTTCAAACCAAAAAGGAAAGTGTTTCTTACCCTCAAGCATATCAACCAAAAAAGATATAGGGAAGTGGTCTAACCCACATCTTGTAATTGTGGATAGGGAGCAAGCAAAATCCACAAACCATGAAGCTGAAGTCAAGGCCCTGTCCAGCCTGACTTGAATATTTTCAGCACCAACACGCCTGTTGGACCAGGGAAACTTGGCCCCTATCATCTTCACATCAATAAGATCATTTTCATCAATGAACTTTCTCAAATCTATATGGCTATCAGGATTGGCCTATGATCCACCCACTTTCTCATTATCATAAAGGGGAGTGTTGAAGTCTCCCATAACTAGCCAAGGGCTATCCAAAAAATTAGTTCAAATACATCCAAGATCATCCCACAATTTTTTCCTAGCCCTCTTCAAATTAGGAGTATACACATTGGAGATAACCCAAGAGTAAGACTCCCTAATCAAAATAAACTTTGTCTCCACATGGTTAAAACCATCCGCAATCGGGATACCTCTAATCATCCTAGCATTCCAAAAGGTAGCAATGTCACTCGAATCTCCCTCAGAGCTAACCCCATGAAAGCCACAATCCTTAAAGAAGAAATTGTTTAAAGCTTCCAACTTATCAATTTTCATTTTCATTTCTTGAATCAGTAAAACATCTGGCTTATGGTCCCGGATCAAGTTCTTCAGGAGGTCTTGCTTGTGCACATAATTCAACCCCTTGATATTCTAGGAAATAATCTTCATTTGCACAAAGAGGGGGTGCTCTTAGAGCACAATTAAAAGAGGTTTTTTTGAACCCCTTCTGCAATATCCTACTTGCAATCCCTCTCCCTTCTTTTCTACAGAGAAGGTCTCCCTTGACCCCTCTATTCGGACCCACAATCTACTTTTTTCCCTCTTGTGGTAACACCTTTGTGGGGTTGAGGGGGGAGAAGCAAAGGACTTCTTCTTTCCACCCCTCACTGGAATATAACCTTCTTCATCCTTACTCCCTATAACCACCACAACGCCCTCTCCACCCACAAGCTCAGACACACAATTCGGGAGAGAAGACAGGGCGATAATATGCTCCAAAATAGTACATTTAAGGGAGCACAAAGTATCTAAAACATGATCCATGTCTTGGTCCACAAACTGGCCAACAGCCTCACCCACAAACTTCTTAATCTCCTTGTCACCCTCAGGATGAGGGATAGGGTGATCCTCAATATTAGCTTCACCCTCCATGACTTTGCTAGCTACTGACTCATCTTGCTCCAAGGGATCCGAAGTCCCCTTAGCCTCCTTAACCTTCAAAACTTTAGTTTACAGAACAACCTTGGGTGGAACCACCTTAGCAAGGCAATCCTTAGCCTAGTGACCCACTTTTTTGCATTTGAAGCACGCAAATGGAAAATTTTTAAAGATAATTTGTTGCTTCCAAGAGCCCACCTTTGATTTAAGGTGAAAAAATTCAGGAATCACAGTGTCTTGGTCAATCATAACAAAAAATCTTGCTACAACCAGACACCTTCTCGAGAGAGTGGCCTTGTCAATGGAAACTAGCTGCCCAAATGAGTTAGCCACCGCCATAAACACTTCTTCATCCCAATATTCCAAAGGCAAGTTCGACAACTTCACCTGGCATATTGGGGTTGAATGAAAGAGGCACTTAGAGAGATCCATCATAGGCTTCCGAGGACGTAACACCAAGGTAAGATACCTGAAAGTCCACGTTCCTTTTGCAAAAACTGCTCTTAGGTCTTCATCACAGGAAAAGGTAAAGGAAAAAAATCCTTTAACCATAGTTGCAACCTCAACCTAACCTTTCAAAACCCGCTTCTTATGAACCCTGAAACACACCTCCTCAATGTTAGGTCTAGGACCTAGAAACTTGCCTACCATAGAAAATTCCATTCTAGCTATATTTTTGTCCACAAGAGAGTCTGAAATGGACAAGGCAAAGCCACCTTCAACGTTAGAAGAAGACATCGATTTAGATGCAACACCTTTACCTTTAAGCTTTGAGGAGAAAAGGTCAGCCCATCTCTACCGGAGCAAAGATGATTGCCCCACCAGTTGGCTATTTCCCACCGGAACATGCTCAATCTGGGGATTTATCGGATTAGCTACATATGATTCCCTAGTTAGGGCCCACCCATTACCACTAGAAGCCACATGACCACCAGGGGCCTTTGGAAGCACCTTTGTCGATGGACAGCCAACACAAGATTCCTTGGAAGCCTCAACCACACACTTACCCTCAAAGTTCACATCTTTGACCACATCCACACCACACGACCCGTCCTTCCCAACAACACCAATAGAGAGCACCAAAGCATCCACACCGCATGATCCATCCTTCTTAGCTGCATCAATAGAAAGCACCAAATTCGTAAACTGACCAAACTAGAAGTCACCATGATTTCCAAGGATTGAGTTCAAATTCAAATCACTCAATCCCGCCTCCCAATTGATCTTCTCCACAATGGTCTTCTCCTTAGCAGTCTGCTCCATTGTTACTAGCAAGTTGTTTTGTGAAATTTTAAATGTCATGTTTGTTATATGGTTCATTTTTTTAATTTCTTTTGGCATTGTGGTGACCATTGGATTCAACTTGAATTCAATTTTATTGGAGATCATTGAAGGCAATGAATTTAAAATATCATTTAATTGGTTGCATGTGATTTTCTTTTAGTTGTTTAAATTCCTGAATTTGATTACAAAATGATTAGTAGTGAAAGAAATAAAAATATAACTATTTTTAGTTTTAATGAGAAATATAAAAGGTTATAGTGAAGGACATAATGTGGAAGGAAGTTTTTAAAAATATATAATGAAATCACTCTATATGTAGAATGGAAAAGGTCGCAACTCATGAAGGAAGACATAAAAAACCAAAAGGGAAATTCAAAGCAACTCGGGGAGAGAACTAGGGGGACACCAATGAAAAGGGAAAAATACAAATTACAGAATGAGAAGAAAAAGAGGGTTGGTAGATTGGTCATGCTACAAAAAATATTAGCTTAAAATAATTTAAAATAAAAATAAAAATTGAATGAATAGAGGAGAGAGTAGACCTGCACCATCATGGAGAAAATATATAGAATGCAAAGAAAATAAGAGTTTTGCATGATAAAGGTGAATTTTCAAGTAGGAGAACAAATAGGTCGTGACTAGGAATAGGAGGATAAAAAATGTCATTTGAAATGAATATGAAGAAAAATGATGAGAGGGGCCATACAACATAGAGGGAGGCATAAGATGTATAACAGAAAGGGAAGGTCGTGTAAGGAAGTGAGGAGGACAAAAATAAATTTAATGCAAGGAGAATAAAAAGAGGAGGCTATATGCGAAGAAGGAAAAAATAGAGAATGAATGATAAGAGGATGAGCAAAGGAAGGTCATGAAGGAGGGAAGAAGTAAATTAAGAACCAAGTAAATACAAATGTTTCTAGAATGAACCTGGCATTATGTGACTAGTGGCGAGAAAATAATAGAGGAAAAGAATAGAGATCAAAATGAGTTTAAATATTTTCAAAGGAAAGTGTTACAGATAATGCATCTGAAGGAGGTCTAAGATGAATAAAATTTTAATTGCAAGGTATCTTATTATTATGAAGGATTAAATAAAGATAACTTTTCATACAAGGAAATTCAAATGTAGAATGGTACTAGAATTGAATTGAAAGAGTGAAGACTTGAAAATTGAAGACTTGCATGTAGTTGATTAAAGGAGTACTAAATAAACCATTTCAATTTATCTCTTATTTATGTTTTCATTGAAATTTTTTAATTGGTTAGTGTTAATTTTAATTAATTTTTATTAACAAATGAAATTGTCAAATTAAAATTGTTGTTTGGCTATGAATTTTTCCAATCTAACAAGACTCACAATTTCAATGTGCATTATTTGGTATTAGAGTAGGAGAATGCCTGAGAGGTTTGTGACCATGGTTGGAGAAGACCTTGAGAGGTGGTGTTGTGGTTAATTGGAAGAGTGAAGACCTACAACTTTAGAGGGTACCAACATGGCATATTGAGGACGTGGGAAAGGAGGATCACAAAATGATGATAGTGCAATCATCATGGAGATGTTAAGATGCATCACAACAAGAATGGATGAGATAGAAATGGTGTAGTGAAGATGAGTGCAAGTGGTAGATGTTAGTGAGGATGAAGATGAGATAGGAGCCCCTTAAATTGATTTGGAAGATGAAGGAGAGAATGTGGATGAGAGTATATTTTTGAAAGCAATGGTGAACATTAGTAGTAAACCCCAATTGGACCCTCTTGCTTAAAAGGAGAATTTGAATCCCAAAGACTTCGTCAATTTCAAAGATGGTCAAAGATGGATAAATACTTAAATTATGAATCAAGTGAAGACCAAAATGTGTGGAATTTGGATTAGGAGGTCGAGCTGTATGAGCTCTGCCCAGGTTTTCTCATGTCTGCAATCATTATTGGCCCCTCTTGCATCATATTGCACTCTTTGCACAGGATTTTTCTCTTTTCTTGTGTGTACGACTACATTTATTGTAGTTTTTTTGTTTTAATATGCCTTCAACAAACTCTAACTTAGCAATTCTTGCTGGTGTTGGTGGTTTGACAACTTTGATCAATGACTTCTCCTTTGAATAAATGACCCCAAAAATTTGTTCCAAAAGTGTTTCATGAGGTAAGTCTTTTGACTCCCCAACTGATGTGGTTTTTCCTTTGCCTAATTTTGATTTTGCTTGTCAATGGCTTGAGCAACATACTCTTGTTGGGTACTTTATTGGGAGGACTCCCCCTAAAAGTGTGCTTAAAGAATGGGTCCACAAGGCTCAAGTCCCTCATGGGGTCCACCTTGATATGGTCCAAAATTTAACCAAGGGTTTTTTCCTTTTCCGTTTTGTGGAAGTCAGTCATGTTTAGGCAATCCTGAATCATGGTCCCTAGTATGTCAAGTCTTCTCTGTTGGTTTTCTAGTCGTCGACCCAAGACTTCACTGTCTCAAATGACACTAAATTATGGGTCCCATTTTGGATTGAGTTTTGAGGGTTGTCTCTGGCTTGTGTGCCTTTTTTGAGTCATAATGTGTCCTCTCTAGGGAAGGTCATTTGTATTGAGCCAGATAGGTTTTTCTAGGCCTAACCCCAGAAATGGGTCTGTGTTGAAGTGGACCTTTCACAAGATTTGAAAGACTCCAATGAAATTCAAATTGGAGTTCTCCAGCATACCCAAAAGGTCACTTATTTTAATATGTTGAACACATGTAGTTCGTAGACCACAAGATCAAGGACTGGCCTTTGGCAGTGCCTCGTACTCCTTCTCCACCGCGAGAATCTGAAAAGCCCTGTTAGGTGGATAATTCTACTGCCAAACTTGATGAGAAATGGAGCATGGTCATGAACTGTAAACACAAGTCAAGTGGCTCTAGGATGGTTTCTAAAGTCCCTGAGCCAGCTAAAGATGTTTCAAACCCTTCGCTAAAGGGGAAAGAGGCCCCGATTGGGGCTAACAATATTTCGGTGTAGCCTAGGTCAAAGGCTACACCTCAGCCTACTGTTGTTATGATATCACAACCAATTATTTCTCCTCCCATGGCATGAGCTCAATGGAGGTCTCGTAGTCCTTCTCCATCATTAGAAGGAGAATATGTGTATGAGAAATAGAGATTTTCTTCTCCAAATATTCAAATTGGGTCAGTTTCACCAGAATTTTTGCAAAATCACTTCTCTACTTTGAATGAGGAGGAGTCGAAATTTGATGATATGGAGGAGTTTCACTCATGAATTTACTCTCATGGAATGTTCAAGGTCTAATAGACCTCTCCAATAAGTATTTAGTTAGGGATACTTTGCAGAAGTATGCTGGTATTGAAGTGCTTTGTCTCCAAGAAGTTAAATTTTTTGTTTTTTTCCTCGCCTCAGCTTGTCGTTCTAGTTGGCCAACCAGTCATATGTTTTGTACTGCTCATGATGTTGGATGTGGTGGATTTGTCACCCTTTTTTCCCCATGGTGGAACGCTTGTGTGGTTGACCATGGGTTTGGCCCCACACATTGACTCATCTAGATCCTCCTTAATATTGATAATCACTCTTTTGGGATTATTAATGTTTATGCCTCTAATGATGTTGTGGAATGCTCTTTGCTTTGGCATTGGATTGTTGATTCATTGCTAGTTGCTACCTATACTTCATGTGGGGATTGCAATAGGGTTGAGATGGCATGTGATAAAGATGGCACTCTACCATTTAGATGGGTAGCTAACAAACAAGAGGCGTGGTTTTACATCGTAATAAATTGGGGCTCTTTGATCACAATGTTGGTCACTGCAATTCTCATTCCCTCTGGAACACTTGGTGTAATTTCAGGGTTGACTCTGACAGGATATTTTAAGTGCCTTGATCATGCCATGATCTCAGCTCAATCTTTCTTCTCTTTTGACAACTCTTCACTCTCAGTTAAGTCGTTAGTGGATGTGACATTATCATATCATTTCCCCATTTCCTTTCACATTGAATGGGGGACAAGATAGCCTCAAACCTATAAAACACAATTTTTTTTAACACGCCTCTACTTTATCATTAGCCCACATTGGCCCACATTCGTAGAGTGTAGGCCACCTCATAATGCAAGCTAGATTAATTGGTGGAATGATTCTATCACTCGCACGACTAGATTTTTGTGCATTTATGGGCACCAACTGGCCATTTTTCGTCAACAGTCTTATGAAGCTACCACAACTTACCTACACTCAACTATTGAGGCTCTAGTGGCTAGCCCTTTTTCCCCATCAATACAAGTCAAGGTGGCATAATTAAGACACAAAAATCAAGTTGTAGACAATTATGTTGCCAGAGATGCGCAAATCAAAGCCAAATTACACTAGTTAAATATTGGTGATCATGCCTTCAAGGAGTTTTTTCTAGCCCTGCATGTCAGGCACTCATCTCCTGGCATCAAAATAATTAAAGAAGGAACCTAGGTGCTTTCTGAGCTACCTGACATTCTCCAGGGTTTTGTTTGACATTATGAACAAGTTTTCACTACTCAGGAGTATAAACTAGAGCGACACTAAGCCCTTCATGATTGTCTTGTTGTTCTGCCAAATAGGCTATCTTCAGCCCAGAAATATTTTTGTGAACATTTGCTCACAAATGAAGACTTGAAGGAAGTTGTTCATTCCATGGCTAATGACAAGGCCCCAAGGATTGATGGTTTCCCTTGTGAATTTTACAAGGCCCTTTGGGACTATGTTGGGCACGACTTGCATAAAGTTTATCTTGAGGCTTTTCATTTCAAATCCCTCAGTAATATAATTAATAAAGGAAATATTAAATTCATACCTAAGCTTGGAGATCCCGAGGACATTTGCAACTAGCGGCCTACCACGCTCCTCAATTTCTCTTACAAAATCATTGCCAAAGCTTTGGCTCTAAAGATCTACCATCTTTTGCCTTAGATTATGCACCCAAAGCAAACTGGTTTTATCAAGTCTAGATTTATTCTGGATAATATCATTACTATGTGGGAAGGTATGGAGTGGGCTAGGCATTCAGACCAGAAAGCTATTTTTCTCAAAATTGACTTTGTTAAAGCCTATGACCACATTGAGTAGCCTTTCATTCTAGCAATGTTGAAAGCCTTGGAGTTTGGGCCTAATTTCATTTAGGTTGTCCAAATGTTTTTCTCAAACACCTCTACCTGTATCACCATTAATGGTCACCAATCTCTTTCCTTCGGCCTTTTCCGCTGCATTTGGTAAGGATGCTCACTTTCTCCTTCTCTTTATGTGCTTGCTACCAAAGGATTTGGCTATCTATTGGCCAATGCGGTTTCTCAATAGCGTGTTAAAGGCATTGCCCTACCTAACTCCCAGGCTCAACTTGTTAATGGTCATTTCACTAATGACTCTTTCCTCACCCTTCTAGAGGAAGAGAACATTATTAAGGTGACTCTTGAATGTCTTAACATTTTTGTCTTGTGTCTGGCTCCATCATTCAATGGCATAAAACTTTGTGTTTCTGGTAGTCTATTCTACCCACTCCTCACTAGTTTCAACAATACAGATGGAAATGGATTGGGCTAGGGGAAATATTTCAGTTTCTGGGCATTCCCTTCACCTTCCAGGGTTCTCTAGCTGAGTTGTGGCAAGCTATTCTCTCTAGAATTGAGAAAAAATTGGCCTATTGGATTACCAAGCCCCTATTTCTAGCAGGAAAATTCCAAGTGTACTCTAAGATTTTGGTGGCTACACATGTTTATTACTCCTCTTGTTGGGCTCTTTTGAAAGTTGTCTATGCCAAGCTTGAAAAGCTGCTTTGAGACTTTCTTTGGGCCTTTACGGAGTCCCATAGAGGGTTTCACCGTATTTCCTGAGAGTTCTACTACCTTCCCAGAGACTCTGGAGGGCTTGGTCTTCTCTCCACTCAACGACAAGGGATTGCCTTGTGTGTGAAATGGATAATTAGAGCCCTTACTGGAGATGAAGCCTAGAAAATTCTCCTCAGGCATTGCATTCAATCTGGCTTTCTTGTTCATAGACCTGCCTAGAACGGAATTGGCTTTCAAACCCTTTTGGTTATGAAGGAACCAGTTTAAATTATGGAAACTTTCATGGCCATGAGCATTTGGAGAGCCTGGGAGGCGGTTAAGCCTTGGCTCCATTTGGCCAACTCTAGTTTCAGTGATGGGATTTCACTCAATCAACAAAATGTTTGGTGGTTACCTCTCTTTGCTAGTAATGGTCAGTCGTTGGCCAAGTCACCTTGGCTTAAGGCACTAAGGTTCCAAAATAAAGGCATTCAAACTCGGCAGCATGTGTTTCACAGACCCACAATGTGCATTATGTCGTGGGAAGATTTTTGTGCTCTTTACAGTCTTCAAAATTAGGACCATGATACTTATGATGGTCTGGTGAATGCTATTCCTATAGATATGCTTCATAAGGTGGGAATTTGTGGGTCCAAGCCCTGGTGGAAGGACTAGAAGTGGTAACCAGACACCCCTTTTAGGAATTACAAGCCTAGGCTTGGTTATATGTGGCTTTCACTGCATTTTCCTACGATTGAAAGTTTGAACCAAAGGTGGCTTCTTCAATCCCCACTCATGTCTGGTGAAAAGATGCTCTGCCACTTGGTGTGCAAGTGTTGAGCTGAAACTTTCCCACTTTGCCTGGTGTATTCTTTTCCAAGGCTTGCCTGTGGGGTCTCAGCTTATTCACTTGGGGGTCTAGGACCCTCAGTGCCCTTTTTGTGGGCAAGCTGAGTCTTTTAAGCATCTCTTCTAGTTTTGCACCAGAGCTTAGTAATTTTAGAATTAGATTCATGACTTCTTTCAGCCCTTTAGACTAGAGCCCTTCTCTTGGCATATGGTTCTGCTAGGAGATTTGCCCAGAATTCTTGCTAAATATACCCAACTTTGACACACTTTTAGGGTGGAAATCCTCTTCAATATCTGGAAAGATAGAAATTCCTACATATTTGCTAACACCCAAATGGATAAAAAAATTTATTTGTATTCTAAAGCTATTATATGCTCTAATGTGCTCTTACAAATTCAAGTTTAAGCTAACAAGGTTGCACTTGAGGTGGCTCACTGTCAAGTGCTTTTGGATCATTGGGGCAATGCTCTATGTACTGTGGCTTGGGTTCCTGATTTTCCCACCTCCTCTCATGGTTGGTTGCCCTCTAAGGGCCAGCAACGGAGTGGCTTTGCTCGCCCCCACTCTTAGCCTTATCTTTGGTGTGGTTATCGCCCTCCTTGGTTGTCTCATTCTCATCCTTCATGGGTTGGCTAGGGGTAGCCCTCTAGAGGAGTGGCAGGGAGTAGCGGTGGCAATTTCGGGTGGCCCTCTAATAATACTCTTGCTACTAGCTTTGGTTGGCCAAATTATGGTAAATGCTTTCCATGTCTGGCGCTTGCAATCTTGCCCCAACGCGAGGAAAAAGAAGATAAAGATAAAGATGTTATTGATGGCTAGGGTCCTTCTCCTGATGTCACTCAAGACCCCACTAATGTATGGGGGGGAATTTTGGATGAAAAAGACCCTCCTGGATCTACTAGTATTGCTTTAGCCGCTTAATGGTCTTTTTTATGTTTGTAATCTTGGACTTCTAGACTAGGCCCATGTGATTGATAAGTTTTTCAGTTTTCTGGGTGCTAACCATGTGACTCTTGGGGTGTGCCTTCTTACCACCCACCTTTTTTTGTTAATATGTATTTTAATCTTTATATTTAATATAGATTAGTGTCTATTCATCAAAAAAAACATGTGAAGTTCATGTGCACAAGATTGAAGGGGCATGCTTCCCTATGGTGGGATCACGTGCAAACAAAAAGGCAGCATAAAAGGTAAAGATAAAATTAAATAATGGGAAAGGATGGTGATGAATTTGAAGGAAAAATTATTGTCTGAAGATTACTAAATCACTTTGTTCAAAAATTGCACAACTTGAAGAAAAGGGAAAAGAATGTGTAGGAGTAAACTAAAGAATTCTATAAGTTGAATATTCAAGCAAGATATGTAGAAGATTATTTGGAGAAAGTACCAAGGTATGTAAATTGTTAAGTGGCTTTTGCCCTGAGAGAAGAGAAAGTTATGAAATAAGCCTTAGAAAAATTTTTAAAAAAAGGAAGATAGGAAAATAAAGGATATTATGATCTTTTGGTTCAAAAAGATATTAATAAAGAATATGTGTAAAAACTCTTTTAAAAAGGTGGTAGAATAATTAGTTATTTAAATAATTATTAAATGCAACCTTTGTAAAAGGGTGTGATGGTTTGGAAACCACCCCTAAGGTTTATATAAGCATTTATGTGAGACTTGGAAAGGCATGGAGAACATTGAAGGAGACAAGAGAAAAAGGAAATGAATTAAAGGGGGAAATATAAGAATTTAGAGGGCACAAAGGAGTGAAAGTTAAGCTCATTGGCTAGTATTGAGGCATTTGGAGAAGGGGTAGACAACATGTGTCCAACTTGGGGTACAACATACACCTAGGAGTGTCCTAGCCAAGATTATGTATTTATGTCATGAGGCCCTTGAGGTAGGTTATTATTTTAAACCATGAGGCGGGTTGGGTTCTATGTAAGAATTAGTTTCCTCTAAGGGTGCTTCTTTGCTATGGAGAGCCTAGATCTATAAGCATTCCTCTAAGTGTCAAATAACAAACTTTTCAAGAAATTGCAGGTATGTGGTATCCGATTTTAATTGCATTCATATTTTAAATGTTTAATGGATATATTTATTATTGTTTATAAATGTTGTCATCATATTAATATTCATAATTGTTGCAAGAGAAAAAGTAGCCCTTTTACTCACTTAATCTGGGAATGATTAACCTTAAGATGGACCTAATGTCACCTTGATCTAGTGTTGTAATGTGTTTCCCACATTCACATTGGATTTAGGGCCCTTTTCAGCTAAATAAACCTAACTTTGCCTTGATTTAATGTTGTAAAGTGTGTTTATTTACACCTTCACAATAAAATTAGAACCCTTGGACCTAATCTTGCTTTAATCTAGTGTTGTAATGTGTTGTACACATTCACATTAGGTTTAGGTCCCCTCTAAGCCAAATAGACCTAATCTTACTTTAATTTAATGTCGTAAAATGTATATATTTACACTCACATTGAATTATGGACTCCCTTGCATTTATGACCTTTATATCATCATTAATAGGCCCATAAGACCCTATATTATGCATCTTGAGGCTTATTTCAACTAAAATCCTGACAAGATCAATAAATAAACTTAATTTCTCATCTCCTCGATACTTTCTCTCTCTAAAAAGGCCCAATGGGACCCATATGCCACCTTGGTTATATGAGTTCCACAAAGGTGGAACCTGTTATGCCTTGCATAACCACCCAATTTTGTTTTTGGTCAAAATGGGTCCCCTTATGTTTTTTTGTCCTTGGTGTTTTTGTTCAGACCTTAAGAGTTGTTCTTTTTCCTCCTAAGTCCTTGTTCCTTTTGTCTAGCAGAAGCGGAGCCGAAATGGAAATTGGACTCAGAAATTTGTGAAGGTTCCAAGTCTGAATTTGGTTCTAGTCCCAACCCCATTCTTGTCTTGTTCATTTTCTTTGTCTATTTTTTTTGCCTTGTGCTCTTGGGTTGGTTTCTCCCTTGAGTTGTCTTTTGTTTGCTTGTGGTTTCTTTTCCTCCTGGTGGAAGTAGAACTAGAATCAGAGTCAAACTTGGAACTTTGCTAAAGGTTTCAGATCCAGTTTTGGTTCTGATCCTGCTCTTGTTGGTCTTCATTGTATTTTTGTCATTGTGTGTGTCTTCTTTGGGATCGGTTTCATTATGGTCCCATTTTTTTTTGTTATTGTTTTCCTTTCCTTGTTTTCTTGTGTCAGTGTTCGTTCCTTTGGCGGGAACGGAACCAGAATCATAATTGAATCTAGAACTTTGCAAAAGGTTCCGGATCTGGTTTTGGTTCCTTTTAGGCCCCCGTTCCTTTGTTGTTTGTTTTCCTTGTCACGAGACCAAAACTGAAAATGAAACAAAATGTGGAGTGTACATCAAGTTTTTGTTTCCTTTTCAACTCTGCTTCTGTTTCCGCTTTACCTCTGACATATGCAGATTTTGTATACTCATTCCCATTTCAATTTCACACCTAACCAACCACATTAAATGCATTAATTAAAGCTTCTTCACACCCATTAAATGGATTTTAAACTTTAATCGAGGTTAATTGGCTCATTATCATTATTGTCTAAGTTGTTTTAGCGAACTGGAGCCAAGAAAGCATGAAAGAGGAGCACGATTTGGTTGAGGGCAAGCATCTGCAAGTGGATTCAAATTGAGTTTCATCTTGTTTGGTGGCATTTTGAGGTAGGTGGGTCTTCACCCCATTTCATTTTTGTTTTCCCATTTCCCGTTCGTGGTGCTCATTGCGTGTTCACAAGACCTTTCTCGTGAATCTTCGTGTGTTTGTGTTTCGCTTGCTTTTTCAATTTTTGTTTTCTTTTCCTTTCCATTTCTTGTTTGCTTTTTATCTTGCCCTGTTCATTTTTGTTGTTCTACTTTCATTTTCCCATTTTGGTGGTATTCGTACTGTCGTGCCCTAGTTTTCACTTAGGGCTTAATTTTTGAAGGATCTCATGTGCTTTAAAAGGTTGAAAATATGTTTCATGGCCCTTCTAATTTTATTCTCATGTCAATTCCATGGCTTTCATGTCAGGTTTTTGATGCCCTAGTTTATTGAGTCAACGAGTTGTGCAAACTAGGGTTTGTGTGTCATTTCTTTACGATATCATGCCCTAGGTGGCTCGATATTCCTACCCCTATTCTATCAACAGTGAGGTCACACCTTTATTCTAAGTCTCCTTGAGCCTTCTTGTGACATTGTCCTAAGTCTTTGTAAGTGTTGGCTAAATTTGCTTTGTGTTTGATGATAAAGTGGCAGAAGCAGAGCCGAGAATGAACTTAACTCATGAGTATGTGTGTTGGATTTTGGGTCTATTTTTTTATCCCGCTCTCAATAAGGTTTTTTCTTGCTTATGTATCCCTTTCCTTTGGCAGAAGCAGAGCCAGAATGGAAAACAAACTTGGAACTATTGAATGGTTCTAGTTTTGGTTTCTGTTCTGATCCAGATACTAACCCCAACCCCAATCTTGCCTTTGTTAGATGCTTTCTAATTCCTAATCTCTTCTTGGTTCCACCTCTGATAAGTTTCAAGTTTCACTAAGTATGAAAGGCTACCTAGGAAAGGATAGGGCAATATCAAAGGTAATCTTCTAATGTCGATTTACATGCTTTTTTTATCTAATCCAGGGTCGTTTTGCAGGAATAAGCAATGTTAGGAGCATCTGGAAAAGTTTCACAAGTAGAGGGCCAGGCTGCCGAGAGTTCAAGGTAAGTCAAGCCTAAGAAGATAAAGGTGGAGCACCTGCCCTATACCTTAAGATGCAAGCATAAGGGTGCTACTCTCACTACAAGCAAGTTAGACTCAAATTAGGCTGATATCAACGATACAAATCTAGGCCCATTCAACTATAAGGAGTTGTCAGCAAACATTTTCTCTAAAGATATAATTGGGAGAACCGAGAGGATAGCCCAATCTAGGTTGGCACATGTGACTGTTTTCCCATTATCGGTCCAATTCTCGGAGCTTATAATCATAGTAGCAAGTGCTTACAAACCTGTAACAAAGAAATGTGTGGACATTCAAGGCAATGTAATCATCGATATCTCCCCAAAAATGATGAAGTTTATGTTCAATGCACCTACTCCTCAAAACCCTAAGCAACTGAATGAGGCAGAAGCATTACAATTATTCAACAAGCATAAAGAGGCCAATAGGACTCACATGAACAAGAAATGGTTAAAGGTTGAAAATAAGTATTTGACTAAGGTGTCAGATCAACCTAAGAGGGGAGATTTCCAAATGGATATTGATGACTTGATCATGATGTTATCTAGGGTATTTGGGAAAATAGATTTTGCATGCTTCAAGGAGTGGATGTTTCCTTTTATTGAGGAAATTTTGAGTGGAAAGCAATAATTTGATTGGGAAATGATCTTGTTGGATAGCCTGCACAATCAGATAATCAAGGTGAATCAAACAAAGACCTTCTTCATGACTTCATAAGTCATATATGTTGTTGCAAGGATGGGTATATTTCCTGGGTTGAATGTAGTAGGAACATTAGGAGAAGCTCCTAGACAGAAGAAGGAATGTGAGCATTATTATCAATTAACCTTGCAAACATCATAACTGCATTATAGAAGAGTTAATGATGCATTGCTTTATGTCATCATTAACTAATTGACTAGAGATGTTGGATACAGGTTGAGTAAATATGTCATGGATTTTATTGTTAAATGGGGACGTTGGTATATCCAATACCCCAAATTATCTTCTAGTTGGCAGGATTTGATGGACATCCTCACCTACTCCCAAGATGTTGCAATGATAGGATTGTCCTCATGGAATTCATATATTAGGCCTTGGCATTCAATGCCAAGTTTGTAGGTAAACATAAAATAGGATACCACAAGTTTCCCATGAAGTTGGGGGAATATAGTTGTGCTCATCTTGTGGCTACAAAAGTAGTATGCGATGAGTTGAGTCACTTTAGATTGGGATTGTATACATCCCGGAAGCATTCGGATCCAAAACATAAGATGAATGGCTTGCTTCCTACTATTTTTGAGAAGCATTTTAATATATTGGAAGATTTTTGGATGGACTTGCAAGATGAATATGATGTCAGAAAGAGAAGCTATGAAAGGCTTCCTATTCCATTGATGGTTGAGTTTGGAGTAAAAGAGGACATTCCTGAGACACTATCTGATGATGGTGTGGTTTTGGATCCCAGCTATGAGGTAGAAAACATTAGTACCAAGAACTTGGACCCCATCAATTGGGATGAGGAAGAATTTATTGATATTAAACAGATTTCTAGGATAGTAATGGATAGAAGTATCCAATGGGTAGTGATGAGAATAAAGGAGCCAGAGGCTCAAACATCAAAGAAGAGAAAAGTACAAGGGACTCGAGGATACAAAATAACAGAGAGAAGAATAGCTCCTAAAGAGAAATTAGAATATCTCCCTCCTAGCTCTGGAGGAGAGGCAGATCCAAAAATACCTACCCTAAAATCTCATGAGCGACAAGGAGAAGAAGCTACTACTACTAGTGAAGGAACTTCATCTCAATCGCTCCTTCCAAAAGACTCCACTAGAGAAGTACCTCAAGGAAGCCTTCATGATCAGGCTCAAAAGGATAAATAGAAGGAAATGGAGGTTGGAATTCATGACATCAATTCTGATTCAGAGGCTACACAGTCAGATGATGAGCCATCTGAAGCTATGTTTGCTGAGAACATTGGAGGTGTTGAGAAAGAGTATGTTTTGACTTAGGAGGATCAATTGAAATTGTTTGAGGATGCTAAGAGAGAAGCAGATGCCAAAGTACAAGCTGAGGAACTTGCAAAGAAGCAAGAAATTGATTCCAAAGCACAAGTTGATGCATTGGCCAAACAACAAGAATTATAAGCTAAGGTCAAAGCTAAAGAGCTTGCAAGGTAGAAGCAACAAAAAGAAACATAGTTGAAACTCAAAGAGGAAAGAGATAAGCTAGCTCTATTACAGAGAATCCATTAGTTGGAAGAAGAAAAGGCTCAATGAAGAAGGGAGAGAGAAGCCCTTGAAGCCAAGTTTAAGGTTGTAGAAGAAGCCCGAAGAAATAAGGATGAAGAGGAGCTCTTGTTGAAGAAGTTAGAAGTAGAAGAACACTTGCTAAGCATTAGCAAGAGGTAGAAAAAATGTGGGATAGAGTCAAGGAATTAGAGAAACAAAGAGATGAAATGTATGAGCAGAGGAGACTAGAGGAGGAAAGGGAGAAGGCTAAAACTAAAAGGCTTGCAAAAGAAGTTACATAAAAAGAGGAACAACAATAGGTTGATTCTCAACCTAAGGAAACCATTCTGCAACCTCTCTCCTCTACAACTGTTTCTTCCTCACAACAAGTGGTTGCTACTCCTACTGCCCCAAGATGGTTGAAGCTCAACCTAGAAAAGAAATAAGTAGTTTAGCCCCAACCATTGAATTGGGATGACATGATGAAAGAGATTGAGAAGGAGAGGCCTAAGAAAAAGGGTAGGGTCCTTCACTCCACCAGGATGACTGATGCTGGAGAGATTGTGGCTGAGTGTGCCATTCCAATGGCAGATAAGGATCGATTTGAGATCCAATTAAGTGATTATCAGTTAGGGACTGTAAACTTGGGAAGGCCCACAAGAAATCAACAGATGGACTTAATTGATATTGTGGCATCTTCTACCAAGTCAAGAATGGTGAAGGACAAGCAAAGGAAAGATGTGCTTAAGGCTCAATTAGATCAATTACATAAGTTCTTAAAGGACCTTTCTTCTTTTGTTTCTATGCAATTTGCTACTCCAACAATGTCCATTTTGTTAAGTAAGAAAGAGGCTGATGACCTTGTTGAGATGAGAAGCAAGGTAGGGATGCTAGATAGATGGATTGATAGATTGAATCATGAAGTGGAGGAGTTGATTGTCCAAAGTTATAAAGCCCATGATGATGCATTGGAGTTGGTGGGTGACATGAATTCACATGCTAAGGATCTTGGGACACAAGACGAAAAATATAGAGAGTATACCAAGAAGTTGAAGGACATTAGTAAGTTGTCAAGACCAATTTTGTTAGAGCAGTCCATCCTTGAAGAGGACAATGCACACTTTATTGAGAAGACCATCAACATTATTAGGTTCTATTCTTCAATCATTTTTTATCATAGGAATGAAGTACAATAGGCTACCAAGGATTTGAATGAACAAATTGAGTAGTTGGGAGTAGTTATTGCTATGCTTGTAAATGAAGACCTTCCCCTCAAAGATGGCCTCCCTCTTGACAAACTTAAGGAAAAATGGAATAGTAGGATTGAGGAGGAAATGCACAAGGGAGATGATGGGGATGACTTGTTGATTGATAGACTAATGGATATCAAGGAGGAGATAAAGGCTGCTAGAAGATAACTCATTAAACCTGCAAATATGCAAGAGTTTTCTTCTACATAATTGAAAAGGATAAAGTTTGCAGATAGTTGGGTGGATGGGCCAGAGGAAGATATGCTCCAACAAGTGTTTACCAGCTATGATAAGTACATGCTTGAGAAAAAAACACGAGAATGATGTGGTAGTGGAATGTTCAGTTCCCGATAAGATGCCTAATGATATGATCAGTTCAACAACTCTCTTTCTTGCTCCCCTATTTTGCAAGATCATGACATGACTTTAACTGAAGATTCCCAATAGTTCTACCTTCCCTCTTTGTGCATCAGATTTTGATAGCAGAGTCATCAACAAGCGAACTAAAGATCAACTAGGCAGTTATCTCATGCAGCTCAAATGTTTCCCTAAATTTTTGGATCTCATCAGTTGACTGGAGGAATTAGTGTTAGGTTTGTCTATATGTAATTTTTCTCTCCATATTGTAAAGGTGGGATAATTGAAGAAGGATTAGCAGCCTAAGGATAATTTTAGGACAATTTCTATAGTTTTAGAAACTTTTTACAACTTTTATGCAAAGACACTTAGATATTTTTATAGTTTGATTCAATTTTATGTTATTTTCAAGTTTCAGTCTTAATGGTGATGTCAATGAATGATAGTCATTCATATGTTAGTGAATGTTGTGCATAAATGCCTCTTATTTGGTAAAAATCAATAGAAGATTCTGAATCTGATACTATTTTCATTGAGTTATCTGTGAATGAGGTTTTCTATGTTCATTGATCTATGAATGTTAATGATGAGTTGATGATATGTTCTTGTTAATTTTGAAGTTTATGAATGATGAATGATATGTATGTCTTGAATTTGCATTATGAATGAATGCAATGGTATAGATTATGCTATACATTGTATCATTTTATGGTTTAGTTGTTTAGAAACAATGCTCATTATGAAGTTCATATGTCTGAATTGAAGGAAATTTACATTCATGTTTTGTTGTCTTGAGCTTTGTACCATATTTTGATATTTATTTATACCCCCTCCCCAAAAGTAGATTAATTGATATGATGCAGTTTGTATCCCTTTTACCAGCAGGCCCCTTGAACATTACGATTGCATAGGCCACTGAACAACATCAGCATAGTTGAGAACCAACTACAAAGACCTTGGAAGATAGGTTGCTTTAGGTTATTTATCTTGTTTAGGAGAAATAGGGTAGAAATGTTTGATTTAATGTTGTTGTGTTCAATTGACCATCAACAAATCTGGTGCTAGAAGGAGGGCTTGGAAGAACAAACTGGCTTGAAATGGGTCCTTTTCACCAAAAAGGTTTGAAAGAGTTCTCAAATCTGCTAAGAATCCAGAACCATTATTTGAACTCCAAACCCCTGTTAGACCCAAATCCCATAGATTTTTGATCCCCCCGTTAACACCACCACTTACTCCACCCGGGTTTCCACCAACACCATAGGTGGCACAACCAAATCCACTACCACCACCACCTATGGTGTTCTTTGCCAACAGTCCTTTGCCACTGGGAGTCATTCCTAGTGGAATACATGAAATACCAAAGAACCCAAAGAAATTATGCCCCAGGTATGCTCATGGTGAATTAAGAAGTGTTGAAGAACACATACAGGCATTCAAAGATGCATGTACCCATGCTCAAATGGCCCACCATGATTTTGAATGTAGGTTGTTTCCCTATTCATTAGGAGACATGGCTTTTAACTAGTATCTCAATCTCCTACTAGATCCATCCTGAGTTGGAAAAACTAGATGCATTCATTAACCAATTCAGGGTCTATGTAGATCCTATAATATTCTATCACCAATTTGCCACTATCAGGAAAGAGCCACATGAATTGTTACCCCTATTTAATACCAGATTTCAAAGGATGTACAAGAGGTTGCAAGATCCATACCTAGTGGCTGAAAACATTGCTATCCAAGCTTATCTGAAGGCCATAGATCCCCTGATTGGCCTATTTTTGTAAAGAACATACAATGCAAATGACATTAATTCTCCTTCCAAAGTTTACCACCTTGCTATTAAACTACAACAGCAGATTAGTTCACAATCAGCAGGTCTAGGAGGGATTTTCCCTCCTCTAGGATACTCCCAAGTGCCTAATCCTGCCTCATTGTTTAATACAATCTTGAGGATGTCTCATTCTACATAAGGACCCTTATCTGAGTTATAATCCCCATCTTAGCAATTATTCTTTAGTAGCCCAATTCTCGACCCCTCGCAACAAGTTCAAAACTCCCATAATCAAGCTAGAGGATCTAACCCCATGACACATACGTCAACTGCAACCATTGTAGAAAGTGAGTGTACTACTCACCTAACAATGGAGTTGGAGACCCTTAAGAAAACATTGTCTCGGGTGACTAATGAGATGGCACAACTCAAATTCAACCCCCCTCAAAACCAAAATCAGAACTACCAAAATCAAGGAGGGTATTCCAATCAGGGTGGTTACTCCAATTAGAACACCAATCAGAACCAGAGGAACTTCTATAACTAGAATTCCCCTAATCAAAATTACCAGAATCAAAATAGGGGATACAACCAGAGATCCAATAACAACAAAGAATGGAATACTAGGCCAAACAATGGGGGAGTTTCCCATAATTATCACGTTGGTGATGACAAACCACACATTGCAAATGTTGTAGATCTCAATTTTATGACAAATTGGTGTAGGTTGCATGACACTGCAGTACATTCTAAGGTTAACTTCCTAGAAATGGAGAATATGTTCAAGATTGTACAGGCTAATGCTCCATTGCAAGGTGCTCCCAATAAGTCTAGTGGATCCACAGATATTGCCATGGCTTATGAGCTCTTCAATGAGGAATCTCTATTTGCTAGTCAAGAAGAAAGTGAACCAGTAGAAGACATATATGATGCTCAGGAATTTCAATCCAAAGGAGGTCATTGCCCACAAAATCAGAATAAAGGCCCATTCACCACATCTGCCCCTCCAAACACCATGGTTCCACCCAATCAAAATGCAGACAACAACCCGCCTCCACCAAAAGGGCCACCTGAATCTCAAAATAAAGGTAACTCATCTTTTATTCCTAAATATCAAATGAAAAATGACATGGAGTTTGATTTTATTTCAAAGATGCAAAAACAAAAGACTTCACTATCCTTCTTTGACATTCTGAAGTGGTGCCCTGCCCAACGAGACATTGTGTTAAGAGCTCTGGAGGAGGAAAATCGGTCAAAAGGAAAGAATAAGGCAACTCCAACAAATGAAATGAACACATCCCTATACAAAGGTAAGACAGGGGCCCCACCATTCCTTTTAAGCTTGAGAATATTCAGAAAGAATTTACACAACTGCCTCTTGGATTCTGGAGCATCAGGTAATGTCATGCCCTTCTCCGTTTGTAAAAAGCTAGGTTTGAATCCGCTTCAGACTCACAAGAAGGTAATTCAGTTAGATAAAATTGAGGTTAATGTGGTAGGGGAACTAAAAAATATCCATGTATAGGTCAGATCAAACCCATGGATCCAGACTTATATGGATATCCAGGTGGTTGATATCCTCAAGACATATGTCATGCTTCTAAGTTGAGACCTAATGAAAAGCATTGGAGGTTATCTATCCTCAAACTTTTCAAACATGTGGCTGCCATGGAAAAGGGTAGCAACACAAATTAGGATTGAGAGTGAACCTAGGCTCAAACACATGATCACTGAATACGATTGTCCTAACGAGGTAGTTTACTTTGAAATTGAGATAGGAGTATATAAAAGAGAAGAAATCTTGACCTTTTTAATGCTCAATTCTGATGATCTACAACCTTTAGAACATAGTGACCCAATGACCACTATCAACTAGCAAGTTCTAATTAGAAAATTGCAACAATATAGGCTAGTTTTAGGAGAAGAGGTTGATTTGTGGAGTTTGTTGCTCCCCAATTGGTGCAAGATTCATTACCAAAGTTATTTTGAATTGATGTGTCAACCTTGCATAGACATTTTGAACCAAGTCTATCAATCTGAGGAAACTTGTGAGTGCCAACCCGAGACACCCACCAATCAATTTCCATATGAAGCCAAGGATGCCACCATCTTGACAAGAACTAGTCTCACTCAAGAGGGAGATCTTTCCCAACATGAGTAAACTCAAGTTCTATGTTCTGATCTCCAGAGCAAGACTGAGGAATCTTAATCTTTTTCTACCACACCTACCATAGATAACCTTCCAATGCCTAAGGCATTGATGAAAAATATACCAAATTGTAAAGTGATCCAAGAAGAGGTTCAGGAGGTAGTTTCTGAATAGGTTGTCAATCTAGGAGAATCTTTTGATGAACATCATTTGCAGTAGCCTTTAAATCTAGATAGCCAAAACCAGTCTGAGTTGCCACCCACTTCTAGCAAGCAATCACCTGTAGTCCCTAAAAGGATAGTAATCCCAGCTCCATATCAACTGTGGAGTCTTAAATTTGATGGCTCTAAGTCTAAATCAGGGAGTGGAGCAGGAATTGAACTAACAAACCTGAAAGGGAAAACATATTTTGCTTCTTATAGGTTACAGTTTGGCTATACCAACAATGTGGCATAGTATGAATCATTGGCCAGAGGATTGATGTTTGTGCATTAGAAAAAGGTTACAACTCTGATAGTCATGGGATATTTTGAGGTCATCATCAAGAAAGTTCACAGTCAATACACGTGCCATAACAAGAGGTTGGTTGCATACCGAAACAGAATCTAGAATCTCATAGAAGATTTTGAGGCCTTTGGTTCAAATTGATTCCTAGAGAAGACAACCAGATTCCAGATACACTTGTCATTGCTGCCAATACCTTGGAGCCCATGCAAGATTCCAAGTTGAAGAGATTTTTAGTGGAGTTAGTCTCGATTCTAGCTATTCTTGATAATGTTCAAAAATTTTAGGTCTTTGATGATGACCAACATATACTTGCCTTCTTGGCAAGTTCAGATGTCTTTGAATGGTAGATTATTGATGAATCAAAAAGAGATCAAAGGGAGTGGGATCCAGAAATATGTGATGCATAAGGGATAATGAACTTGAAGACAAACAATATTCCTAAGGGAATGGTAGCATTAGAAAGAATCTTTGACTCTGATCCTCAAGCACGTGAAAGGTTGCCCACTAACACTGATGGAGGGAAGTATGAGTTAGTTAACTTAGCAGATTCAAGCCCTGAGAGGAATGTGTTCATTGGAAAAAAATTCCCCAAATACATTAGAGAGAATATCTTGGCAGCATTAAAAGGAGATATAGTAGCTATCGCGTGGGGATATGAAGATTTGAAAACTTTTGATACATTAGTAAAGACATATACTATCCCCTTAAAGCCTAAAGCAAAGCCTTTTTGCCAAAAGTAGCACCCAGTCAATCCCTTGATAAAGCCCTTAATTCAGAAGCAGGTGCAAAAGTTGTTGTCTGCAAGGATAATCTTTCCAATGAGACAGTCTACTTGGGTTGCTAACTTGGTTCCTATTCGTAAAAAGAGCGGAGAGATTAGGTTATGTGTTGACTTTAGAAACCTTAACAAAGCATCAGAGAAAGATAATTATCCTCTTCCTTCTCTAGATGAGGTGTTGCAAATAGTAAATGGTTCTCAAATGATGTCATTCCTAGATGGATATTCAAGATACAATCAGGTAATGGTCAACTACGAGGATAGGATGAAGACCGCCTTCACTACCAAGTGGGGACATTTGCTTATCAAAGGACACCATTTGGTCTTATCAATGTTGGAGCTACCTTTCAATAAGCGATGGATGTGGCGTTCAAGGATTTGGTAGGTAAGTGTATTATTATATACGTGGATGATTTGACTGTGTTTTCAAATAATAGATAAAATCATGTTACAGATTTGTCAAAGGTCCTTCAAAAGTGCATAAGTTATGGAATCTCCCTTAATCCGAAGAAGTGCGTATTTGGAGTTTCAGAAGGAAAATTACTAGGCCACATAATATCAAATAAGGGAATTTTAGTGGACCTAGATAGAGTGGAATCCATTCTGAAACTGACCATGCCTGGTAGAAAAAAGGAGATGAGATCCTTTTTTGGGAAGATAAACTTCGTGCATAAATTCATAATTGGGTTTGCGAAGATCATCAAACCCCTCAACAAAATGATGAAGAAGGATGCTAAGATTGAGTGGAGCAATGAGGCTAAATCTACATTCTCTCATATTAAACGGTCAATTTTAGAGGCACCAGTTCTAACCGGCCCTGACTATCTGAAGCCTTTTTATATTTTTTTTTTTGCATCTGACCATTCTTGTGCCACTGTTTTGACACATCGAAAAGGTGAAGGAGATGAAAGGACCATTACTTTTATGAGTTCTCCATTTAAAAATGTTGAAGTTAGATATCCACCCTTGGAGAAACAAGATTTTGCACTAGTTCGAGCTATCAAGAAGTTTTGGCATTACATCATCTGCAGTCAAATTATTGCCATAGTCCCTTACCCTACTATAAAGTCTCTTCTTATGTAGAGTGAACTGGGAGAGAGATGAGGAAAGTGGATGGCAATCTTACAAGAATTTGACCTATAAATCCATCCGATGAAGTTAGTCTGAGGACAAGGACTATCCAAGCCAATGGCAGATGTAGATGCTAAGATTACATGTCAGTAGTATATAGTACAATCATTTACAAATGATCCTTGGTACGTTGATTTGATTTTTATGTTGTTAAACAACAAATGTCCAGATGGGATGAATGCCACTCAGAGGAGAACACTCAAGGTGAAGAGTTCCCACTACATGCTCAAGAGTGGAGATTTATACCGAAGAAACTTTGAGGGTGCTTACCTACACTACCTTAATCAGCAGTAAGCGAAACAAGCCATAATATAATTTCATAGCAAACATGGTACTAGACATGGTTTTGTTGTTTCCATGGCTCACCAAATTTTGAGATTAGGTTACTATTGGCCCCATGTGTTTTGTGATGCACGCCAACATGCGAGGATGTGTTATACATGTGAAACTTCCACATCCAAGGAACATAACCCAACAATGCCTCTACAATCGATATATGAGGTAAGGCCATTTGCCCAATGGGCATTAGACTTTGTAGGTGTGATTAACCCTAATTCTTCTGCTGGTCACAAATTTATTTTGACTGCAACCAATTATTGCATGCACTGGACTGAGGCTCAACCATGTAAAAATAGCACCATCGAGGTTGTCATCAATTTTCTTAATGAATGCATCATTACCAGGTTTGGAGTGTCATTTTCCCTAGTATGTGACAATGGCCCTACTTTTTCTTTAGCTGAATTTATTCAATGGGCATACGAACATTAAATTGTGTTAAAGTATTCTTCTAATTAATACCCACAGGGGAACGGAGTAGTTGAGTCTACAAATAAAAATCTGTTGGAAGTGATTAAGAAGCTGTTAGAAAGTAATCCTAGGGATTGGCATACTCAACTCAAATTTTCCTTATGGGCAAATAGAACTCGAATCAAGGCTACCTTAGGAAACTCACCATTCAAGTTAGTCTATGGACAAGATCTAGTCTTTCCTATCCATTTATAGATACCTATTCTTAGGTTTATGCAAGAATTCTATTCAAATGATGATAGAATAGATATTAGGGTAACTAATTTATTGAATTTGGAAGAACAAAGAGATGTTGCTTTACAATAGTTCTCTAAACGTAAAATTTGTTGTCAAACAGCACGAAAAGGCTTACTAGAAAGACAAAAGCTTTGGGATGATATTCAGACCTAATTGCCTAACTAACCAGGATAAAGCTAAGGATAAGAAAGGGGACCATCAAAAGTTTGACAAAATTTGGTTGGGTCCTTTTCAAATTGTCGAGATCCTCGACGAAAATGCTTTTCGATTGAATACTTTAACAGGAGAACCTGTTTCATTGCCTATCAATGGGAAGTTTCTCAAACACTATTTTGGTCCATAAGGGTCTGATGTCCTCATTGGTTGTACATATGTAATTAGTTGGTTTGTTCTTTGATTTTGTTTGTTTTGTTTGTTTTGTTTTGCGGTGGTTTTGTTTTGGAATTTTATTGTAACTTTTAAAATACAAAGTAAGTTATTCATTTATTATAACTAAGGTACTGAGAGAAATTTGGTTGGTATTATTTCGGGTTATGAAACGTGGGAAATTTTTCATCTCAATACTGTGTCTTGAGTTCTTTTATATATTAAAATTACGAAGGTTAAAGAAAGCAAATACAGAATTATATTCTAAGAAATCTACATAAACTTCTACAATTCCAGTTTGTCTGAAATAGATGAACACCTTAACTGTTCACAAATCCATTTGTCCAGAGTGGCTGGCTTTAGATCACGGGTGAAATTGCTGAATCCTAACACTATCCATGATCCATTGTAGTTCTCAACCCAAAGTGGGTTGCTATATTATTGAAAAGCTATCTGAGGAGATCCGCCGAGAAAATCTTGAAATGAGAAAGAAAAAAGATGTTAGTGATAATAACTGATAAAATCCAGCTAAGAAGAATTGATGATATCTTTTATCAAGGCTTCATATGAACGCTTACTCCAGCGGGTGATACTTTGAAGACTAAATTTGGCATCTTTCAATGCGAATGGACGCTACGGCAATAAACAATACCGAGGGATATCTCTTGCGCGGTCGCCAGGGGATTCAACCCGGCGAATCCCGGAATACTGATTCTGCAGGTTAGAAAGAGCTTTTACCAAAATGTTCCCTCGCCATGCACACACTCCGTGGCTGGTTGTATGTTAGTTCACATTTTTGAGATTTTACGCTCCTTTTACCGATTTGTCATAACTTCAATGCTTACTTGGAATTTAAAAATGTTCCGCTGAACAGTTCGTGGTGGCGAATTCGCCGGAGTTCATGAAATGAATTGGCTCTGACTTTTCGCTTCGTCGCCATTTTGACTACCACCCCAGCCATTTTAGTCAAAATGCCATATTTTGTCATGGTGTTTTGTTGAACGGTACCAGGTTTTTGCACCTCCTAAGTCCTTGTTTCTTTTGTCTAGCGAAAGTGGAGCAAAAATGGAAATTGGACTCAGAACTTTGTGAAGGTTCCAAGTTTGGATTTGGTTTTGGTCCTGGCCCCATTCTTGTCTTGTTCGTTTTCTTTCTGGATTTGGTTTCGGTCCCGACCCCATTCTTGTCTTGTTTGTTTTCTTTGTCTATTTGTTTTTCCTTGCACTCTTGGGTTCGTTTCTCCCTTGAGTTGTCTTTTGTTTGCTTGTGGTTTCTTTTCCTCCTAGCAAAAGCGGAACCAGAATTAGAACCAAACTTGGAACTTTGCTAAAGGTTCCAGATCCAGTTTTGGTTTCGATCCCACTCCCGTTGGTCTTTGTTGTGTTTTTGTTGCAGTGTGTGTCTTGTTTGGGATCGGTTTCATTCTAGTCCTATTTCTTTTTTTTGTTGTTGTTTTCCTTTCCTCATTTTCTTATGTCGATGTTCTTTCCTTTGGCAGAAGTAGAACTAGAATCTAAACTAAATCTAGAACTTTACAAAAGGTTCTAGATCCGATTTTGGTTCCCTTTCCGCTCCCATTCCTTTGTTGTTTGTTTTCCTTGCCGTGAGGCCAGAACTGAAACCGAAACAGAATTTGGAGCTTACATCAAGTTCTTGTTTCCTTTTCAACTCCACTTCCTCTTCTGCTTTACCTCTGACGTATGCAAATTTTGTATACTTGTTCCCGTTTTGATTCCACGCCTGACCAACCACATTAAATGCATTAATTATAGCCTCCTCACATGCATGAAATAGCTTTTAAACTTTAATCGAGGTTAATTGGCTCGTTATCATTATTGCCTAAGTTGTTTTAGTGAACCAGAGCTGAGAAAGTGTGAAAGAGGAGCATGATTTGGTCGAGGGCGAGCATCTGCAAGCAAATTCAGATCGAGTTTCATCATGTTTGGTGGCATTTTGAGGTAGGTGGGTCTTTGCCCCATTCCATTTTTGTTTGCTTTCTTGTTTCCCATTCGTGGTGTTCATCGCGCGTTCATGAGACCTTTCTCATGAATCTTCATGTGTTTGTGTTTTTATTTCTCTTGCCTTTTTAGTTTTTGTTTTGTTTTCCTTTTTATTTCTTGTTTGAATTTTGTCTCGCCCTATTCATTTTTGTCGGTCTATTGTTGTTTTCCCATTTTGGCGGTATCCGTACTATCGTGCCCTAGTTTTTGCTTAGGGCTTCATTTTTGAAGTATCTCATGTGCTTTAAAAGGTTGAAAATCTATTTGATGACCCTTCTAATTTTATTCTTGTGTCGATTCAATGGCTTTCATGTCAATTTTTTGATGCCCTAGTTTCTTGAGTCGACGGGTTGTGCAAACTAGGGTTTGTGCATTGTTTCTTTGCAATATCGTGCCCTAGGTGGCTCAACCCTATTCCTATTCTGTTAACAATGAGATCACACCTTTATTATAAGTCTCCTCGAGCCTTCCTGTGAACTTGTCTCGAGTCTTTATAAGTGTTGGCTAAATTTTCTTTGCGTTTGATAATAAAGTGGCAGAAGTGGAGCCGAGAACAAACTTAACTCATGAGTATGTGCGTTGGAGTTTGGGTCTATTTTTTATCATGTTCCCGATAAGGTTTTGTCTCACTTTTGTATCCTTTTCCTTTGGAGGAAGCGGAGCCGAAATGGAAAACAAACTTGTAACTATTGAATGGTTTTGAGTTTGATTTCTATTCTGATCCTGATACTGACCTTGACCCCTATCCCGCCTTTGTTAGATGCTTTCTAATTCCTAATCTCTTCCTGGTTCTACCTTTGATAAGTTTCAAGTTTCACTAAGTATGAAAGGCTACCTAGGGAAGGACAAGGCAATAACAAAGGTAATCTTCTAATGTTGATTTCCATGCTTTTTTGGTCTAATCCAGGGTTGTTTTGCATGAATAAGCAATGTTAGGAGCGTCTGGAGAAGTTTCACAAGTGGAGGGCCAGGCTGCCAAGAGTTCAAGGCAAGTCAAGCCTAAGAAGATAAAGGTGGAGCACCTGCCCTATACCTTAAGATGCAAGAACAAGGGCACTACTCTCACTGCAAGCAAGTTAGACTCAGATTGGGTTGATATTAACAATACAAATCTAGGCCCATTCAACTATGAGGAGTTGTCAGTAGACATTTTCTCTGAAAATATAATTGGGAGAACTAAGAGGATAGCCCAATCCAGGCTGGCACATGTGACTGTTTTCCAATTATCGGTCCAGTGCCCAAAGCTTATAATCACAGCGGCAAGTGCTTACAACCCTATAACATTCAAGGAAATGTAATCATCGATCTCTCCCCACAAATGATGAATTTCAATGCACATACTCCTTAGAACCCTAAGCAACTAAATGAGGTAAAAGCATTATAATTGTTCAACAAGCATAAAGAGCCCAATAGTACTCACATGAACAAGAAATCCAGTTAAAGGTTGAAAAGAAGTCTTTGACTAAGGTGCCAGATCAGCCTAAGAGGGGAGATTTCCAAAAGGATATTGATGACTTGATCATGATGTTATCTAGTGTATTTGGGAAAAGAGATTTTGCGTGCTTCAAGGAGTGGATGTTTCCTTTTATTGAGGCAATTTTGAGTGGAAAGCAACAATTTGATTGGGAAATGATATTTTTGGATAGCCTGCATAATTAGATGATCAAGGTGAATCAAACAAAGACCTTCTTCATGACTTCATATACCATATATGTTACTGCAAGGATGGGTATATTTTTAGGGTTGAATGCAGTAGGAACATTAGGAGAAGCTCATGGAAAGAAGAAGGCATGGGAGCATTATGATCAATTAACTTTGCAAACATCAGAGCTACATTATAGAAGAGCTAATGATGCATTCCTTAATGTCATCATTAACCAATTGACTGGAGGTGATGGATACATGTTGAGTAGAGATGTCATGGCTTTTATTGTTGAATGGGGATGTTGGTATATCCAATACCGCAAATTCCCTTACTTTCAGTTGGCAGGATTTGATGGACATCCTCACCTACTCCCAAGATCTTGCAATGATAGGATTTTCCTCATGGAATTCATATATTAGGCCTTAGCAGTCAATACCAGTTTGTAGGTAAACATAAAACAAGATGCCACAAGTTTCCCATGAAGTTGGGGGAATACAATTGTGCTCGTCTTGTGGTTGCTAAAGCAATATGTGATGAGTTGAGTCACTTTAGATTGGGATTGTATACATCCTAGAAGCATTTTGATCCAAAACATAAGATGAATGGCTTGATTCCTACTTTTTTTGAGAAGCATTTTAATATATTGGAAGATTTTTGGATGGACTTGCAAGAAGAATATGATGTCAGAAAGAGAATCTATGAAAGGCTTCCTATTCCATTGATGATTGATTTTGGAGTAAAAGAGGACATTCCTGAGACACTATCTGATGATGGTGTGGTTTTGGATCTTGACTATGAGGCAGAAAACATTGGTACCAAGAACTTGGACCCCATCAATTGGGATGAGGATGAATTTATTGATATTAAACAAATTTCTAGGATAGTAATGGATAAAAGTATCTAATGGGTAGTGATGAGAATAAAGGAGCCAAAGGGTTAAAATTCAAAGAGAAAAGCACAAGGGACCTAGGGATACAAAAGAACAAAGAGAAGAATAGATCCTAAAGAGTAATTAGAATATCTCCCTCCTAGCTCTGGAGGAGAGGCTGTTCCAGAAATACTTGCCCTAGAATCTCATGAGCCATAAGGAGAAGAAGCTAGTACTATTGGTGAAGGAACTTCATCTCAACCGCTCCTTCAAGAAGAGTCACTAGAGAATTACCTCAAGGAATCCTTCATGATCAGGCTCAAAAGGATAAATAGAAGGAAATGGAGGTTGAAATTCATGACATCAATTCTAATTCAAAGGCTACACAGTCAAAAGATGAGCTTGCCAAAGTTGTGTCTTCTGAGAATGTTGGAGGTGTTGAGGAAGAGTATGTTTTGACTGAGGAGGACCAATGGAAATTGTTTGAGGATGCTAAGAGAGAATCAGATGCCAAAGCACAAGCTGAGGCACTTGCAAAGCATCAAGAAATTGATGCCAAAGCACAAGTTGATGCATTGGCCAAACAACAAGAATTAGAAGCTAAGGCCAAAGTTGAAGAGCTTGCAAGGCAGCAACAACAAAAAGAAATAGAGCTGAAACTCAAAGAGGAAAGTGATAAGCTAGCTCTGTTACATAAAATCCATGAGTTGGAAGAAGAAAAGGCTCAATGAAGAAGGGAGAGAGAAGCCCTTTAAGCCAAGTTTAAGGCTGTAGAAGAAACCCAAAGAAATAAGGATGAAGAGGAGATCTTGTTGAAGAAGTTAGAAGTAGAAGAACACTTGCTAAGCATTAGCAAGAGGTAGAAAAAATGTGTCATAGAGTCAAGGAATTAGAGAAACAAAGAGATGAAATGTATGAGCAAAGGAGACTAGAGGAGGAAAGGGAGAAGGCTGAAACTAAAAGGCTTGCAAAAGAAGTTGCATAAAAAGAGGAACAACAATAGGTTGATTCTCAACCTAAGGAAAACATTATGCAACCTATCTCCTCTACCACTATTTCTTCTTCATAACAAGTGGTTGCTGCTCCTACTGCCCCAAGATGGTTGAAGCTCAACCTAGAAAAGAAATAGTAGTCCAGCCCCAACCATTGAATTGGGATGACATGATGAAAGAGATTGAGAAGGAGAGGCCTAAGAAAAAGGCTAGGGTCCTTCACTCCACCGGGTTGACTAATGTTGGAGAGATTGTGGCTGAGTGTACCATTCCAATGGTAGATAAGGATTGATTTGAGATCCAATTAAGTGATTATCAGTTAGGGACTGTAAACTTGGGAAGGCTCGCAAGAAATCAACAGATGGATTGAATTGATATTGTGGCATTTTCTACCAAGTCAAGAATGGTGAAGGACAAGCAAAGGAAAGATGAGCTTAAGGCTTAATTAGATCAATTACATAAGTTCTTAAAAGACCTTTCTTCTCCTATTTCTATGCAATCTATTGCTCCAACAACGCCCATTTTGTTAAGTAAGAAAGAGGTTGATGACCTTGTTGAGATGAGAAGCAAGGTAGGGATGCTAGATAGATGGATTGATAGATTGAATCATGAAGTGGAGGAGTTGCTTGTCCAAAGTTATAAAGCCCATGATGATGCATTGGAGTTGGTGGGTGACATGAATTCACATGTTGAGGATCTTGGGACACAAGAGGAAAAATATAGAGAATATACCAAGAAGTTGAAGGACATTAGTAAGTTGTCAAGACAAATTTTGTTAGAGCAGTCCATCCTTGAAGAGGATAATGCAGAATTTATTGAGAATACCATCAACATTATTAGGTTTTGGTCTTCAATCATTTTTTATCATAGGAATGAAGTACAAGAGGCTGCTAAGGATTTGAATGAACAAAATGAGGAGTTGGGAGCAGTTATTGCTATGCTTGTAAATGAAGACCTTCCCCTCAAAGATGGCCTCCCTCTCAACAAACTTAAGGAAAAATGGAATAGTAGGTTTGAGGAAGCAATGAACAAGGAGATGATGGTGATGACTTGTTCATTGATAGACTAATTGATATCAAGGAGGAGATAAAGGCTGCTAGAAGAAAACTCATTAAACTTGGGGATATGTAAGAGTTTTCTTCTATAGAATTGAAAAGGATAAAGTTTGCAGATAGTTGGGTGGATAGGCCAGAGGAAGATATGCTCCAACAATTGTTTACTAGCTATGATGAGTACATGCTTGAGTAGAAAATGCAGGAATGATGTGGTAGTGGAATGTTTAGTTCCTAATAAGACGCCTAATGATATGATCAGATGGACAACTCTCTCTTTCTCCCCTATTGTGCAGGATCATGACATGACTTTAACTGAAGATTCCTAGCAATTCTACCTTCCCTCTTTGTGCATCAAATTTTGATAACAAAGTCATCAACAAGCGAACTAAAGATCAGGAAGGTAGTCATCTCATGCGGCTCCAGTGTTTCCCTAAATTTGTGGATCTCATCAGTTGACTAGAGGAATTAGTTTTAGGGATATCTATATGTAATTTTTCTCTCCATATTGTAAAGGTGGGCTAATTAAAGAAGGATTAGTAGCCTAAGGAAAATTTTAGGACAATTTTTATAGTTTCATAAACTTTTTACAACTTTTATGCAAAGACACTTATATATTTTTATAGTTTTATTTAGTTTTATGTTATTTTCAAGTTTCAATCTTAATGGTGATATCAATGAACAATAATCATTCGTATGCCAGTGAATGTTGTGCATAAATGTCTCTTATTTGGTGAAAATCAATAGAAGATTTTGAATTTGAGGCTATTTTCATTGAGTTATCTGTGAATGAGGTTTTCTATGTTCATTGATCTATGAATGTTAATTATGAACTGATGATATGTTCTTGTTAATTTTGAATTTTATGAATGATTAATGATTTGTATGTCTTTAATTTTCACTATGAATGAATGTAATGGTATAGATTGTATCATTTTATGGTTTAGTTGTTTAGAAACAATGCTCATTATGAAGTTCATATGTCTGAATTGAAGGAAATTTACATTCATGTTTTGTTGTCTTGAGCTATATCCCATCTTTTGACATTAATTTATACCCCCTCCCCAAACATAGATTAATTGGTATGATGTAGTTTGTATCCTTTTTACCAGCAGGCCCCTTGAACATTACAATTGCATAGGCCACTGAACAACATCAACACAGTTGAGAACCAACTACAAAGATCTTGGAAGATAGGTTGCTTTAGGTTATCTATATTTTTTTCAGGAGAAATAGGTTAGAAATATTCAGTTTAATGTTGTTGTGTTCAATTGACCATCAATAGGACCCATATGCCACAAATGGCATATGAGTCCCATTTGGCCCCTTTTTAGGGTTTTGAGCAAGAAATTAGGGTTTTAAATTCAAATTTTATGAATGACAACCTCTTAGATCTAATAAATGGTAGATTGGATGGATTCTTATATAAACAAGGTCTCAAATCATTATTGCATTAAGCCTTCATGATATCAAGTAGCACACTCAAGAGTTAAGCGTTGCAAGACTTCGTAAGAGCATCAAGAGAGTTTACAAGATTATTTCTAAGGCATTCAAGGGAAAAATTTCTTCATCAATTATTGCAGCAATTTAAGATCCATCATCATGTCAATATTATCAAGCATCAAGCATGTTGTTGAGATAGTGTTGTGATGTAGCATTGAAGATCCATTTGCAAGCATCGTCTCATGTCCATTTTGAAGATCTAATCTACATTCTTCATGGCCACTTCATGTTAGATTCCAGATTTACAAGACATCATTCAAGGTATCATGTTTCATGTATCATTTCCTTATTTCATTATCTCATCATTTGGTTTAATTACCTTGAAGGGGTTTGACTAAGGCAAACCCCCATTACCTAACAATCAACAAGTTTTTCCCTCTCTACATGTGTGATTTCAAATCTAGGTCTCTTGGAGCTTGAAGGATCTTTGAAGATTAGGTTACAAGCTTGAAGGAAGTTGTTGGAGTTTTCTCCTCACTTTCAAGGTCACATAAAGTCTTCTACAAGTTTGAAATCAGGGTTTCTGATCCAGAAACTAAGTGTGGCATAAAGAGAAGAGATTGGAGAGTAGAATCATATCTTAATCCTTTGAAAAGGTATACTAGGACTGATACACCACCTCGGGCGTATGAGTCCTAGTACTACCAAATTTTTAGGGTTTCAGGAGTTTCAGAATAAGCATTGTCAAAGTCTAGTTTTGGTGTAGAAAACCTATTTCGGGACTAAATTTCCTAGATTGGCGTATGAGTACCACTCATCATTGAAATCAACATTTCTTATCCTCATTCAAGCCTCTACAGGTTTCCAAGTGCACACTTTTGATTTTACAATTTTTTGTTCTAATTTATATGCATTTTTGGGTCATTTAATTAACTCTTGCATATCATTAGGTTTCATAATTAGGTCTTGCATTTCATTAGTCTTTCCAAGCCATAGCTTGGTGGTGAATCCCTCTTTGGTTTATAATAAGACCTTAGGACAACCCTATTACAAGATTTATTTCTCTTATCTTAGCATTTAATTGAGATCTCTAGGGTTTCCCTTCAATGGAATGATTGTGAAATGTGATGTTCTATGTCCTAAACCATAAAGCATTCATTAGTCTTTCCAAGCCCTAGCTTGGTGGTGAACCCCTCTTTAGTTTATAATTAGACCCTAGGACAACCCTATTGCAAGATCTCCTTTCATTCCTTCTTGGGAATGAGATCTCTAGGGTTTCCTTAAATGAAACTTGAGGGAAATAGGTCTAGGTCCCTAAACACCTAGTTTGTGTTCCACCTCCCAAAAGGCGGAACACCTATTTCCATTGTTTCATTTTGGTGAGCCTGCATTTAGAACACATCATTTCTTATTTGGAGTGCATTATCATTTTGGTGAATCTGCTGTGTCGCGAAGGCCACTGGGATGGCCGGCCCCCATGCATACTCTCTGGACGATCGTGCATACTCTGCCGTCCCCATGGGTACATCCTGCTGCTCCCCGAACTGTCTCAGTACACGCTGTGGCAGATACATCTCAATAATCAGCGACGTCTGTACTGTCCTGCCAATCAGGTATCGATACTGCCTGCAAAAACTGAGATGCTCATCCTCATCATCCCATACCTCGCAATCCCTGTAAGGTCTCCAGATGAAGGTCACCATGGTATCAATCTGATGCCGCCACCACCCTGTCTCACCCATGCGGGTCTGCTGTAATGCGCCGGCATAGTAGTAGGAGTAAGGCATCCCCGCGGCCAGCTGTGGTCTGTCGATAGGAGGGCGAATATGGCAATACGCTCCCATGCCCAGATCATCATCAGTGTGGTCCCACAGGAGATACTCTCTCCTCTCCTGTACACAACGTCATGCAGCTGATGATAAAGTGTCCCCAGCAAACAAGGACCCCATGCATAAACTATCCTCTCTCGTTGCATGCCGACCATGACATCCCCCCAGCCAATTGGAAATCCGTGTCCTCGTCGGTCTGGAACCAAGATGCCACCAATCAGAGTCGCCAAGAATGCATCAAAGCGACTGTAATGCTCCGCCAAGAAATCCCAATGGATCTCGTAACCCTCAATGCCGAGTTCGGCACCCTGATCCTGGTAGTACGCCCGGAAGGTCTGCTCGCCATGACGGGGATCGTACACGATCCGCTCCCCTCGAATCAGAATCTGGAGAATACGGTAGACGTCCTCCAAAGTAATCGTAGCCTCACCTGTCGGCAGGTGAAAGGAACAGGTCTCTGAATGCCATCTCTCGCACAGCGCCGTCAGTAAACCCCTGTTCGCCCGAATGGCGGGCATGAATGCAACATGGAATAAGCCGAGTCTCATCAGTCGTCGCCGCTCTCGCGGGCCTAGCTGATCGCCAAACCGAAAGGTCCTCGGTCTGCTCTCCCTCGTGTAAATAGGGGCAAGCTGCCTCTCCAAAAAGACAAACACGGCATCAGCACCTTTTTTGGACAACTGTGACCGTCATGGACAATAACTTAGGGCATGAAGGCATTAAAACAAGTTAAAGAAAGAAAACAGGCAAAAGCATCGCAAAACTACAATTGCGTCGCAAAAACACAAATGCGTCGTTCAAAAAAATCAAATGCGTTCCAACAAATCAAATGTGTCGCTATATTTCATTTGCATCACGAATTTAGGCATTTGCGTTGCCATTTCGTGAATGCGGCGCGGCATCACACTTGCGGCATTCGAATAATCAGTTGCGTCGTATAATATCGATTGCGGCTTTCGGTGGGTCAAATGCGATGCGGTTAAGCGCTTGCGTCGCACCGAAAATCGAATGCGGCGCATACCGCCGGTGCGTCTCGTTTGTTCTTCGCACTTGCGTCGCGACGCATCAAATGCAGCGAACGCGAAGTCAATTGTGGCTTACGCGAACGCGTATGCGTCGCGGCGCATTCGTTCACTATCCTAGAAAGCATAAAAAAGCACGTAAATCGAAAAAATGACAAAGCAAGTTTATTGTACATACCGCAGGTCCTGAGCCCTCTGGCCGTCTGAAGGTCCTCACGATCTCTCCGCGGTGCTCTGTCACTGGAATCACCATCGTCGCTGCTGCGCCTTTTGCTCTGAGCTCTCAAGATTTACAAGGTGAATAGTGAAAGTGAATTGACTTTTACCCCTTTGACCATCTATTTATAGGGTGAAAGTGACATTTCTTAACTGCAGTTAATACTGGAGGCTCATTTCCGCGCCTTTGACCTCTCCGTACGTTGCTTTAAACATGCCAGAATTTGAAACCGACTGCGCCGCTATTTTTTCTGACCATCAAATTGATTTATCGGGACCTTTTGCAAATTTTTCTGGCGCCACCCAAAATTTGAAAAATTTCCCCGAGGGGCAAGAGTATCTCGTACCTTCACTGTATTTTGACTTAATCTCTTTGTCACAATAATTGCGGCATATGACAAAGAGGGGCAACATGTAGACACCTAAAATGACCTAGGCCTGCAAGCTTCATTTTTACCACTTTCGTCCTAGCATAATTAAGCTATTTAATTATGTCCTTGGTCCACATTCGACTATTGATTAAATAATTCATAATTATTTAATTAATTCATGTCATTTGTTCCTCCTTGATTATTAAATAAATAAATATTATTTATTTATTTAATACATCACTAATTATCTAAAGTCTTCCTTTGATTAAATAAATTTCATAATTTATTTAATTTCCCTTTACCATTTATGTCTTCTTGATTAATTAAATAAATTTTATTTATTTAATTACGTCACTAATTAAGTCCCCTTTCTAAAAAATTAAATAAATTCTTATTTATTTAATTCTGTCCATTTTCCACTATAATTAAATAATTCATTTAATTATTTAATTATTCATTAGCTTTTCTCCCATTAAAATTAAATAAATTTGATTTATTTAATTTAGCCATTCTCTTGAATTTTGAATTAAAATCATTATTTAATTTCAAAATAATTCTTTTATCACATTCCTCCATAATTAAATAATATCTTTATTATTTAATTACTCTACTGTCTGGAGTAAATAAATCTTATTATTTAATTTCTCCAGCAACCTCTTTGTCCGTGCCAGCCTTATCTTCCAATTTAATTCTTGACTTTTGACTTCTCATTTATTTTCGACCGTTGATTGAATTATTTCATAATTCAATCTCCACCCTTCATTCTTACCTGTTGCCCTAATTTTGACCTAACCCTAATGCACACAGCAACATTCAATCTTAAGCATTGATCTTAGGGTTCCTGTCATCTTTTCATCCTGGCCACACGTTCAAAATTGCAATTTTTATAAAAGGGCAATTTTGACCTCATTTGCACCTCTCTCTCTCAGTCTTTAGCTCATTTTGACTTCTTGCACTCTTAGTCTATGTCAACTTGCTGTCAACTTAGGTCATAGTCATTAACAGTCATAGTCATTTTAGCTCATTGTAGGGTTATTTTTATTTTCTGTAAATCCTTCAACACTTGCATAGGGCTTAGTCTTTAGTCATAGTTGCTCATAAATCTGAGGGCATTGTTATTTATCTGCAAGCTAGGAGGTGTAACAGAGGTTAATCATGGAAGGTGGAGACATAGGGTAACACTATCCCTTTTGTCTTCACCTCACTTCCATTGTGCTTTGTTATTTTCATAGGAATTTTGATTGTTATTGTGCTAACTCGCTCAATAATAAAATTTAGGATTTTCCCTTGATTACAATGACCATCCACAATGAATGATAAGATCAAAAGGCCTAAAGCATAGCTCATCACTATTACAATTTCAAAGGCTCAAAAGCCATTAGCGATGAGTGATGTTGAAGGAAACATTATTCCAATGCTTGTCACCAATTCAAGGTGTGTGCCTATGAACAAATTAGTGATGAGTGATATAGCTCTGAGGGTCATCAAAACGTAAGTGGAAACTTTGAGCATGTGCACTTAAGTCGTTCTTTAAAGAGGGGACTCTCTAGGGTGACATAGTTTTAAGACTTTTGAATTATGAAATACAAAGGATGTAAAGGCTAAAAATATCATTTATTTATCCTTATAAAAGAAAGGTGGTTCAGACCTAGATATGAGAGGGGTCAGTCACCTGATGACATTGATAGACATGAAAGTTTCATATGGCCAGAAATAGGCACCATGCAATTAATCAACAAAATAGAATGTTACAAGCAACTAAAATGAATGAAACCATAAAACCCCATATAAGAACCCTACATCAAATGTAACAAAGGTTTTAAATAAAAAATCTTAGGGTTTAATATGAGCACTTCAAATTTTGCAAAATTTGAAAATTCCATCAATGGCTCTTTCTAGGGATGTTTGTTCCTTAGTGAATAGAGCAAGAATTCAGATCGTCTGGAGAAGCAAACCAGGTGCCTTATCCATTGGGCAATAGAGTCAATAGGTCACCTTTTCCCCCAAATGTTATTGGTTTGACAAATCAAACATTATCTTATGGCCCAAGGCCATCAAAACTATGGGCCTCTTCTTACCTTGTCATAAACAAAGTTCTCATCACATTTCTATGAAACCAATCTGAATATATCACTATAATATACCTTATCAAACATGCCAACATCTCTCAACAACTCAATATATAAAATATTATCAATAAATTCATACTTACCAAGCATTTGAGAATTAGGCATACCCTTAAAATACTAATTTACATGTGGAAATAACTCACAATTTTATCATTCAAAACATTATCAAGTTGAAAACTACCCTCTTTAATGTCTTTGCCATTACTGCACTGTAAGAAGATTTTATCCAACTAAAAAATCTGGCACTCATATTCTGCCACATAGTTGGTACTATCAAGTTCAATCTGATTAGTAGTTTACATGTCAAAGGTGAAACAATCATGCAAACTAATCAAAAGATTATGTACATCATGCAAACTACCTTCAAGTGTATGTAAAGAAATACACTCATATACTAGCACATATTGTAACTGTGCCTCAACATGTTGGTACAAATAATCATCAAGAATCTCTAACCTATCCTTATTATTGATCACTTTGATATCCTCTGAACACAACAGATGGACATCTTCAACACTTAAAGTTTTTTCAAAAGTGAGCAATTATGGTTCAAAAAGATAATATTTTTTTTCTTTGGAATCAACCACCACATTCATATGAAAAATTCATAACTAGGCTCGTCTAAAATAGAAAACATATACTTATCCAAGTCTTCATAAAAAATCTCACAATTTGGCTTATCAAATATACAAACTTCATGGTCATGTTTGTTGTTTCTAACTTGACAAAATAGATCTTTGAAATTACATTAGCCTGCACACTTTCATGTTCATCATATAATGCATGATGAAAATCAAATTGTTGCTTGTCATTACCCACATTACCATCATGTTGATCAACCGGTTCATAATTAGAAGGAAAATTAGATACACATGCTTCATATCTTGTATAGTGAAGATTATCATCATTGTCAAAATCAATATGGGAAACAAATAACAACTGAGGGTTGCTCCCATGTGTATATTTCTGATACTCAATGGTTAATAGATCTGAAATTTGTTCACTACTTAATAGTTCATTATTCTGATCCATTCTTTCAACCACTTCCTCCCCTTGACTTCTCCTAGAACTGCATGCATTACCAAATTGTATATCAGGGTGTACCATGATATTACAACCATCAAAATTTGGAATCTTAATGGAGTGGGTGTTATCCTTAAGTTGGTCATTTACATCCTCTTGAGGATAGAGACAAACATTTTCATTGTCATGAACATCAATGGTAAACATTGTAGCATTCTTAACTTCTTCCTTCTCAAGAATTCACTTGTTTGTATCTAAAACTAAAGACATTTGATCATTTCTATCCACACAACTACTAGTTTCATCAGCATGTTGATCCATAATTGAAATTAGAAAACTCTACACATATTCATTCCTCATTTGGTCCATATCATCTAAACATGTGTAAGCCATTTTCATATTCAAATTTTTAAAATCCTTTAACAGTGAACTAAATGCCTCCTCAAAAGCTTCAAAATACAAATAAATGCAATCTGATGTACTAGGTTTGAAACTTTTAGGGATTACTAAAAGAGGAACAACAAACCTATTACTAAAAGCAATTCTTGACTCTTCATCTTTCTTCTTAAGCTATTCTAACATTGTGACAATATTAGAAGGTTATTTTGCAAATTCTTTCTTAAAAGCATCCACCAATTTATCCCAACATGGAAAATATTTCTCAAGAAAACTTAAGTATCAATCCCTAGCCTTAGCTTCAAGAGATCTGATGAAACATCTCATCCACATATCTTGATCTCTAAATGAATGTTTAATCATGAAACTATAGAAACTGTGGATATGTGCATTTCCTTCACACACATTGTATCCATTAAATCTAAGCATTTGCTTATAGACTCGAGATGTCATACTTTTAACCTTGTAACCAATCCATAACAAGTCTAATTTTACATACAATGGATCAAAAGAATTGATAAAAGGAGCAGCAATTTGGCTATTAGATCTAATATGATTATCTCTTAGCTAAGCTTGCACAGACATCAAGTTCCTTTTGTTCAACTCTTTAACTCCTCTTTTGAACATAGCTTTCCATTCTGGTCTTATTCTAGGCTTGTTCACACTTGGTTTCATGTACTTTGGGTTTTCAACTATTTAAAGATTACCAAACTTCTGAAGCTTCTCAAAAATATGCATTAAGGTTTCTAATGGTATGGTTATTTCCCTTTGGTAATTCATAATTGTATGCAAAATAGGGTTTAACTAATTTTGCATAATCATAAACATGACAATATGAAGGATCACTAGGATGATTGATAATATGATGCTAACTTGGGGCTGGAACATGTGATAATGAAAATGGATAGGAATTCCTAAGATACACATTTTCATTTTAACCATCCATACTAAAAAAATTGGGAATATTCTAAAAAAAACTTAAGTGGAACAATAATGGCATTCAATATGATAGGTTCAACAAATGAAAAATATGCAAAGAACCATGTAGCTTAACACCTCCAGTTGCTACAACTTTGAATATAACATTTTCAGGTTACAATAACAAAAAAAAAAACCCTTTATGTGTATAAATTGTAGAGAAGAGTCACCACCTCTTCAACAAGAGGAAATTTTTTTGAAGCAAAAGTATCTTTCTCTGAATTCTTCCAGCAAAGTCACTTTCTTAGTATTTTGAATTTAGGACTACTACAAATCAATTTGCTGATCTAGAACTTCTTCAATATCTAAACCAAATCTTCATTTTGTTTTGACTCATTTCAAATGGTCTTCAACAAATTTGCATGAAAGATACAAAGTGTTCCCTAGTAGACTCACCATTTATGTTGGTTATTTTTTAAGAACTAAACTTAATCTCATTCCTAGCCTATGAATTTCCCACAATTCAATTATCAGCAAGGTTGTGGATTGGCCAAAACCTAAGTAAATTTATTACTACTTCACTTCTCTATGAGCTTTGTGAGACCCAGGGAGGGTAATCCCATGCATACTCATAATATCTCACATTAGGTCAAGAGTATTTCTTCACACAGATGCACAATCACAAGAAACTCACCTTATCAAAGGTTCAACAAACCTTAGATAGAAGTGTTACTTATTTCAAGGAGTGCACTTACATACTTAAAATTGGGACAATGTACTTTAGAGTATTTTATGAATCATTCTTCATCTTGAATCCTAGGCCAAATGTAATACTAACTCAACTAACCATAAGATATACTGATAGAATAATCAATGCCTTATCTAAGGTAGAAAATGAGTTATAACTTGTAATCAATTAGTAATACAATTCTGATTGAACTTTAGAAATTAATGGACTATTAGAAAGCCACTTTGTAACATCTAACTCACTGTGTTGTAAAATATTGCTTCCTTACTAAATCCTATATCCTTTTCTCACAAGCTAATGACCTTGCTTTAGCATTTAATCAACTCATTGAACTAAAGCATAAAAAAAGTTCATTCATTCAGTGCAAATGACAAAAGACAAATGAAATCATAATTTAAAATTCCATTCATAACTTGGAAGAAAATATATAGGAGAGCAATATTTTAGAACTAAAATTCTTCTTCATTTATGCTATTGCTTTGTAAAGCCATATTTAAAATTTTATATAGTATAAATTTCATCTTAAACTTACTTTTGATATATCTACTAAAATATCTTCTTACATTCTATTATGCTTTTAGAGCATAGTATCTACGATGACCCTTTCTAGACTCAAAAATTCTTAATTTGTTTCAGTTATGAAATCCCCTTTATAGAATAGGGGAGCAACAAGCACCTAGCTGAATTACAATTTCACTTTCATTTTAGTTCATTTCATAAACCTAATTCTAATAGACTCCTCAAAGAACTACCTAGGCCATTTCATAAGTAATCATTTGAGAACAAAGGAGGATAGAAGGAAAAACAACATGTGCAGGACACCAGCAATCGTTGTCACAACATTCGTTGTTGAAACAAAAAGATTCCATATCACATCTTCTGGAGAACTTCCACATCAACATAAGAAAACAAAAGAAAAATAATGGACACATGAAAATACATACCTCCTATGCAAAGACCATGGTGTAATCAAAATCTAAAACAATAAGCTAACCCTATTCAAAGTCGTCAACATCAAAAAATTCCCGAGTGCTCCTTATCCTTGATGAAATTGGAGGGATCATCACCACGTCATCATCAGAGCTCCCATATAGCACCATAGAATGGAGGTATTGTCCATAGTTTGAGTCAGTATGAATTTCAATATCCAAAATAGTATCTGAAAGAATGATAGGAGAGTTGTGTTAACCCAGGTAGGCCCTATGGCTTTTCTCATTTTTCCTACCCTTCTTCACAAGCAATGCTAGTTCCTTGCCTTTGCATTCGACCACTTCTCCCATAAGGGTCCTATTTCTCAAGCGGTATGTACTTTGCACAGTTGACTTCTTCTTATGACCTCTAGCCCTCCTTTTACCCTTTGAGACCTCAGGAGAAGCTTGGGCTTCATGCTCAACTATATCTTCATGACACTCATACACACTTAGTTGGCTAGACCTCCTAACAAGTGGAATTATTGCACCAACTTGTTCCCATTCTCTTTAAAACTAGCAGAGTGATAATTAAAATGATTTTTGACACAAGACCCATAGGAGAAACACTCCAATCCCAATAATTTCAACTAGCTCAAGCAACATAATTCCTAGATAGACCAACGAACCTAACTTCATACCAAAATACTTAGGTTGAAAACACTAAAACTCTACTTAGGAAAACATACAACCCTTTCAATCTTCTTCACTACATATGCATTACTTCTACTATAGACTAAAAATATGGTGAAAATGAATAGCGATCAACCTGCATTAAATAGAAAATTCAAGCATGTAGAATTAATGATTTAGGAACCTCTTGCTCAAGCGAATTGATAACCTAGTAGTTATGCTTTGAATCCTGGTCATTGATCTTAAAGCAATTAAAATTTCATCTAATGTGGACATGAGCATTTTTTTTCAACCATTATTAACTTTCTCCTTGAAAAAAATGATGCTATCTCAAATGTTACCATGGTTTTCTCTAACCTTGATTAATCATAGTTGATCTGACAATTAGCATGTATCACCAACCTAATTCATGCCTTTTCATTTATATCAGCAAGGTACATGAGACCAGTCTATCTTCTTGAGAGAATATTTCCTTACACGCTTCATCACTTATCATTGATCTTTCTCAACTTCTAGGGTGCAATCAATGATGAAGGTATTCATGCTATGATCTTAGTTTTTTGGATCATCCTAGTTTGAAATTTTATCATTGGTTCTCCAGTCCCTTCACCACTTTCCCTTTTGATTCAAACAAAATCATTAGGATCCTACCATGTTGCTTATCTCTTTATCATTTATGCATCTCATCATTAGTCAGCCGCATCAGCACTGTAAAGCATCCCTACGATGATCACTAGCCCTTGGTTTTGTGGCACGTCCCTTGGTCACATCTGTCCCTTCATCGTGCATCACTAATTCAATCTTTGCAGCTAGTTTCCAATTGGCAATAGGAAATGTTATGGAGGCACCATATTTAAGCATGTACACCATCACATGTCACTAATTTAGAACTAAAGTTCTTAAGTGAATTTGTTATGAGCAATGTAACATAAGGTTGTCATTCATTGCTAATTCTCCTCATACATTTTGTGAGAAATTAGTGATGAGAGGATTTACAATGTTCATAATGTCCATTACATATTGCTGATGTGGGACTTTACATTTAAAACATATCCATGATCACATGATATAAAGGAAATTACATCACATTGCTCATCACTGATCCAAAACTTTTATCTTATGACCATCCACGATGAATGATAATATCAAAAGGCCAAAAGAATTTCTCATCGCTATTACAATTTCAAAGGCTCAAAAGCCATTAGCGATGAGTAATGTTGAAGGAAACATCATTCCATCACTTGTCACCAATTCAAGGTGTGTTCCTATGAACAAATTAGTGATGAGTGGTATAGCTATGAGGGCCATCAAGACTTAAGTGGAAACTTTGAGCATGTGCACTTAAGTCATTCTTTAAAGAGGGGACTCTCTAGGGTGACATAGGTTTAATACTTTTGAATTACAAAATACAAAGGATTTCAAAGCTAAAAATATCATTTATTTATCCTTATAAAAGAAAGGCAGTTCAAACCTAGATACGAGAGGGGTTAGTCACTTGATGACATTGATAGACATGAAAGTTTCATATGGCTGGAAACAGGGACCATGTAATTAATCAACAAAATAGAATGTTACAAGCAACTAAAAATAATGAAACCCTAAACCCCCATATAAGAACCCTACATCAAATGTAAAAAAGGTTTTAAATAAATATTCTTAGGGTTTAATATGAGCACTTTAGATTGTGCAAATTTTGAAATTGCCATCATATTGATTCAATGAATTGATGTAAGTGCTTGTGTGAGATTAATGACTTATAAGAATTGGGTGCTAGGATATTTTTAAGTAGTAATAATCATGAACATCCTAGAGAAATTTTGTAATGCAACATTTTTTGAGGTTATAGGTGCTATTGTCTAAATTGTTATTAGGTCACATAGAATGATATTGACTCTGTGCTTGGGATAAAGGCATTGGGTCATGCAAAGTATTTGTGGTTCATTTTCGGTGTTGATTCATTAGCAACTCAATCTTTAAATCATAAAATATCAAATGGATACTATTGTTGTTGTTTTGTGTTAAAGTTCCATCTCCCCATGATCAATATATATGACATTGTTTAATAAGCTGCCCACTTATTTGATGCATATTATTGAATGATTTTACGAGGGATATTTGTTATTGACAATGTATTTGATTGTAATTATGCAAAGTGTTTATGTATACATTGTGGGATCACCCTCCCAAGCTTCACAGAGCCCAACTAGTAGGAATAGAAGTCTTGCAACCTCTATTTGTTCATTGGCCAATCCCTTTAGAAGTAATAATAATTGGAAATGAAAAAAACCATACATATTTCTAGAGATCAATTTTGTTCTTAAAAAATAACCAACAGATTGATGACTCTATTGGGGACTAGCTATTTATGTGTTTTTTATGCACTTCTTAACACAGGAAGTGCATAGGTTCACTACCTCTCTTGAAAGGAAATCTCCAACAACAATTTGCTAAAAATCACCCCAAGGTCTCTCGGGTGTTAGGTCTTGATGTGCATAAGATTTATCAGTTGTTTCAATGTAATTTTGCTGGTAATCACAGGGAAGACTTATGGAATTAAGCTGGAGGGAAGTTGGATCTTGAAGTGGAGTTCCTGAGATGGAGAAGTTAGTGTGCAATTGTTGTAGGTTCAAACAATAGTCCTAAACTCCTATTTTAGCTCTATATTTGGCTTTATAATGTGCAATGAACCTTAGCATAGGGGTATGTGCAAGATCATCATGGAAAAAATAGGCCCTTAAGTGGCAAAAAATTCAGAAAAATCAGAGTTAGGCAACTTGACATAAAATTTCGAATAACTTATCTATATTATTTCAAAAATATGTAAAAATAGAATATGTAGCAAATTGAATGTAGTTTCTAAACTACTAGGTTTTTTTTTAAAATAAAAAATTATTTGGTGAAATTTGAAATTTCAAAGTGGTAAAAAAATAAAAGTAGGTGTCTATCCACCAATTCTAACTAGAATAAAATGATAATATTTTTACAATATTTTAGATATAAGTAGAGGACTCATGCCCATGTGATGCATATTTTTTCTTTTTTCCAAGTAAATAATTAATTATGAATTTTTATTACAAATTTTAAAACTATAAAATTAGTATGTATGACCACCTTAACTTGGTCAAAACTTCATGAAATTCAATTTTTCTTTTTAATCCTATAGTATTAAGCATAGAATGTGACGATGTTTTGGATTCAAAAATGTGATACCGCTTGAAAGCTATAGATGTTTTTAAATCATCCTATCAATCAGGACTTTAGTTGTAATTTGAATAGAAAATGAATAATAATTACTTATTAAATTCAAAGTAAAGCATAATTTATATTGGTGGAAAGCTGAGAATCTCTTGTAAAAACCCTTTTCATTTCATTAATTTTGGGTAAAAAAATAGTCGTCAGCCACATACCCATCATATTGCCACTTTTTGGCCCATCATGATCCTGCACATACCCATAGGTTATTTATAAAACAAAAAAAAAAAGGGAAAGGGAGAGAGAAAGTTCTTGGATATGAAATTCAATAGTGAACAGTGATCATGGAGGATTTTACTATGGACAACCTTCCTAAAATATAATTTCACTTAACCAGATTAAATCATAGTATCATGAAAGTTGTGCAAGCTTCTAAGGACTGTAGATATTCAATCACCCATTCACCATAAGCATAAACAAACCATGGAAATTTAGAGTAGCTTTCAATTTAAGTCTAGACTAACTTTACATAGCTATCTACCATCAATAAACAACAAAAAATATGGACCAAAAAGGTTGCCAACACATAGCAGAATGCTTCAAAACTAATGAATCATATTATCTAATCTACTAAAGCAAGCTAAAACATGAAGAACAACAAAGCAAAGTAAATCTACTATAAATTAACTAACTATGGAATAAAAACCATGTAACATGTAATAGAAACTCAAGATTCCACCAAAAGCCAATGAACTTTTATTAAAAAATTTGCAGCATGCCTTTACAACAACTCAACTCTCCCTTGAAAATGAGAGGATACCCCCTATTTATAGTGTTCCAAAAGAAAAATGAATGGCCAAGATTTATTTGCATTGTGTGGCCAAGATTCACTACAAACTAGGGTTTCACCTACCCCAAATATATTACAATTTAAAATACATTCTTTGTCTTTTTCCTTATTTTGTCTTCATGTGGTAGCACTGTAGCAATTTTCTCTTTTTCCAATTTCCCTTTGCTGCAACTACATAATGGGGAACTCATCATCAATAACATGGTTGCCTTCACTTTTGTTCATGGTGGTATATTCCACAAACTTCTTGATGGAGCTTGTTCCACTCCAATGTATCAGATTGGATCAGCTAGAAATTCAGCCTTCTTGATTTGTTTGTGACAGTATCTCAATCCTTGTCAAATTTATATGCATTCTCAATCACCTACTTGGACTAAGAGAAGGCTCGAGCAACAAAACCCATGAATTATGGGGTTAGTGCATCTGTAGTCCTATTCTCCATTTTCTTATGAAAGTAGGGCTTTATCTTTTTAGGATCCAACTCGACTATGGGTACATCAAAGTCTGTCACAAGTTTTATGTATTCTTCGCAAACAACCCGAACTTCCTTGATCCAATCAATCTCAAGCTCCATCTCATGAAGCACTTACTCCAATACCTCTTTTTTGTGGTCAAGGATCAATTTCCATGTCTCTACGAGCCAATGATCACCTTTAGCTAGAGTAAACTCCTTTTTCAAGGATGGATCAGGTACCTTGAGGATAGCCTCAAGCTTGGGGTATGTGATCCTATATAATTTAGGGAAATCGGTGTAAAATTTTCTTATTCCCTCGAACACTCTTTGCAACTCCAAGAATTTGTTTGTTGTCCTAAACACACAATTGATGCCCAAGTTGCTATTGTAGATGTCCTATCTAAACCAATCCTTTGTGGCTTTTGTCCAATTCTTTCTCTTCTCAAGCTGATCAATATGGTCCTTGGACAATAATTGTTGTGGCACCAAGGATGTGGTGGGAAGCTCTTCCACTGATGACCATTTCTAAATATAGGCTATCAAATAAGCCACCTATGCCTTTAGTTCCTCTTTTGAAATCTTATCCTTGTGCATTCGATGCACGATTGTGGCAATGGACCCTTAGAGGTGATCAATCTTCTTCTCCTGCGTGGAGATTCCTAGATCAAGGGTGGGGACATTATAGCTAACCCCTTCCTCATTTAGCACTGGGGTGGCTATTTGCATGGTTTTGGACACAAAGGAATCCATTTTCAGATGATATCTAACCTTAGGCTTCTTTTCTTTCTTCGTGTTGACCTGAGCTCGAGCCAAGATGGCCTCTAGCTTTGCCTTTGGGTCCCCTAGGTTAGGAGCTTTCTTCTCCAATTGTTTCTCAAGACACTCAGGCATCTAAGATTCTCCCCTTGGTGATTTATCATCATGTTCTTCTTCATGGGTGTGTTCAATCTCCATCACCCTACTACTTGGGGTCTCTTGCTTGATCTTATCTCCTTCTTCATTTGAATCATGAATTAATACAGTTTCCTTTTGTGGAGACTCAGTAGCCGCCTAGTCTTTGGGTCTATCTTCCCCTTCAGAAATCTTCTTTTCTTCGTCTTCTTCTTCTTCATGCCCATGTTCTTCGGGTTGCTTCATTCCTATGCCTTCATGGGTTTCATCCTCTTCTTTATTTTCCTCTTCCTCACACTGAGGTGGCACATCTTCTTGTTCTTTCTTTTCTCACTCTTCTTGCTCTTCTTGTTCTCTTGAGAGAGGCATTTCTTCATCGCATTTAGGGATTTCATCATGCTCCCCAATTGGAGGTTTAGTGTCCTCCTCCATTTTATCACTTGATTCCTTTTCTTCCTTGAAAGGCTTCCTTTCTTCTTCCTCTCCAACATTCTTTAATTGTCAAGTTAACTCCTCCTTAAGGTCCGCATCAAATTTTTCCACAATATATTTGGTGCTAGCATCTTCTCCATCACTCTCAAAGGATGTTATTTCTTCACCTTCACACACCACTTCATCAATTAGTAGGCGCTAGAGCTTGGGATGCTCACATGGTAATAATTTGCTTCCTCCTCAATCCCCTTAGTGGCTTCCTTCTCTCATCTCTCTAACTCCTAGGATATTTCCATTGTAGCTTTCATTTATGGTGGTTTGGTTAGAGGATTGGAGGCAGGAATATTAACAATAATATGTGCCAAGGAAGCCTAAATAGTCGGGTTCATTAGCACTCCTGAAAGCTCCATGGTAACCTTGTACATATGCTGAGAGAAGGCCTTTGGAAGTGAGAGCATGGGCATTGGTATTGTTGTTATCATCAGGGGAATTGATATTGTCGGAGACATGGAAGTGAAGGAAAGCAGAGAGGTGGTGGCATACGAAGAGTCAATTATCATCACCTAGGCCATAGGTGGAGTGGAAGCAAGGTGGACAAATATATCCACTATAGTTGGGGAGGTGGAAACCATTGCCTGAGAAGTAAGAAGAGGGGCAAAAACAATAGTAGTTGCAAGAGTAGGGACAACTAGAAGAGACTTTGGTTGCTCAGTCTCTAACTCTATTCCCTCATGGAGGGGGTCCTCTTTGATGGTATTGAGACCTCTCAATGTCTTTGTTCTTTTGGAGGATTTACCCTCTGACACTTTTCTCGAGTAGACTTAGGGCTTGGACTGCTTGTCAGCTATCTCCTTCCTCTTTCTCGATCTAGTGACTGGAGGAGATGTTGAAGCTTCTTTCGTTGGGGTAGTAGTTGTCCCACTATTAGTCTCACTTGCGGGCTCTTCCTCAAGCTCCTCATAGTTCAAGGTGACCCCTTGTTTCAATTAGGAAGTTTTCCCATCAATCCATTGCTTTGTCCTATCCTCAATAGGATTTGATAGAATATCAAGGTCATTGACCTTTCACTCATCCCAATCAATTAGAGGCAATGGTAGATTAGCAACTGCTTCATATCGAGGATCCATTACTGTATCCTCCTCTTCTGCTACCTGGTCTGGCATTGGGAACAATTTGACTCTTTTCACAAAATATGTAATCATCCACATATAGTGCCTCATCCGTACTTCTTTGTCATTATTGAAATTTTCCCAAAAGTCTTCAACATGATGCAAATGGGTGTGTTTAGCACTGTGTAATTGCAAATGGTATTCCACCAACTCCTTGTCAGAATGATCTACACATTGGGAGGTATGGAGCTCATATATCCCTTGGCCAAAGGAGAGGGGATAAGGAATCCCTAATTTTTGTTTTCTGCTCAAAAAGTTGTTTGCATGCTATAGCTACTAGGAGAGATCTAATAGTATTATCTAATAATTGGGATACTAGGGAAGCTTGTACGGTTTCTCTGAGAAACCTTCAGCATGAATGTAGGTAAAATTAGGAAACTATATGAATAAGAAGGAAAAATATTTGAGGAAAGTATTGGCACTGTGGGATACTCTTCTTTCAAAGTCACCCCTGAGCAATCTAATGATGTGACCTATGAAAGCATCGTTAACTCTATAGTAATCCCTCTTCAAGTTCTTGAACTATAGCTGAGGGTACCTCTCATTGACTTTTATCTTCCTACTCTATTTCGTATCAAGAGCTCTGAATAACTCTCTATACTGTGTCTTATTAGCCAACAAATAGACAAGGTAGGAGGTCATGTAAAACCTTGAGGTCTTCTTGACAGCCACAAATTGTTCATGTAAGAAATTGCTTATGATTCCTTGCCAATAAAACTTGGCCTTGCCTTTAAGGATTTCCTCCACAAAATAAAACATCCACTCTTGGAAATAGACTACAGTGGGGAGGCCCGTGACCCTGCTTAATAAGGTTACCAAATTGTGGTAATCCTCATAGAATTCACTATAGTAGAGTTCCTGAGGCACCTTAGCAGTACTACCCCTCTTCTCTTTCAGCTAATATTAATTGATAATCCTTTTGCATCTGAGGGGATCTGAGTCCCATGTTTCCTTGGCATCGTTTATGGTAGCCTCCTCCATTTCTCCAAAGGAAAGCTTTCCCTATTGACTTAGCTGATAGATTAGCTAGTATGTTCCTATCCCTGTCTACAATGGTTCTTATTTCCTCTTGGTAGGCCTCTCTGTAGGCCATTACAAGTTTAGGGGCAATGAGAGTAGGAGGGAATCCTACAGCTTTGGCCAATCCACTACTTTTGATTCTCCTCGCACTTTTTTCTGTAGGGTTGATCCAAACTCTCTATTTGAATTCATCAATGTCTACCTATCTGATGTTCATGTTAGAGACCTCCTTCTAGGTTGTGGTGAGTTTAGAGTTCAGAGGTTCCCCTTGGAACTTATATTTCATTTAGTCTTTATCGTCTTTCCCGCGGGGTGCCTTGGTTGTTTTTGTCCCTTTGTCCTTCTCCACAACTACTCCCGACGGTCCTGCACCTGATTCCATATATCCTATGGGTGAGAGAGAGGTGAGCACATTCAAGCATGAAAATATGAGAAAGTTAGCCAAATCCCTACACAACAATGTTAGATTGGATAATACATCATTCCAGAAATCTAACATATCTTCCACATTCATGTAAAAATTTCATAGGAAGGAGTTTGAGAAATTCAGGCCCAGGGGGTCAGACTTCCTTAGGCTGATGGTCATTTGGAGGAACTATAGGAGGGACAACAATCAGGGCATGACAGCCAGCCTATAACGATCCACCTTCAGATTTGGGCATGTCAAATGCACAATGGGGTGTGTGGTGGTCATTACATGGCAAAGACCACTTCACACAAAATTTTAAGAGTTAGATTCTAGTGCCCATTGTTTTTAAGGATGCTCACAAGTTTGTTAAAACTTTGATGCTTGTCAACGATTCTCAAGAAAGTTGAAGTTTTTCAGGAAATTTTCCACTTAGGCCTATGATAGTTGAAGCCCCCTTCCAACAATGGGGAATTGATTTCATCAAAGAAATATCTAAGAAATCTAGTGGAGGTAACTCATGGATTCTTGTTGCCACTGACTATTTTACAAAATGGGTGGAAGCAATACCCACAAAGAAGGAAACAAGAAAGGTGGTAGTTGATTTTTTGTTAAATAATATTCTTATCAGATTTGGAGTCCCTAAGAGGATTATCTTAGATAATGCTATGTTCTTTAGATTAGATGAATTCAAGGAATTTTGTGAAAGACATGGCATACAAGTCTCTTACTCTTCACCTTACCATCCTCAAGGAAATGGTCAAGTTGAGTCTACTAATAAGAGCTTGATGAAGATAATCAAGAGAGTTATGGAAAAGAACAAAAAATCTTGGGACTCAAAGTTAAGTTTGGCACTCTGGGTAGATAGAGTGATTGTGAAAAAGGATAATGGTTATTCACCATTTGGCTTAGTATATGGTCTAGATGCTAGATTTCTATAGAATAACTTGCTCAAGATGTATAAATTCGTACAGGAATATGATGAAGAAATATTTGATATGTAGAACAAAATAAATAATTTGGTGCAATTAGATGAGACCAGGAGGGAAGCTCAGGTTAAAAATATGAATATGCAACTATAGGTTAAGCATCTATATGACAAGAGGGCTTCTCCCATAAAGTTTGATGTGAACAGTATGGTGTTAGCCTAGAATGCAAGAGCTCGGGATAAGGGAAAGCATGGGAAATTTGAAGCATTATGGACTAGCCCTTATTTGATAGTCAACACTCATGGGGAAGATTCATATTTCCTTTAGAGCTTAATAGGTGAAATTTTTCAACTTCCAGTACATGGAAAGATCTTAAAGCCATACTTCTCCTAAGTATGTTATTTTCCATGTACAATTTGATTTTGTATATTATGTATATAGGTGTGTTTTATTTTGTTGTGTTTGCTTTGGTCCTACTACCTAGTTTGGGTAGTTCTTTGGCTTGGTTCCTCTAGTTTTTATCCACATTTTGGTTTGCTTCAACCTAAGATTCTTGGGATCTCGCCATTCTTGCAAGAGGCATATGTCCTTAGTCGGAACCACTGATGGAACCTTAATTTTCGTGTTCCATTTTAAACCGTTGTCACATTTGGATGTAGGATTAATATATGAGGGTTTAGGATTCATTTTCATAAGCGCTTGTAATGTTCTATTTTTTTGTTGACTCCCTATTAACCGTTGTTAGTCATTTTTAAATTTTCTTGCATCTATCATTATTGTCTAGTAACCAATTCCCCAATCCTAGGTCCAGGAGTTTTAATTTTTATAAGGATAAGTTAAAGACCTATTTTGACTTTACATCCTTTGTATTATTATGGCTTCTAAGGCATCCTTAAGTCCTTTCTATTGTATCATCCTAGAAAGTCCCCTCCATTAAAAAACTTATGAGCATGTGCCTAAAGGTTTTTGCTTAAGTTCAATAGGACTTTTATCTTTATAACTCATCGCTGATCACTTTTGAAGTGTACGTTCTAAACCAACAACAAGCGATGAGGTGGTATCCCTTTGATATTGTTCATTGCAAATAGTTGTTGGAACTTTTAATCTAAATGTGTGATGAGTGAGATTCTTAGTACTATTGAGGGATCACTTATCGCTAATGGTTTCCGACCCCTCAATATTGTAATAGTGATGAGTGATGCCCTCTGTCCTTACGATCTTATTTTCATCAGCTATCGTGAATATTTTATGAAATTATTTTTCACATCAGTGATGAGTGAGGAGATGAATTTTCATTGCATCGCTTCTCACATATTTGTTTTGAGCTCTAAGTTCTTGATTAGCGATATGTGATATGTAATGACATTATGATAATCTCTCATTGCTAATTGCTTGCAAATTTTATGTAAAGGATTAGCGATCAGTGATGGCCTAATATTTTATCATTCATCACTAATCCATTTCAAAGCCTTAGTTTTGATTAGCAATGAGCGATAAAGTTCTTTATTTTAAAAAAGTTTATTTCGCTAATTTGGGTACATCTTATCTGTGATACCTTTTGTTCCATTTATTTTTCATATAGGTGTATGTGTCCAAATATGATGCTTTCACTATATCTCTCGTTGCAGATAGGAGCCAAGGTACAAAGTCGAATCAATGGGGAGAGATGAAAATGAATGTGATCAGGGAATAGGCTACAAATCCAAGGGCTAAATAAGTTATCTATATTGTTTCAAAAATATGTAAGAATAAAATCTATAGCAAATTGAATGTAGTTTCTAAACTACTAGGTTTTTTTTTTTTTAAATCTATTTAGTGAAAATTTGAAATTTCAATGCAGTAGTACTTAAATTTCAGGGAAAAAAGAAGTAGGTATTTGTCTAACCACCCAATGTGATGCATTATTTTTTGTAATTTTTTTCCAAGTAAATAATTAATTATCATTTTTTTAATTACAACTTTTAAAAAATATATACAAACTCATATGTCTAACCACCTTAACTTGGTCAAAACTTCATGAAATTCATTTTTTTTAATCCTATAGTAGGTGAAGCATAGTATGTGATGCATGTGTCAGATTCAAAAAATGTGATACCATTTGAAAGCTATATATATATTTTTCAATCATCCTATCAATCAAGACTTTAGTCATAATTCAAATAGAAAATGAATAATATTATTTATTAAATTCAAAGTAAAGCATAATTTATCTTGGTGGAAAGCTTAGGATCTCCTTTGAAAACCCTTTTCATTTCATCAATTTTGGGTAAGAAAAAAGTCGTCAGCCACATACCCTACACATAGCCATCATATCACAAATTTTTGGCCCATCATGATCCTGCACATACCCACTTGCATCATTGATAGAGTTGGGAAAGGATGAAGTAAATTAGCAACCAATGACAACTACTACATGAAGTGACAACTTGGCAAAATCCTAAGGACTTCGTATAAAAAAAAGAGGAATGTGGTGAGATGAATTAATAACCATTGATATAGTTTTAAAGTTGAAGGATCAATGATCTGGGTTTAAAACTGAATGGCTAACTGTCAGTTCACTCATGTGAGCTTACTATCAAGTATTAATGGTGTCACACCTATCTCTTGGCCATAACAAAAAATTAGATATCTGGTTGATTGTGCATTTGAATTCATTGGCTAGTGGAAAGGATACCAGAAGCTGGAGAAATTATGGGGCAAGCTCCAGAAGCTATCAGTAACCATAGTGGCATACCTTTCACCCAGGTAAGCAAAACTGACATTTCCTTCTAACTAAAGTAGTGAGGTGAATTCCTTAGAGAGTTGATAGGAAATTGGGGGAATTGTCTATTTGTTCATTGCTGGTAATTTCAATTTGGTGATTAAGCACTATATAAATTTTGAAGAAAAGTGTCATGTTAAGTAGTAGTGCTTTGTCCTATCATAATTGTGAAGGGTTTCTTTTGGTTGTAAGAAAATGTAAACCCTAGTTCCATTTGCATTGCAAAAATGAGTGACCCATAACCTAGTGAATGTACTGTTAGACTAGAAAGGAGACCAAAACATAAGAGGGTTAAAAGACTTAAAACTCAAGATGCTCTAGTTGAGGTTAATTCTAAGCCAATGGCAGTGTCCAACCCTTCACCAAGTACTCCCGCAACATCCGCTAGGTCTAGAAGTGCAAGGAAAGAAATGGAAAAATTTATGCAAGGAGATGTCAAAGGAGGGTCATGAATTGGTAAAAGACTCACAGGTCAAGTTGTGATGACCACTAGGTTGATTGATAGTGCTGGAAAAATTGGTGAAAAACCCCAACCCTAGAGTGGATGGTAATTGTTTCGGTATGCTTTCAATAGGCAGAATTCTAGCAAGCCCACATGTTATTTATGGGGGTTTAACCTTGGAAAGTTGGTGGTCCCGAATGTGTTTATAGACATGGATTTAATGATGGAACTAGCAAGGCACTATAACCCTACAGACAAAACAATCTGAAGTGAAAATGGTGATATAATTTTGGAGGTATTTGGGTTAAATCCCAATTATACTGCAAAGTTCAGACGTGTTGAATTGTATTTTGAGTATGATACAAGAAAATTTGCATGCAAAGAAATAATTCTTGTGCGACACAAAAGGAGCAAGTAGAAATTTACTGCTAAGGATGTTGAGCCTTTCGAGTGTGAATAATTTGAAGATTATTTCAAAAACACTTATTATTGCTTAAATCAATTACTAGCTTCAGACTTTGAGGTTAGGATAGCTCTTGATTTATTGGTGATGGTGGTGGATATATAAGGTCATAATCAAAACACTCATTTTTATTATGCCAACTTTGTTGTTGAATGGATGCATGAGGATTTTCTCAATCTGAAAAAGGAGGTGCTCCCTTTGTCTTTTCCCCATTACTCTTTATTGATGCATATGGTCTTATGGTAGGGTGATTATGAATGGAAAAGGAAACTAAATATGAAGCTTAAGGATAGTGAGAATAATGTTCTACCTGTACAAATGTGGACATAAATCTGGGATCAAGATTGCTCCAATTCCAATTACATCATGTTTGCTAATATTGTAATATGTGGTCTTCTAGAGACATTGGGTGTAGCACATATCAACAAAATTTCTCCAAATATCTTAGAAATATTATGTGCCCAAAAGATGTACTAGGCTCTAAAGCAACACATAATTGGGATGACTCATTTTTATATTTTGAATATACTTTGATCAAGGCCTATGGAGCTAAGTTGGCACCTCATTGTCTACTCTTCTATGTCTCAGATAGATTGGATTTCATGGAGCTCATGTGGTAAATTGATTTCAAGTATTATGAAATGTTCATAAAGAATAGAAAAGGCATTGTGGTACATTCCCAATGTGCTTTTTCTTACTTCACAGTCACTTCCCCTAAAGGGTATGAAAATTTTGGCATCATGGTAAATAATCTCATAATGTTTGTTGATGAGATTAGAGTTTTTGATCCAGAGGGTTTTGTGGCAGGAAGAAGAAGACAAAAAATCATAGGTATCATACATCATGAATTCTTATATAGAGATGATGTACTCAAAAATCTAATAAGTGATGAGGCTATTATGAAAAGGAAAAGAGAATAGACAACTATAATGAACATTGAGGAAAACATCATGAAAAGGAATGCATTTTACATGAGTCCATACAGTGTAATTGTAGACCCCTTGGAAAGAGCCTTCATTATGTTAAGGTATTATCAATCTGGTGAGTTTGAGGTAAAGGTAAAGGAGGATGCTAATAAAGCACAGGTTCTCCTAGAACAACAACAAGAAGAAGCTATGGATATCCCATAACAGCCTGTATCTGTTCAAGAAGTTAGGGAAGAACAAATGGTAGAACATGTGTCAAGAAATGAGGAAGTGGATTAGAAATTTCCTCCTCCCCATATTGAAGAAACTCATAGTTCAAATGTTCCTCCTGACAAGATTGTCAAATGTCAATATGATAGAGAAAATAATGATGATCTCAGGTTTAGGGAGTGTGATGAATTTTTAACTGATGATAAATTTATGCACACCAAAGAATTTTAGGAGTTTATGATTCAATAATGGAGTAAGGAGATAAAAGAGAAACTTGAATCAACCCGAGCTTATGTTGAAGCTTCTCATCAAGAGGAAGCTAAGAAAGCAGAGGAAGAGAAAATTAGGGCTGAAATTGTAATCATTCTCCCATTGAGGCATGAAAAATTGTCAAGGATAGTGGAATCATGTTGTTACTAGGATGTACTATCACTATTTCCATAGCATATGATACAGTGAGGAGAGACCCTCAAGATTTGATATCTAAAGATCAATTTGAGGATAAAGTGTTTGGTTCTGGATATAGTCCAAAGTTGCACACTCTTGCAATTTAGTCTATGGAACCTAATACTAGTAACTGTGATGTTGCTAGGCATATTGAAGAAGTTATTGGTTCATTAGTGGTCAAAAGAGCTACTGAAATAACTCCTATCTAGGTAGTTGAGTTAATTATACATGTTGCAATGCTTAGTGTGGATACTACACATATTTCTAAAAAAAAAAATGAATCTTTGGTTAAAGAGTACAATAAGGCCTTGGTTGAGCTGAATAAAATGAGGGCCACTATTTAGGCTACTCAAAAGACAATAACTCAGCCATCTTCTTCTTCATTTTATATTTCTACACAAGATAGGGAGACATTGGCCCTAAGAATTAATGATTTGAAAGGTAAGTTGACTATTGAGAAGGAAAATGTCAAGCAGGCCAAACTTGAAATAGTCAATGTGGCAAATGAAATTTTTGAGGATGTCCTAAAGCATAGGGTGAAAAAGTTTTTCCACAAGGCCAATGATTTTTGGGATACTTATAAGAATATTCATGAGGAAAATACAAAGTATTTGCAAGTATAGGAGGCCTTCAGGAATGAATGGAATAACTGGATTACTAGGGTAAATGTTATGAAAGAAATGATGCCCAAAATGAATGGAGTCCCTGAGGCACCCTCCAATATTACTGACATTTTGCAAATCATTGACTCAATAAATGAAATAACTACTTTACATGGGATGTTAGGTATACAACTCCATAGCAAGTTGAAGATATTCAAAGAGATGGAGGACTGTAGCATGCCTCAGATATTGACTCCAAAAGGTGAAATATATCCATTTGACACTTGGAAGAAAGATTTGGTAATATTTCTTGGAGCAACTATGATGACTTTGACTGTCACTGATTACATCTTGCTCAATTCAAATATTGACACAATGGTGGAGATTGAATCAAAGATGTACATATTTGTGAAGGAATCCATGATTTTGATTGATGCTAGATATTCTCAGTACATTACTAAAGTGTAGGATTTATTGAATATAAAATGGCCCACTGAGGAGGAATACAACACTTGGTTGGAGAAATACACAGAATGAATCTTTGTAAGGATTAGTGAATGAGGAGAATAATGGACAGGAGAAGGATAATACATAGCCCAAATATCCTTGCATTATTGTGCATCCTCAACAATGTTATCATCATCAATTGTCATCAATCCTAATCAATCAAATCCTTGCATTGTTGTGCATCCTCAACAATGTTATCATCATCAATCATCATCAATTCTGTCCTTGCATTGTTGTGTATCCTCAACAATGTTATCATCATCATCAATCCATTGATCTGATCAATCAACCTTAGCTTGGTTTTTAGCAAAATTCCAAATAGAGCACTGATATCATCAGACATATCCATATCCAAATCATCAAAATCGTGCGAAAAATCCAAAAACATCCAAAACATCAAAAAATTCAAAAACGCTCAAAAAGTATGAAAAACATCAAAAACGTCAAAATCTGAACTACATCGTCTTTGAGACTAAATGTAGGCAAGGCTCATCTCTAATCAGCCCCCAAGACATAAAAATCCAAAAACATTCATAAAATCTCACAAATTCCAAAAACATTCAAAATACATCAAAATCCAAAAACATTCAAAATCACACAAAATCCAAAAACATTGAAAAAATCAAAAATCAAAACATTTGCAAAATCCCAAAAACACCAAAAATAGCCTCAAAACATTTTAAAACGTCAAAAACATCCAAATATTTGAAAAAATCCATCCATCTCATCTCGCTTGCACCCGCAATAATCAATCATCCATAATAAACTGATCGTCACCTTCATCCTTTAGCAACGCAAATAGAAACAATCAAAGCATTCAACAAAAGAAAGCTTCAATCGTAAAATCAAAATCGAAGCAGCAAACCATTTAAAACAAAATCAAACTCTTGATCAGTCACAAACATGTCAGTCAACTTTATATCAACAACATATCAATCAACTTATCAAACCATCATCATCCTATACAATGCATGTCCTAGGATATATCGTTCTGACAATGGGCATCATTTTGGATATCATCCTCGATCCTTATCCTATCAAAACACATCCTTTTGGCTAGCGATATGAAGAACATTGGATTGTTTGCATACTTGATCTTTTCTTTTGATTTATCTTATTACGCTCAATCCAAGGACCTCTCGATGATATCTGAACAAAAGATTTAGAGAGATAGGAATGGGGCAACGATCATTATCTTTTGTCTGTTGTGCTTGTTGGACGTTCTTGTAAAATAACTTGGCGAATACTTTCTTTGTTAGGTACGTCATAGCAAGGTTTTTGTATGTCAAGTGTGAAAAAGAATACTCCTATCTGTTTGTCGAGTCAAAGTCCATCGCACTAGGTACAATGCCATCCTAGTTCTTTATACCTTGATGCACCGTATCTACATGTGTAATCAAACATAAGGTAAGTAGCCCTTTTAAAATCCCAATCCTTGATAAGTGAATCATCATCATCATCATCATCTATCATCATCATCATCTCTAATAAAGTCTCAATCAATCATGGACTTGTTGGATCCTCTTGTCATCATCTCATTTCCGCACTAACATCATCATCATCAATACATCCATCATGCATCCACAAACCGTCAACATACCACATATCATTCACATCATACATAATAGGAAACATCAATCATTTCACATACATTGCATTTGCATCATCATCATAATATAGATCTGTTAGTCTAAGCATCTGCATAAATCATCCATTGCATAATCATAGCATATCACATAATCAATCTCATCCATCTCATTTGCATCATCATCCATGACCATCCATTTTGAACCTCTTTATCGTGAGATCGACCCTCAAATTGAATCTTTTCGCTCAATCTCTCGAGGGGGCAATGTACTAGTGTACTTTCCGTTGGGGCATCTGAACAATCAGAATTTTTTTGAATTTTGATCGCGGTAAGTTTATTCTTTGAACCAATGCAACAAGTACATTGCTTCAAAGAGGAGCAAAATGTAGACACACAAAATTAGCATTTTGCATAATCATATTCCATTCAACAAATAAATCAAGTTTATTTATCAATCTCCTAAAGTCATCATCTTAAATCAAATAAATCAAAATTGATCCTATCATCATCCCTTTAATTAAATAAATCAGGACTTTATTTAATTGAAATCCAATTCATATTTCTCTCTTTGATTTTATTTAAATCCCTAAATCAAGTCAAATTGGTCAAATCATCCTAATCATCATTAAACTAATCTAACCATGATTAAATGTTAATCCTAACCACTTGCATTCTCTAGATTTTGCCACTTGCACCAATAAATCAATTTATTGATTTATTAAATCAGCATTTTCACTCAACATGGCATCGTCCCTCAAATTTGAATTCAAAAGCAAGTTGAAAGGTACATCCAACAAAGCAATTAATAAACTCTTACATGTCCCCCACTCAACATTTACTCTCAAATTTGAATTTGAAATTTCCCCCTCTTTGGCACATTTCCCAAATCTTGCACATGCATCAACCATTCACAAGATGACAAATGTCTCCATCTCATTGGCTTGATTCTTTATCCCACATTCATCCATTTGGCCAATCTCTCATCAAGAAAATCTTTAAATAGAGGCATCATTCTTCAACAAATCATCCACAAAGCTAATGCAAAGTCACTCTCTTCATTTGAGAACTGACTTTGTCCACAACTCCACAAATCCTCTCCACAATCACTCATGCAAGGTCACTCTCTTCATTTGAGAAATGATCTTGTCCATCATTATAATTAGCTTATCTAAAGGGGTTGGGAAAGGGCTATTTTCCATATCAAAATAGCACCAATCCCCCCCATAAGATCAAGTGTTTGCTTCGTTTAAGAATAAGGAGTAGTTATTTTTTATTGTATTTGCTCAAGTATGTTATCTTTTTCTTTGTTCTCTAACAATGCAAATCGATTTTATGGGGGATTCTTATTCTGATCTTGCATTTTTAGGCTAACGATGTAATTTGTTTGCTTTGATTCATGCAAGTTTGCAGATTAGGGATCTACACCAACATATTCCTATAGCTCGAGCCTCCATACTCCCTATTAGCCACTTCAGTTGCCACGTGTGTAGTATGATGAGTGAGATGTCATGAAAGAAAACTCAATGCTCCTAATGTCGATAACATGGTCTGCTGCTGAAATGCAGTGAGAACACCAAGAGAATGAGGAGGAACAATAGGAGCAATTAGAGCACATTGTTTAGGATCGACACGTGCTCCTAGTCTATGTTGGGGCATGCCACACCCAACTCCTTGAAATGACCTTATGGGTATGTGTAGGATCATCATGGAAAAAACAGGGCCTTAAGTGGCAAAAAATTTAGAAAAATCAGGGTTAGGCAACTTGACACAAAATTTTGAATAAGTTATCTATATTATTTCAAAAATATGTAAGAATAGAATTTGCAGCAAACTGAATGTAGTTTCTAAACTACTAGGTTTGTTTTTTTTTTTAATCTATTTGGTGAAAATTTGAAATTTCAATGCAGTAGTGCTTAAATTTTAGGGAAAAAATAAGAAGTAGGTGTCTGTCTAACCACCCTAACCACAATAAAATAATAATATTTTTTTATAATATTTTAGATATAAGTATAAGACTCATGTCCTGATGTGATGCATATTTTTGTAATTTTTTTCCAAAAATAATTAATTATGATTTTTATTACAACTTTTAAAAAATATAAAAACGCGTGTCTGACCAGCTTAACTTGGTCAAAACTTCATGAAATTCAATTTTTCTTTTTTTAATCCTATAGTATGTGAAGCGTAGAATGTGACGTATGTTTTGGATTCAAAAAAAGTGATACCATTTGAAAGCTATAGATGTTTTTCAATCAGCCTATCAATCAGAAATTTAGTCCTAATTAAAAATAGAAAATGAATAATAATTACTTATTAAATTCAAAGTAAAGCATAATTTATATTGGTGGAAATCTGAGAATCTCCTTTAAAAACCCTTTTCGTTTCATCAATTTTGGGTTAAAAAAAGTCATCAGCCACATACCCATCATATTGCCACTTTTTGGCCCATCATGATCCTGCACATACCCTCATATCAAAATAGTTGGGGTTTTTACCCAACTCAAACTCAGCTCATAACTTTATGAAAAAGTATAGGGGCACCTCACAATTTCCATGTTGTGGATTATCAAACACCATCCACCATCTATCCCAAAAATGTGCAGCTATCTATAAGTGCCTACACCATAAAATTGAAATTCATTTTTTGGTGGGTGGAATTGGTTGGTTTGTTTAGGAGTTAATAAAATATTGGCACATGGCTTGTTTGATAATTTTAAGGTCATTGATTTCTTTATAGGACAATCCATCTACATAGAATTGTCTCCTCTCTTCTCTCCATTGATGGAACCTATCTAGGTCCGCATTAATAGATCAAACAAAATCGACAATAGTTTGCATCGTAGATGCAAACCGTCTAAGATGTGGAGGGATTCTAGGCTCATTTTTTATCAGATCTATATTTCCTTGAATCACAATAAGGTTTTCTTATATTCTCTCTTAATTTATCCTAATCTACTACAGGGGTGGTGAGGGGTTAGGCGGTGGAGAGTCTGGAGGTGTGGGGTTTTGTTCTAGTGGTGGATCTGGATGTATGTGATCTATAGGAATTTGTGTATCAGGCATTAAATTCTCTATATTAAATTTTGGATCCATGTGAGCAATTAAATGACAACTGCATGTTAAATAATTAAAATATATATATCAACAAACTAATTAAATAATGCACATAATTTGAAAGTTATTTAAAAATCACATTGAACGTGCAAAAATTCAAAATACATTTCATTTAAAGACCATTTGATTTATAACATTAAAAATCCATAGCATGTACACATATTAAATTGAGTCCAGTGTGTGGTTGTTAATATGAAGGGTAGAAATGAAATTAGGGGGTTTTATTAGAACCCTATTCAAATGCATGTACTATGTCATTGGTTTATTAAGTGAATCCCTTAAAAGAAGGCCCCATAAACTTATTTTTAGCTAGATATTACTTGATAATTAAATTATAGCCAAATTTGATGATCTATACATTAATTTATTTATTTAAAAATAAATTCAACCACATGGATTAAGGTAAAGACTTAAGATTTATTTAAATAAATCACCATCAAGGTAAAGACTTAAGATTAAGGTAAAGGACTAAATAATGAAAAATAAGACACATGTAGATATATAACTTTGATTTCTCAAATTGGGTGTTAAAATAGGAGGTTAGGGGTTGTTTAGAGTGTCTTCTATTACATATATAAAGGTGGAAAAAGAGAAGGAAAGGTCCTCAAGCTAATTTAGGTTATGAACAATTCAAGAATGAGTGTCAAAATGGGTAAATGATGAAAACCATGTAGTTTAATTCAAGTAAAAATTACACTAGATTCTATTTATATTAGGATTATTGTTAGACAAGGGTGCTCAATGGAGCTCATAAATATCAAGCCTATCATTAATTAAATAATTCATCAATAAGTAATTTATTCTTCTAAGTTTTTATGGGTCTAGAGCTTTATCTTTTGGGGCAAGGGGAAGTTTACTCATATGTGTGGTCATTTCCCAACAAGAGTATATCTATAGAGCTAATGTATATCGAACAAGAATTCATGTATTAATCAAGTATGACATAGAATTTAATTTAAAAATCTGATGACATAAATTGATTTATCTAAATTTTCAAATTTCATGATAAGAGACACAAGTTCTCTATAGTGAGACAAAGTAGTTAAGAAGAAATTATAAGTTTAACACTAACATTAAAATTTATAATCTCATTCATTGTTTTCAAAGAATACTAAAGATAAGAATGAAAAACTAATAGAAGACATGTTCAAAGGGACACATAAATATATGCTCCTACCTAATTGCAATGTACAAAATAAACAAAGATGAGCTTGAGCTCTATTCACCAAATTTTGAGAACTTCTTTCATCACCTTAAGAAATGGCATATTAGGACCACTTAAGACATCGATTTACGATTTAGGGTGATAGGATGGCTTAAGGGGATCTATGTGTAGTAAGGTCCTAGGACAAAATGGTCCATGGCTTAAGGGAATAAAATTTGGTGGAGTTTCCTAAGGCAACTAAATTTAATTTTAAGGTCCTATAGCAAAATGAATGCTTTAGGGTTTAGGGTTTAGATTTCAGAGTTCAGGGTTTATGGTTTAGGGAACTTAGGGTGAAGTTTGGGTAGCCCTTGGAATAATGGACTTGCAAGTTAGTGAGTAACATTTTCTTGTGGAACAGTTCATTGAGATAGCTCTTGTTTCCCAACAAGAGTATGTCTATAGAGCTAAGGTATATTGATTGTGAATACATGTATTAATCAAGTATGACATAGAATTTAATTAAATCCAAGGACATAAATTAATTTATTTAAATTTTCAAATTTCATGATAAGAGACACATGTTCTCTATAGTGGGACAAAGTAGTTAAGAAGAAAATATAAGTTTAACAATAACATTAATTTATAATCTCATTCATTGTTTTCAAAGAATACTAAAGATAAGAATGAAAAATTAATAGAATACATTCAAAGGGACACATACATATATGCTAGTGACCTTGCAATGCACAAAATAAACAAAGATGAGCTTGAGCTCTATTCACCAAATTTTGAGAACTTCTTTGATCCGCTTAAGAAATCATATTAGGACCCCTTAAAACATCGATTTATGATTTAGGGTGATAGGATGGCTTAAGGGGATCTATGTTTAGTAAGGTCCTAGGAAAAAATGGTCCATGGCTTAAGGGAATAAAATTTGGTGGAGTTGCCTAAGGCAACCAAATTTCATTTTAAAGTCCTACGACAAAATGAATGCTTTAGAGTTTAGGGTTTAGATTTAGAGATTTGATGACATGAAAATATATCTATGTCAAATAAAAAATGTAAGAAACCTCCAAGGAGCCCTAATTTATGACATTGGACAATGTGACAAGGATGTTTTATAAATTGGTCATTGAAGTGTAGAAATAACTAAAAAATCCTAATGTGAATTATTCATAGCCTCAATCTCAATCTCAATCGAAATCGAAATCTCAATCTCAATGAAAACTACCCCGAATCTAGGTAACATTCCTTGGATACTTCTAAAATTATGTGAACTATTAGGGTTTTAGGTTTACGTTTAGGGTAAATAGGGTTTTAGGTTTATGTTTTAGGGTCTAGGTCCAAGGATTAACCTGGGTAAATTAGTTTTTAGGAACCTATATTTTTTGGAACCTAGAGTTTCTAGGGTTTTGATATCTAAGTTAAATGTGTCCAATTTAGGTTTATTTGTTATGGTATTCGATTTACAATTTAACATTCTTTGTTTCATTGATGTTTTTGGTTTTTTAAATGCAATTTAAAAAATATAAAATATTGAACAAAAACAAAGTAAACAAACAAAAAATAAATACCAATTACAAAACAAAAACATAAGATGTAAAGAAAAAAAAAGGTAGAATTGAACCAACCTTAATGTCATTGAGGTCGGTTGTGTTGACGGGAGGAGGTAGTAGTGAAAATTTTCATCAATCGGGCCCTTCAAAATGCGTACATGATCTCGTCTCCTCTTCTTTGGCGTGGCTAAAACTATGAGTGAAAATGTAAACATGGTTGCTAACTTAAAAAAATAAATACCTTTAAGAAACATGTACGCGTTTCATAATGCATACGCATTTTTGGTTTGCGTACTTGAAGCAGAACACATACACATTCAGATTTAGGCTTAGGTACCTGATCCATAACGCGTACGCATTTTTTTAAAACACGTACGTGTTTCATGTGAAATTTTTTGTTTTGGCCGAAACTTCCTCTCTTTGTATAACCAACTTCTTTCTTTTACCCACTAATCTAAGGTTTCATTAATTAATTGTGGATCATTGAGCTTAATTGGACCCTTTAATTCAAATCTAAGCCTTGTTAATTATATTTTTCAAGGATATATCCTAATACCCATTAATGATATTGCATGACATTTAACTTGGAAAAATTGGAGTCCTAGAAATCTATGCTAGGACCCATTTGACTTTAGTGGTGAATGGGTCCTCCTATCATAGGATACACCTTTCTTGGCATATTTGAAATGGTTTTTTGATGTTATTTCATCCCCTCAAAGTATGGTCCTAGGAAATTGTGCTAGGACCCATTGGCCTTTAGTGGCGAATGGGTCCTCCTCACTTACGACACCCCTTTTTGAATTTATTTATGGAATTATTTTAATGATTTCCATTATATATATAATGTCAATTTGGTTTATTTTAACTTTGGGGTTAATCCATAGATTTAGTATAAAAATAAGGTTAATTCACATAGTTTCACCTAGAATTTTCAAGTTAGAAATCCTATAACTTCATAAGCATTCAACAACATTCAATGGTAGATTATGAAGAGTTTATTGTAGAAATTCAATGTTATATCATCATGTCAAAGGCATAGTACATCAAGCATGTGGTTGAGCTAATGTTGTTGATGTAGCATTGAAGATCTATTTGCAGGCATTGTTTCATATATAATTCAAGATAAAGATCTACATTCTTCATGGACAATTCATGTTAGTTTGTAGATTTACATTCCAAGACTTTTTCTATGGTATCAACATTTCATATTTCATGTTTCATGTGTTTATTTCATTATTTCATCATAAGGTTTAATTACCTAAATAGGGTTTGACTGAGGCAAACCCCTATCCTCTAACAATCAAAAAGTTTGTCTTCCCTTTGATGTGTATTTGTAGGTTCATAGGTTGAAGAGCAAGTGGAGAACAATATTGGAGAAGATTTTTCAAAGTTATCAAGTTGCAAAGTTATCATTCATATTACAAGAATACAAAAATATTTCTAGAGAGTTTTTTTTAGATTTTCAAGAGTTGAACACCGAGGAGTTGAGAGTATTGATCTTGAGGATAAAAACCTAGATCTTAGTTTTCATAAAACCTAATAGGGACCCATTCTCTAGTAAAGGCGAATGAGTCCTCTATCACCTAAAAAATAATTTTGTAATAAGGTACACATTGTTTTAGCCTCTAAAACTTTCCTCATTGTTTCTATAATAGTTAGGAGTATTTTTTTATTGTTATTTGCATCATATCATACACAAAATTGCATGTTTAGTAGGAAAAACCTAGTGGTTTATCATCTTGATGAATTTATCTTGACTTAACCCTCTATTTTTCCTCTAAACATAATGGTGAAACTGACTTATTGAACATGACAATTTTTTGATCTTGGAATCTTTCTTCTCATCCTAGGTTACATCTTGCATTTATTTGTATTCATTTGCATTGAATTAGATCTTATTTAGGGTTTCCTACTTTGCATTTAAACTTGCATCTCATTTAGAGTTTAAAATTTTATTATTTTGCATTCTTTAAAACTAAAAAACACAAAAAAAAATAATTCATTTTAAATATCATTTTGATCACCTAAAATTGCATTTCAAATTAGGTATTTTCATTCATCATTTTCTCACCTTTTCAAATTTCCAGAAAAATATGAAACTGAAGGTTACTATTACAGACTTGAAACTAAAAGACATTGAAAAAAACTTAAAAATCAATCAAAAACAATTAAAAATCCCTAATATAGGACCCATTTTCCACTTGGGGTGAGTGAGTCCATAATTAGAATTGACCTGCATTATTTGGCATTTGAAACTCATTAAAAAACATTTAAAAATTAGTAAAAACATTTCACAAATCCTCATCTAGGACCATTCACCACTAGAGGTGAATGAGTCCCTCATCAGGTGTTGGTCTAATTTTTTTGGAATTTGAAATCTCTGTTTTAGGCTTCTATTTGTTACTATTAAATTTTTGTTTCAATTTCCTAGTTTTTTGTTTCATTAAATTCATTGCATCTAGCTTAATTTTCTTCATTTAGGGCATTGCCAAAATTCAAAATTGCATTTACAACATTTCATTTTTAGTCTATCGCACTATGTAATCAGTATATTACCTGTCAATATGTGTAAAAATATGAAAATGGACAAGTTTCTTACCAATGTGTGGAATTCTTTATTCTCTTTAGTTGATATTTTAAATTGTGTTTTTAGAAATGACCCTAATGAAATTGAACTCACTGCTGCTGACACAACTCTTAATGCATGTCCTCCTCATGATTTTGATATCTTTGGAGAAGATGATTACATCATGAACAACTCCATAAATGATTTCCTTAAAAACCTTGAGACTAATGCATCCTTTTACCCTTCTATGAACAAACCAAGACCTCTTGAGATGTTTGGTCTTTTACATCTTGAAACTAAGATGTATGCTGAGCCTAAGTTCCCTACAATAAGTGAGCCTAGTTCCTCTAATCAAGTAAACATTCATTTATCCTATGTTAACAAAGTAACCAACACATTAATGAACCTTGAAGAGACATACAGAAAAGGATTCACAATCTTAAGTAAGCAAGGATGTGACATAACAAGTGAACATGAAATTCATCAAATCCTAGAGCAAATACCAATTGTATATACTAAAGGGTTGGGATGTGAAGATCCTCCTCTTGACATAAGTGTCCTCCTCCCTAAATAACAAATAATTCCTCATAATGATGAGAAAGAATACCATCTCATTTTAGGCCCTCCTGCTCTATATCCACCTAGAGAAATTGGTGAATCTAGCAAGAAATGAAGGCCTTACAAACTAAAGAAATTGCAATTCCCTTTCTTCCATTTGAAACTAAAAACTTTACACATACTTCTATGTCAAGGACTTTTTACATTACCACCTATAGACACTGAAAAGTGTCCTAAATGATATCATACACTCGAAACAGGTTTACTAACATCATTTCCTCTCGAAACGCATCCTCTTTTCGCTTAATTGATTAAATAAGCCTAATTATTTAATTAATTGCATCATTTTCATCCATTAACCTAATTCATAAAATTGGGTTAATTCACTCCCCATTCACGCTAACATTTCATCTCATTAAATTAAATAAATCAAAATATTTAATTTAATTTACAAGGTCATCTTATTTAATTAAATAACCCTAAGTTATTTAATTATCATTTCATCTCTCCCCTATTCATTAAATTATTTAATTTAATGAATATAACTTTAATTCTTCAATCCCCTAATTGCATGATTAAACCTTAGTTAATTAGCAATTAAACTAATTTTCCTCTAAAAAGGGAATATTCCCATGGAATATTCCTTATCTCCTTTTTTGCACAATTAAAGCTTTCTTTTAATTTGAAAAATACCTTTTATCCTTACCCATGAGAATATTCCAAAGAATATTCTCAGATCCTCCAATCATCTAACTTGACTTCTTGAACAAGCTAAACCTTTAACCTCTTGAGCAAGTCATCTTGTGACCTCTGTGTGTAGGTCAAAAGTGTGTTTGTTTGGAACAAATGCGAGCCCTTGATTAAGTCTCATCTTGCATTCTCACCCGTTGATGAGAATCCATGATCCATGTCTCCAATTTCCTCCATCCTTAACAATTGATTAATCTTTTTTATCTCAACCCTCAATTTCTTATTTTCTCTCCTATAAGTAGGTTACTATTTGGAGACAAATGGATACATCTTTCAATTTCAAACTTATGTTGTTGAATTCACTTACATTCACACTCTCAATTTACTCACTTTTAGCTTGTTTTAGTTCATTTTTAGTTGCATAATAGCTTAAAACATCCATTAATTTCTTCCATGCATCCATCTTAACTTGTTTATAAATTAGCGTTTATATTTTTTAGCTTAGAATTAACCTAGATTAGCTTAGCAATTGCATAGTTAGATCAATTTTAGTATAAAATCATGTTAATTTAGCATAAATTAGGATTTTATCCATTTATCACAATTGTTTCATCAATTCTCTTCCACAAATTTGATTGAAACAAGTAAACTAATCATGTGATTGGGAAAGGGTTGTTGTTCCAAATCAACACAACACCAATTCCAAAATAGGATAAGTTTTAAATGAGTTAGAGTAGGCATTTAACCGATTTGGTAGTTTGTAGTTTTTTAGTTTCAATAAATGCTTAGTTTAAACTTTCAATTCGAACAATCTTGTTCGGAAGATTGAGGTTTAGTGGATAAATTATGCTTTGATTCATCATGGATCAATCGTAATTGACCCATATTGATGATCCTCATCTCACATCACTTATAAGAGAAAATTGAAAACCAAATCCTAAGAATACAAACACATCACATTACTAGTATCATAGAGTCATTGGAAATATTATTGATAATTTTCATGCCTTATAACAAATATTTAAAACATTTGATATCATAAAGATAGTTTCTTAAGGCATGCATCGTACTCCTTGCCATGTAATAATTGTACCTGGTCTTAAGCATTCTCACTATTACATGTTATACATTTATTGAAAATCATTTTCTTTGTTGCAAGGAGCTCATTCTCATCACCTATCCCATCTCATCCTTGTCCCACACTTAGTGGGGCATGAGTTAGTTAGCCTTCCCCTAGTTCGACGCTTGTCGTTTTCCTTTTGGCTAGTTGTCTACCTTGCATTTATACAGATTGAGATTGCAATGTGGACGACCTGCTATAGGTTGACTCACATGTAGAACATGTCTTCTAATTTTTCATGTGATTGCATGTGCAATTTGATCCCTTGTGATGTTTTATTTGACGTATCTCTCTCTTTGTGTGCATTCTTCTATATGTAGTTACTACATTCTTCTCTATGTCATAAGATATTTCCTTTATATTTTTCCATTTGTCTTGTGTTTTCCTTTTGGCCCTGATGATGAAAGGAATCAAGACATTTTGGTCTCTTCCATGTTGACTCAAAAGTATTTTTCTTTTTTTTCACTCTCTTTGTGTCATTCTTCTAGTTCTATGAGTATTTGGGGAATGATGATAGTTCTGAACTCTTGAAACAACAATGTACCAAAGACGTACTAACCCCAAATCCATATATCCCTTATTTATTTTTTGGGGCAACCCTTCCCTCCTTGTTCATGTTGTAGCTTTATTTCAGAAACATATGACTTGGAATAGGTTTTTCCAAGGAAAGCTCTCATGTCTTAGGAGAAAAAATTGGCTACTTTAAAGTAATTTCTTGTAGTAATGGTGTTAGCAACCGCTTTAAAGTCATGGCATACATCGATGAAATCTTTAGGCATATTTCATGACATTTTTTTTTTCTTGTGATGTGTCCCTTTCTTGGTGGTGTCATTGGGTTTGATGTCCTCCAAGAGTGTGATATTTATAAGAATATGATCTCCCTTGGCAGCATGATGTGAAATAAGAGGCATCCCATAAGTGGCGATCTAATACTCTTTGACATGTCCTCCCTTGGAGACATTAGGCACAATGTTCCCTAAGAAGAAGACCTTACATGAAAAAGAAAAATATCATTTAGCAAAAACATATTTACATGACATTTAAAAGCATACAAAATCAATACATTGTGGTGCGTTATCAAAGTTTTCAAAAGGATAATTGTGGTATGGTATGGGAGGCTAACATGATTCTCTCATTTGTCACCTCATTGGAATAACTCGCCTAGTGGATAGACTAAGGTTGCACTACCCCAAAGTGACCATGCATAATACGAAAAAACAACCCAGTTTTTCATTGTGTTGGAATGGTTGTGATTGATCCTTTGTTTTTCTCTATTTCTCTTGGCCTTTGATAGTCTAGTATGACTATGTACCTTTGTTGTTGTTGCATACTTAATTGTCTTGAATTTCAACTTTAGTGTGAGTTTATAGTCATGGAGGAAAATCTCACTAAAGTGGGGGAAAAATGTAGTAATGGAAAAGGTATCCCTTTTCCTTACTTAATTTGAGAATAATTAATATAAAATTAACTTAATTATGCCTTTATTTAGGGTTGTAATGTGGTTCTACACATTCACACTAAGTCTATGGCCCTTTTAACTAAAATGTACTTAATTGGTGCCTTATTTAGGGTGTTGTAAAGTGTTAGATTACACTTTCACACTAATCTAGGGTTTCATTAATTAATTGTGGTTAATTGAGCTTAATTGGTCCCTTTAATTCAAATATAATCCTTATTAATTTCATTTTTTAAGGATCTATCTTGACACCCATTAATGATATTGCATACATTTAACTTGGAAAAATTAGAGTCCTAGAAATCTATGCTAGGACCCATTCACCTTTAGTGGCAAATGGGTCCTCCTAACATAAGACACCCCTTTTTTGGCATATTTGAAATGGGTTTTTTTATGTTATTTCATGCCCGTCAAGCATGGTCCTAGGAAATTGTGCTAGGACATGTTCAAATTTAGTGGCGTATGGGTCCTTCTCACTTAGGAAACCCCTTTTATAATTTATTTGTGGTGAGATTTTAATGTTTTTCAGCTGTAGATATGATGTTAGCTTGGTTTATATGAATTTTGGGGTTAATCCTTAGATTTAGTATAAATATAAGGTTAATTATGTATAGTTTCACCTAGAATTTTCTAGTAAGAAGTCCTAGAACTTCGTAAGAAATCAAGAGCATTCAAGAGCATTCAAGGATAGATTAAATCAAGAGGTCATTACAACAATTTAGGGTTATATCATCATATCAAAGGTATAGTACATCAAGCATGTGGTTGAGCTAATGTTGTTGATGTAGCATTGAAGATCTATTTGCAAGCATTATTTCACATCTAATTTAAGATCAAGAACTACATTCTTCATGGCCACTTCATGTTAGTTTGCATATTTACATTCTAGGACATCTTCTAAGGTATCAACATTTCATATTTCATGTTTCATGCTTTTATTTCATTATTTCATCATAAGGTTTAATTACCTAAATGAGGTTTGACCAAGGAAAACCCCTATCCTCTAACAATCAACAATTTTTTCTTCCCTTTGACGTGTATTTGAAGGTTCATAGGTTGAAAATCAAGTGGAGAACAAGGTTGGAGAAAAATTGTCAAAGTTGTCATTCATATAGCAAGAATACGAAAAGATCTCTACAAAATTTATTTCATATTTTCAGGATTTGAACACCAAGGAGTTGAGAGTGTAGATCTTGAATAACAAAACTTAGATCTCAATTTTTTGAAACCCTAATAGGGACCCATTCACTAGGAAAGGTGAATGAGTCATATGTGACCTAAAACCAATAATTTTTCCATAAGGCACAGATTGTTTTAGCCTCTATAAACTTTCCTCATAGTTTTTATAACATTTAGGAATGTTTTATGATTTTATTTGCATCATATAATACAAAAATTTGCATGTTTTATAGGAAAAACCTAGTGGTTTATCATCTTGATCAATTCATTTTGATAAACCCTCTATTTTTCCTCAAAAAAACTAAGGTGTTAAAGAAAATATCTCTTTTTTGTTCACAACTCACTACTTGATTCCATGCATGCACATCACCCCCTCGTCTCATACTTTGTTTGCAACTAATTTTTTTTTGCATTTATATCCTCTGTAAGATCTCAAAACATCAATTAGGTTTGCCAAAAAGAATACAAGTAATGGTTTCAACAAGTTGGACACAAAACAATAATGTGGTCCTATCCAAAAGATAGACACAGACAAAAAAAATCTTATTACATCTTTCAATGTGATCCCAAACAACTCAATACACTAGTGCACATCAACCCTAGTCAACAACTAGGAAATGTGTAGAAGAAATATGTAGCACAATACCAGTCAACCCAAAACATACTTGCAACTGAATTAACTCAATGTGGTTTCCAACAAGATAGGTTAGGATGAAAATAAATCTTAACACAATTTCATAAGTTGGCATAGACCCCCAAGCACATGATGCAAGCAAGATAACAAGCCCTGTCAACTAAATATCCACAATTTTCCTAGAAAACTAACTCAAGACAATATGTGGCATGAAAGAGATTGATCATTGACATGAGGACCACTAAGAGATGTTCCATGAACATCCAAAAACCCTAAAAAATAGTTCTTACACAATATCATGTCATAAATAGCCACCACAAACCAAATGTAGAGATAAAGTATTTCAGCCTAGAAGCACAAAATACACAACCATGAGATAGAATACTAACATATGAACTTGCAATGCACACTATTACATGAAAAATGAAGTGATACACTACACAAGAATAGAGATCACATCCACCAAACTATAGGAGTAGAAAAACTAATGTAGAGAAATGTAAACCAATTTTTTTAGACTGCTATGTAGGAGTGAATTTTCACCTTCTTGCAAATTCCACATTCACACCCTCTACTTTAGAAAAACCAAAAATGACTAAGAAATTCCACATTACCTATCTACAACACATCCACTTGGAACTTGTTCTTTGTGTTGGTGAGGAAATTTTTGTCAGGGATGTGCACGTGACACATGGACACCTACGCAGTGCAATATGGTCCCTGATAAATTCCTACCTCTAGAACCCATAGGGATGTTACATTCTCCATTGGTTATGAAGCATAATGCCTTTGTGTCTACCAGCCAATCAGAGAGCAGCTCTTTCCCTCCCATTTTCATCTTCAAATGTATCTATCTTATATTCATTCCATATTCTATGATCTCTTGAGCAATTTCTAGCATCTATTTGGCACTTTTACATTACATCACACACTGACTTGATCTTGGTGTCATCAAGGACTAATTCTTCATTGTTACAGTAGTATATACTTTATCAAGATTGCATCCACCTCTATGTTCTTGAGGGAACCTTTATTGAGAAGGTGATATTATCTCTTGATTTATGTAGCATAACATTGTTGTGATTGATTGGTACTCTTTTTTACTATTCCATTAATCATATTTTCTATCTCGTGGCTTTCTTGGCTATCTATGGAGGTGGAAACACCAAAGCAGGGGTTTGACTATGAAAAACCCCTATACAACCCCAACATTTTTCCTCTCTTGTCTATTTGTTGGTATTTGTTTGTGTGGAGCCAGTTAGCGAATTGGACTCATAGTGAGTTGGTCTTCATCACCTTTTCTTTTGTCATCTTCTTATTCATCTTTATAGTTATCTCTTATATTCTTCCATTTATCATTTTGTTTACTATGATAAACTATATTGGGTAGACTGTTAGTAGGTTATTGTTCTCTGTATTATACTTTTACACTTTCAATCCATATGAATGCTAGTGCCCTAGAGAGATGCCAACATGCCATGTTGTCATCCCTAACCCATGATATTTTCCTCTAGAAGTGAGTTGTCTGGGGTATGGTTTGGGTTCCAGAAATTGGCTCATTTAGTCCCATGAAAAAATTAAGATTAGTAGAGTGACAAAAGCACTTGAGAGTGCTCTTCATTCTCTATCTTTTACCTAAAACACTTACATAACCTGAGGTAGTTTAGGGAAACCCTCCGTTCCCAACTCTCCATGACCTAGAGCCTTGGTGTGGTTGGCCCCCCTACTCTACATTTTAGTGAACCCAACATGAACCATTTTGGTTTCATTTAGTAGTGTTGAAAGACCCTTTCCGTCTATCCTAAGAGCATTGTGGGTGTGAGTGTTGTGAGGTGCTTAGCCTTGCAACCTAGCCTATGACCCCTAGTGGTGTAGTTGGAAGGTTTCGTAAGCATCACAAAATGAAGCATTAGTTGGGTCACTATCTAGTTGTGAAACCATTGGGGAATCTATGGAAGCTCTACTTAGTCTTCGTAGAAATGGCCTCATGTTTACATCTTCCCATCCCATCTACACAACCTGTTAGTGCATCTCTTGCCATAACTTTCCCCTCGCAGGACTTGCTGATGAATTATAATAGAGAATCGTCTCCCTTATACATCCTTGCATGAATCAATAGAAGCACTATAATAGGTGTTCTTGTTGACCCCATGTCTTGGGTGAATGTTATTACTAAGGAGATTATGTTGATTAAATTCTTACATAAAGATGGATGTGATGAATCTAAGAGTACCATCTGAACACCTAATGGGAATTTTGTACCTCCCATTAAATACATCACCTTATTACTTTTAGTTGGACCTAAATCCATAAATTCATTGTTTGACGAGGTCGAAACTTTTCAGGGTGAAACTAGGTATCCCTTGGTTGGTTGCTATTAACATAGTTCCCTCAATGTTTCATAATTTTTTAAAGTTCATCCATGAGGGTACAATGCACATAGTCCATGATACCAGCTATAAGTCATCAATTACATGTGGGGGCTACTCACTGGATCACTTTTTGCCTACGCCCATTGGTCTAATTCTACCTAGAATGGACATCTTGTACTAAACCTATGTGAAGTACAAGAGTGGGGACATAATTCCTAAGGCGAGATACCCTTCTCCCAATGTTGTTTCACATAAGGCTTGTTTGAAGGTTGATGGCAATGCCACCTTAGCTCAAAAAAGGGAAGAAGAGAAGCATGCTCAAAGTTATTCTTCCTCCTTTTCTATTGTTTTTCTTGTCTCTTCTTCTCATCGTGCTATGGCACCATCGTTGTCTACTCCAAGGTGTTTGCTAGAGAATCTGATGTTGCTCACTTAGTGAAATCCCAAGCATCTAGCATTTGAACTTTCTATCTTACCCACGGTGCCTAGGCCCATTTAGTATGGTAAGGGGAAGGGTCCCCATGGGGGGTCCTCTATGTCTTGGCCTCCATGGCCTCCTACCACTCCTGCCTCTAAGGAGGTTAATATGAAGATGCCAACCATTGGGGCATTAGAGCCTACTCCCTGTGCTGTAGTTTCATCATCATGTAAAACTCTCCCTCCTATTCCCATCCAAGAGTCTCTCTCTCCATAGGAAATGGTCATGATGGATACTCTGATGGTAGAATAGGAATCTTCCATTCCATCTCAGATTCTGGCCTCTAGCTCCTAGAGTCACAGGAACCACTTTATATGTGAGCACAAGCATCAATGAAAGGCTCTAGCCACTAATCAGGTCACCCTACATAAGAAGTAAGGGGAGTCAACATTTTCAACTTCAGGATCTTCTATTGTATCCTCCTCTCCCATCCCCTCTATTTTAGTTCCTTCAGTTTTAGTTTTTCTTCTAGTTCTTGTTGCGAGCATAAATGTCCCCAACCTAAAAAGGGTGCTAGTTTTTATTGCTCCTTTAGTCGAGCCACCTATTTTGATGTCCCTCCCAAACATCTCACTATTATCAAAGTTTTTGGACATGTCAAATACCTTGGTGATGTCTACTGTGGTTTCTTCTTTTTCCCCCATGCCTTCTACCTTGTCCATGGGATCTCACATCCTCTGACGAAGAAAAAGATGGAGGATGATCCTACTAGTAATGGGGGTTCTAAGAGGATCTCGCCTTATTTTAAAGGTGGTTCTATATTAGCTTGTTCTATCTCAGTGACATAAGAAGTTTCGACATCCCCGAAGTTTGTCACTGCTCCTGAGTCACTCAATGTGCCTATCAATCAATCTCGAGCATTTCCTCCCTCACCCATTGAGTTAACACATGGAACTTCGGTGAAGTGCGTGTTTAATTCTCTATATGAGGTCTTGCTCCTTTCAACGATCTTTGTGAAGTTGCTGATTTTTACCCATAGGAATTGAGTGGAGGAGACCTTGAGGTGCCTCCTTCCTTAGCTCTTGTTGTGAGAGGGTCATAGGGTTCTCCCCTTGATAGTATGCCCTTACAGGATCATTTTCCTTCCCCATATAATAATCAAGATTAGGAGGCTAACAACCTCTTGGTTGATGAGGATTGGGGCAATGCCTCTTCTTTATTTGGGTATGTGCAAAATCATCATGGAAAAAATGGGCCCTTAAGTGGCAAAAAATTTAGAAAAATAAGAGTTAGGTAACTTGACATAAAAATTTGAACAAGTTATCTATATTATTTGAAAAATATGTAAGAATAGAATCTATAGAACATTGAATTTAGTTTCTAAACTACTAGGTGAAAAAAATCTATTTGGTTAAAATTTGAAATTTCAATGCAGTAGTACTTAAATTTTAGGAAAAAAATAAGTAGGTGTCTATCTGACCACCCTAACCACAATAAAATGATAATTTTTTTTAATAAGATTTTAGATATAAGTAGAGGAATCATTTCCCAATGTGATGCACATTTTTTTATAATTTTTTTCCAAGTAATTAATTATGATTTTTTTTATCACAAATTTTAAAAAATATAAAAACTTGTATGTCTGACCACCTTAACTTGGTCAAAACTTCATGAAATTTGATTTTTATTTTAATCCTATAGTATGCGATGTATAAAATGTGACACATGTTTCATATTCAAAAATGTGATACCGTTTGAAAGCTATAGATGTTTTTCAATTAGCCTATCAATTAGGACTTTAGTCATAATTCAAATATTAAATGAATAATAATTATTTATTAAATTCAAAGTAAAGCATAATTTATATTGGTGGAAGGCTAAGTATCTCTTTAAAAACCCTTTTTCATTTGATCAATTCTGGATAAAAAAAAGTTGTCAGCTACATACCCTACACATAACCATCATATTGCCACTTTTTGGCCCATCATGATCCTACACATACCCATTTTTAGAGTAGATTGTATGTGTATTTGTGTTCCCTTGTGCTTGCATTATGTGTTCCTAGATGACCCTTGTCAGCCTTGTAGGTTCTTGCATACAAGAATGATTTTGTGTCATAAAAATTCCTCTATTTATTACATCATTCTTCCTCTATTATGTGTATTGATTTTCGACAATTGGGGATGATGCAAAGTGTTGGGGGAATTTAGGCTTCCCTTCCATGTTGAACCAATTTTTTTAATTTTGTTTTTGTTTTTTCTTCTCATGCATTCTTCACATGGTCTGTTATAGTAGGGGGTTGATGACAATTTATCTAATTTATGAGCATTTTTGACCCAAAAATATCATATCACCCCTGCCCCTTGTTTGTGATGCTATTGTCTATTTATTTTTTTATATTTCTCTCTCTTTTTTTTTTTTTATGTTATGGTGCTCATGTGTTGTCCCTTGCATGTATAAAACCATTACCATGGTTACATCTCGCTATGTTCTGTGGGCCACAACATCACTTTTTCATTCTTACTTTTCTCTCCTTAAGATGTCACATGCCTTTTTTGCTTGGCATGCACCATCCTAAGGGTGGGCTATCATGTCACTTTGATTTTCAAAAGATGCATTTGGTGGAAAATAAATATTTTCTCAAAAATATTTCCAAGATATTTTTTAGCAATCACATTCCTCAACAAGGACCCCTAGCAAAATATTTTTCCTTCATCACGGGTTTGTAAAGAAAGAATTTGAAAAGCCTTATGAGGAGGAGGAAGCATCTTCTCTTGTGAGTGAAATTCTAACCTTCCCCTTGTGAGGGGACCTTCTTCCTTTCAAATTCCTTGATGAAGTGAACATCTTTCAAAGGGATCCCTTGATGTTGAATTTATTTACAAAAGAATGCTCTTACACTTTCAAAATGCATGTCCCTTGAGTGAACCCCTTTTTTCTTTTGAAGGGTTCCCAAGGGACCCCTTTGAAAGCCTTTCCTTCAATTTTTGGATTTCTGCGTGACTATTCTCTTGCTATTTAGCTTGCACAGATGCTTTTTGTTTGCCAACATGTTCATCTACAGTTTAACATGTTGCTTTGCAAGTGCGCCTGTGAACTTGATTTCCAATCCAACTCCACAAAGTCCTCTCAGATTGGGCTTCCTTTATGAGAGAGTGCCTGAGGGTACCTTATTTGTAGATTTGAGGGCCTATGAAGTGCTTGCATCCTATGGGATTTGTCCATTGTTAGTCTATAGGCCTTCATTGTGCTTTGTTCAATCCTCTTTAGGAGAGAGTAGTTGTGTAGTTATTTTCTTTCCCTGTGCTTTCAAGCTCACCAGATTACGGTTTGCTTCCTTGACAGTTCAGGTATACATTTCTAAACTCTTTGATCTACTTTACTAAACATTCATATACATTCATGCTTGCTAAAATGGGGGAAAAATATATAGGAGCGAATTTGAACCCTCTTTAAAATTCCCCTTTTACACCCTCTACTTTAGAAAAATTAGACCCAACTAAGAAATTCCACATCACATATCTATAGCACATCCACTTGCCACTTGTTCTTTGTGTCAATGGCGGAATTTCTATCAGGGATGCACATGCGATGCACAAATTTCTACATGACACGTTGCCATCCCTGATAGATTCCTAGATGTAGAACCTGCACGAACTTCATGTTTTTCATTAATGATGAAGCGTTACACCTCTACATCTACTAGCCAACCCGAGAATGGATCTTTCCCTCCCATTTTCATTTTCAAATGAACCTATCTCATATTCATTCCATCTTCTATGATCTCTTGATCAATTTCTACAATCTCTTTGGAACTTCTAAACAACATCACACGTTGACTTGATCTTGGCTTCACAATCCTTAAGCTATTCTCTACATGTTGTTGCACTTTCGCCACCATTGGAGCTATGAATTTGTGTGTTGAAGGACTACTTCTTTGTTGTTGTGGTAGTGTAGAATTTATCAAGCTTGCATTCTCTTCTACATGCTTGAGGGAATCTTCATTGAGAAGGTGATATTGTCTTTTGATTTAAATATCATAACATTGTTGTGATTGTTCATTACTCTTTTCTACTATTCCCTTTATCTTATTTTCCACTGGTGGCTTTTTTGGCTATTAGTGGAGGTGGAAACAAGAAAGTAGAGGTTTGACTACAGAAAACCCCTATACAACCCCAACATTTTTTCTCTCTTGGACGTGTGTAGGTACGTTTTTGTGTGGATATAACTAGAGAACTGGACTCTTAGTGACTTGGTCTTCATCACCTTTTCTTTTGTCATCTCCTTTTTCATCTTTACAGTTATCTCTTGCATTTTTTCTTTTATCATTCTATTTAGTATGATAAACTATATTCGCTAGACTATCAGTAGGTTTTTTTCTCTGCACAATACTTTTACACTCTCTAGTTGTATGAATGCTAGCACCCTAGAGAGACACTAGCGTGCCACACTATCATCCTTGATCCATGATTTTCTCCTCAGGAAAAGAGTTTTCTAGGGTATGGTTCAAGTTATAAAAACTAGCTCACTTAGTCCGATCAAAACATTTGGATTAGTAGAGTGACATAAGAACTTGAGAATGCTATTCATTCTCTATATTTGACCTAAAACACTTACATAAATTGAGGTAGTTTAAGGCAGCCCTCTGCTCTCAGATCTCTATGACCTAGAGCCTTGGTGTGGTTGGTCCCCCTACTCTACAACTACAAATAGTAGAAACCTCCTTGATAACACTCACGATCTGAGAAACTAGTAGTGCAAGATCCACATAATATAAACATTGAATCCTAAACCATAAGACCATATCTTCAATAATAGAGGAATTTCGAGCATTCTCCCAAACAACCTTCAAAGCATCTACTTGAAAAAAAGACTTTCACCAACTTGCAAAGACTAAAAATTCCTTGTTGTAGCGCATACTTCCTTAGGAACAATAGGAGAGAGCACACAACATGATAAAGACCATCAACAACATATTTTCTATTATCCAAATCTTTATATATCATCATGATATAATCTCTGCTGACAACAACCATACTCAATACTTCTTTCATTGTCATTAGTTAAGGCATGAAATCCAATCCTAAACATCAACAACACCAAAGGCATGACATACAACCAATTCCAACCAAATCATCATAGAGTATATATAACACACAACTAAAAGAACCACAATAGAAAACACCAATGATAGCCAAAACTAAGTGTAGACATAGGCATCAATTATAGTCAATGTGAATTAAAAATCTCATAAACATATGCAATAATCTCACCAAGTGTTGAAAATAATGACAACCAACACCAATAATCCTCCCCTTTGGTATTGATGACAACACATACCTGCACAGTCTCCCCCTTTGACACTAAGGACAAAGGGAAAAAAATATCATTTAAATCATCAACACATTCTCCCCCATTAACCCATGACTACCACTTTAGACAACCCTATATGTTCAACATCTTTACATGTTCTTTAAGAAATCATAGTAGCTCCCCCAATCAACACCCATGAACCAACTACTTGCTCCCCCTAAGAGGTAGCACCCATCAATCTAGGAGAAAAGGATATGACATGAATTTCTCCCCTGGATAGATGCAACATCTATGCATCTAATTAGAAAATTTAGGGGCAATAAACTTTAACTTTGACTGAAGATACTCAAAACTATCCTTTAAAAGCACCTTAGTGAAGATATTGACAATCTGATCTTTAGTAGGCACATACTCTAATTTGAATTCTTGCTCTATAATAGTTTCCCTTAGAAATTCATAGCAAATAGAAATATGTTTTATCCTTGAATTCATCATCAAACTATTTTAAATGTTAATTGCATTGGTATTATCACATAATATGGGAATGGGTTCACCATATACCACCTTTATATCCTTCAAAGTCTACTTCATCCAAAGCACCTAGTTGTGGTAAGATGCTACAACGATATACTCATCTTCTTGTATGGATAAAGACACAAAGTCCTGCTTCTTGCTGAACTAAGAGACAAATGTGTCTCCCAAGAAAAATATACTTCCACTGGTACTTTTCCAATCATCCACAAATCCTACCTAACTAGAATCAGTATAAGAACTTAAGGAAAAGTTATCATTTTTCTTATACCACAAACCATAATCTAGAGTTCCCATCAAATATTTGAATATTAATTTTACTAACTTCTCATGATTTTTCTTAGGATTAGCTTGATATCTGGAAACTAAACATACTACATGTACAAAAAAACCTAAAATACTTAGAGATCTATAAAATATCTGCATAAACCCATATAATAGATCTGCACATGCTTCAATAAGTGTAAGTACCACTGTGGCATATTATAATTTGAAAACTGAACTTGTAGACCACCAAATCATCTAATATGACAAGGTATAATGCATTGAACATCCACGATCATGTCCAAAAAATTGAATGTATAAATCATCATTTCCTAAGGAATGTAGAGCATTCCAACAAGCCTTTTTCATTACTTTACTTTGTAAGAGCATATAACGGAACACTGTCACTTGCAATTTTCATAATAGAAGGTGTAATGACTTTACTTATTGAATATAACACCTTAAAATATTTACCATCTTATCTTATGAACTGCAAGACAAAATATTGCTCTATGAGATGATGCAAACAAGAATACCATGACTCTATCTTAGAGTATACACTATAAATGCCTTAAAGAAACTATTTTTCAACTTAACTCTAAGTTTCATACATCAAATTGGTGGGATATCATAGTAGGAATACTGGAAAAATATTGGAATAAGCATACCCACCATTTTATACATCTATGTGTACCAAAACCTTCATCAAAATGTTCATCCTTGCTTAGTAGAGATCCTCACCAAGGGGTATATACTCCAAGTCTTCTATGCTAAAATCTTCAACATCTTGTCGTTTATAGGGGCTGAAAAACATTGCAAATAAACTCCTCCCTTGAGATAATTCTCTGCCTCATTTTGTCTTAGGATCTTGTGTAGAATGCATAAGTGTAAAATAAACCCTCTTCACATTTTCTAGAATTTGTTGTTCCTTCCAAACCTTCTCATTACCCTTATTTTATTTATTTAGGTTTACATCCTTTTTTGGTTTTGAATAGGTGGATTCAAAAACCACTTATACAATTTTTTTATTAATGTCATGTCTTATTGCATTTGTAGCATACAATTTTGTTCTCAGAAACAAAGTTTTTCCTCTTCACCTTAGTTTTACACTTAGCAACCTTATGACCAATTTTTTTACAAGTATAGAAATATCCATGAAATGAAATATTATTGTTTTTTGAGGCACAAATTATCTTCTACCCATGGTATTATTCCTTATTTGTAAATATCTATAATCAACAACCTTATGCCCAAATTTATTGCAAGAAAGAAAATAACCTTTAAAATATTGATCAAACCTGGTAGGAGCATGTTGTTTAGCTGGTCAACTTCTGAAACTTCTGTCTCTGGATAGGAATTAATTCACCTTCTTTATTGCTATCTTGATATTTCTTTACATATCCAAACACATTCTTCTTGAGATCATTTGTGCAATATTTCTCCTTCTTTGTGTCAAATATTCCTTGTTCTTCTAGGTTATCATATAAGTTTATAGATGTACTGGTTATAGGGATTTTCCCATTGTCAAAATCAAGACCATATTTTTATTTTGATAGATTTTGAGAGTTAAACAACTCTTCAAGAATTTCAAAAGCTCCTCTTTGTGTCAAACCTTTGTTTATTTATTCTTTATCTTTTTCTAGTTCTTTTCTCAAGGAAGAAACCTCTTCTTCAAGTTTTGAACATTTAACAATTTTATCATTGAGCTTGGTATTCAAGAAACCTTCAATCATCTTACCTTGTTTAAACCAAAATTTTCAAATTCAAGGTTATATATTTTTCCTCCTTGAGTTTAATTTCACATCCTTTACCTCCTTCTATTTGAGCTTTTAGTTTTACCAATTTCTTTTTTAATTCTCCAACTTGTGACTTTAATTTGACAATTATCTCTTTTGATATTCCAATACAGATTTCATAATTCTAATTTAGTGCTCTTGCTTCATTTAGATCTTCAAGATCAAATCAGATTTTTCCCTCAAAATCTATTTCCCAAACATTTGAATTGTTGTCCAAACCTTTAGATTCCATTAACTCTAGATCAAGCTCTAAAGAAAAAATATTAGTAAATGTTGCTTTAGATCACACATGTTTAAGCGTGGGATCTACCACATATTATGCTACTAAAAGGAATTTGGACCTTGAAATTTTTATTTTTCTACTTTCCCATTTGACACTCCTTTAGATGATAGAAATTTGTATTTGTCCTAGTGCCTTCTACAATTAATATTAGAGAACTTGCCTTCCTGATCTGACATCCTTTGGAAAGGAATATAAGGTTATATCCTTTGTTGTGCATATAACTAATAGTAAGGATGTTATGCTTCAAAAATTTGACATAGAGGACATCCTTAGTCTTGTTCTATAAATTAATTATGATAATTTATGTTGACTCATTACCACCAAACTTGACACCAACCCATTCCACTTCTCAAGGCCGATGAACTTTCCCTTATCACTAGTCATGTGGTTAGAGAAACCACTATCATTTAACAAAACATTTGTATCTTAATTTCCATGAAAGGTAGTTCATACAACCATTGATTTCTATCTATCATTGTCAACCTACAAGGTACTAGATTTCAAGGGCACATGAAAAGTGTTACATCATCTGAATCATCATGATCCTCATCTTCTAAAGAGTAATTGTTCTCCATGGAACACAAAATTATTTTGTACTTATCTTTTTTATTACCATCCTCTAATTCTTTAAAAGGAAATTTAGGGGACAATTGACCAACTCTTCCATAATTGAAACACGTGAAAGGTAAACTACCTCTGTATTTTCTGGTGCCTTTCTTCAATCTTCTCACAATTTTTTTTTCTACCTCATCAAGGTCATCATTTTGATCTATTGTTTCATCATCCACCATTTTTTTGGTTTTGAATGCATATTCCTTATTTGGCACATCTTTGTCAAGTTCTCTCATCTCAAAGGATGTGAGAGATCAAAAATTTCATCTATTGAATACTTATCCATGTCCTTAGACTCCTCAATAGTAGAAATCTTATGAATATAATATTTAGGAAGAGATCTCAAAAAAAATTTTACAATCTCATCTTCTTTAACTTATCCACCAAGACCTCTAATGCTAGTAAAAATCTCATCCACTTGGACCATATAACTACATATATGTTCATCCTCTTTCATGCTCAGGGTGTCAAATCTACTCTTGAAAATTTGCATCTTGGCTTACTTTAATTTATTGTATCCTTCATAGGTACTACTAAGGTTTCCCCAGACATACTTAGCAGAACTATAATTCATCACCTCCAAAAGTTTTGAATTAGCTAACCCAAACAAGATAGCATTATTATCCTTGACATTTTTCTCAGACAACTAGATCTCAAGGATTTATAGGAGGAGCATTAGGAGTAGTATAACCATCCTTGATATATTGACAAACACCAAACCCTAGAGAGTTGAATGGCCTTCCATTATCAACTTTGAAATGGTGTAATTTTTCTCATCAAACTTAGGATCTTTCTAAGCTCCATCAGGTGTCATCTAATACCTTTCCTTATATTTTTAAGCTTCTTTAGAGGAACTTGAATTTGATACCAACTGGTGAACACATTTATTTACGAAGAAGTAGGGGTAAATTAGTATCTTTAAAACATAAACCCTTTTATATCATCAACCCTTCATCAATATACAAATTTAGACTCTTAGCAAGATCAACAACTCGTTTATAGATTATAAAAACTTAATCTAATTATAAAAAAATGAAATATAATGAAATGAACACACATACACAAGATAACACATGATTTACATGAAAAACCCAACAAGGGAAAAATAATATAGATAAATATCTCAAATATAGAAGCTCACTGCTTACATAATTATAATTTTAAGCCTCATTGAATATGGAATTGCAAGATAAGGTGAAAAACCTTAGGAAAAGATACATGGGACTTGTAGTACTAAGGAGCAAAACTCTAGGGAAAGATACAAATTAGAAGGGCCCAATGAGATTCACTATCTCAGAGTAGGATACATAAAGATTGAGGAATTGTACAATATTTGTCAACATTACACCCTACTAGTTGAGGCATTAAAAAACATATATGATTCATTACATGATCACACATCACCCATCCTCTAATGCTTTTCCTGTAATTAAAATTTTCTTGTATTTATATATCCCTGATGTGATCTCAAACATTAGTTAGGTCAACAAGAAAGAATACAAACAATGATTTCAAGAAGTCGACCAAAAAAACATAATATGGTCCTATCCAAAATATATAGGACCAAAAGATATATAATTACATATTTCAATGTGATTCCAAACAACCCACACATTGGAACACATCAAACCAAGTCAAGAACAAGGAAACTATAGAAGAAACATGTAGCACAGTACCAGTCCACCAAAAAATATACTTGCAACTAAATTTATGATATTTTTTTTCCAACAAGATAGACTAGGACCCAAATAAATCTTAACACAACTTCATATACTAGAATAGACCCCCAAGCACATGACATAAGAAAGGTAACAAGCCTTGTTAGCCAAATATTTATAAATTTCAAAAAAATCCAACTCAACAAAATATGTGGAACTAAAGAGATCAATCAGTAACATACAAACCACAAAGAGATGCTCTGTGAACATCCAATAACCCTTATAGATACTTCTTACACATTGTCGTGTCATAAATAACCACTGCAAACCAAACAAAGACAAATTACTTCATCCTAGAAGTACATAATACACAACCATGAGATAAAACATTAACAAATCAACTTGCGGTACACACCATTACATGAAAAATAAACTAAGACACCACATAAGAAAAAAGATAATTTCCACCAAATTATAGGAGAGAAAACACTAATGTGAAGAAATGTAGAGTATTTTCTAGACCAACCCTAACAATCAACAAAACTTCCAACACTTCAAATAGAAAACCCTCCTCGACAACACTGGTGATCTAAAAAGATAATAATGCAAAATCCATAGAACAAAGCAACTAAATACCAAATGCAAGACCATATCTTCAATAGTGGAAGAATGTGGAGCATTCTCCCAATTAGCCTTCAAAGCATCTACCTGAAATACATAATTTCACCAACTTGTAGAGACCAAAACTTCATTGCAATAACACATATTTCCTCAAGAATAGTATGAGAGAGCACACAACATGCTAGAGACTAGGATTAATGCAAAAATTTGGGCTCACAAAATCTCAAAAAGTGGAAGTTTTTTTGCTATTTTCTAGAATTTGTCACAATTGGACAAAATTTGAATCACTTACACAATGAATCTTTAAAAAAGTCAGCAATATGAAATTTAGTATTTTGAAACTAGTTTCCAAACATGTAGTTTATTCTAATACATAGATGATACAAATTAAATTTTAATAGGCATGTATAAAAACCACTTTTTAAAAGTCACTTTTTTTAACCATATCATGCACATGTATGGACACCACTTTTTGACCCAAATAAAATTATTTTTCTAATTCCTTTTGGGGAAAGATATCTAACACCCTGAAGATTGATTAGGATATATTTTTGTAACCCTTTTTTGAATTTTTATTTGTCCTAATTTCTTATTTTAAAAATCAACATGTACGAACAACATAATTAGAACTAAACTAATTTTTTTTGAATATTTTTTTCATTATGTAGAGAATTATCTAAATATTGATGTCATAATTTTTTTTTGCATAAAAAATATTAAAAAAAAAAAAATCTCGATATTTCAAGTTTATGGACTAGTTTACTTAGAAATTAATTAAAAATAGAAAACATAATCTAATAAAAAAACTAGTTATATATCTAGAAACTAGACATCGTGATCTATAATGGGTTTTAATTTCATAGATTAAATCTGAAAAAACGTCTATCAACTATATTGCCAAAGTTAGACATTTCTCTTCAATCTACCATAGATTTTTAGTTGCAGGTCAAAGGCTAAGGGTTAGGTTGCAAAACCTTTCTCCAACCTAAAACTAAAGAAAAAGTGGTTTGGAGATTCAAACATTAAAAATGCATACTCATTATAAAAATTTACAAAAGCAAACATTTTTTAGAACTACTCGTTTTAAAAATGTATATTTTTGGAAATTTCTATTTTTGAAATTTTTTAAAAAGGGTACCCATTATTAAAATGGGTGCTCATTTTATAAAATTTATACTTTTGGAATTGTTTTAGAATGGTACCCATTTTAGAATGGGTACCTATTTTGTCTTTAAAATGGTTAACGCTTTTAAAACGAGTACCCATTTTTTCTTTACAATAGGTACCCATTTTAAAATGAGTTATTTTTTAGGCTTGGATTTTCATTTCTAAATCAGTACCCATTTCTTTCAAAAAAAAATTGGCTCAAAACTTCCCCTCTTCGTGGACCCAACTTCTTGTACATGCGCAACATCAACAATGTCTCTCCACTATCAACATTACTTCTAATCCTCATCTTAATATATCATCTTGATATCATATTTACTGACAACAACCATACTCAATAGTTCTTTCATTATCATTAGACGGGGCATGGAATCCAATCCTAAACATCGAAAACATCAAAGAAATGAAATATAACCAATTCCAACTAGATCATCATAGAGTATCAACAACATACAACTACAAGAACCACAACAGAAAGCACCAATGATAGCCCAAACTGATTGTAGACACAAGAATCGAGTGTGTAGGATCATGATGGGCCAAAAAGTGGTAATATGATGGATATGTGTAGGGTTTGTGGTTGATAACTTTTTTTACCCAAAATTTATGAAACAAAAAGCAGTTTTAAAGGAGATTCTCAACTTTCCACCAATATAAATTATGTTTTACTTTGAATTTAATAAATAATTACTATTAATTTTCTATTTGAATTATGACTAAAGTCCTGATTGATAGGTTGATTGAAAAATATATATAGCTTTCAAATGATATCACATTTTTTAATCTGAAACATGCGTCACATTCTATGCTTCACATACTATAGGATTAAAAAAAAATGAATTTCATGAAGTTTTGACCAAGTTAAGGTGGTTAGACATACAAGTTTCTATATTTTTTTAAAAGTTGTAGTAAAAAATTGATAAATAATTATTTACTTGGAAAAATAATTATTTACTTGGAAAAAATTACAAAAAAATATGCATCACATTGGGACATGAGTGCTCTACTTATATCTAAAATCTTATACAAAAATATTATCATTTTATTGTGGTTAAGGTGGTCAGAAAAACACCTACTTCTTATTTTTTCCTTGAAATTTAAGTACTAGTACTGCTTTGAAATTTCAAATTATCACCAAATAAAACTTTAAAAAAAATAAACCTAGTAGTTTAGAAACTACATTCAATTTTCTATAGATTCTATTCTTACATATTTTTGAAATAATATAGATAACTTATTCAAATTTTTATGTCAAGTTACCTAACTCTATTTTTTCTGAATTTTGTGCCACTTAAGGGCCTATTTTTTCCATGATGATCCTACACATACCTAATAAATTATGACCAATTTCAAATATGTTGCAACTATGAAGGTGTTTTTGTTTATGTCTATTATGTTGAGGAAGGTTGTTACATGATGAAGACATTGAGGATATTGAGAAAATTGTGAAAAAGAGGGAAACAATTTGTTGCAGTTGGTGCATATATGGAATAACTTTATCCATGAATGTATAGTTGAGATAATAAGGAAGTGTTGTGAGTACATGGAGCTATATTTAAGTTTCAATGTCTAGAGATGTGTTGGAATGAAGTAATGTGCTAAGATGGTGTCTCTCATGCTTGGTTTCCAAGTGCTTTTGAGAATATTTGATAAATAGAGGAAATAGTGGTTCAAAATATGCTTCAGGATGTGCTTCATGTTTCTTCTATGTTGATGCTATGCCTATGTAGATATTATATGTTGTTCATGGTTTCTAGTAGTTTCTATATCAAGATTTTTGGCTTATGGAATGTTGTGTAGAATGAGATACATTCACTAGTGTGTGAACTAGGTTTACCATCTTGTTTGTTGTGGTCTAGATAGGAGAAATGTATTTGCTCTAAATTTCACCATAGTTTGGTTTTAGGGGGTGTGGATATGGGAAGTTTCTTATCTTGATTGTATCTTTTAGAATTCAATATTTCTTATGATTTGGTTTAGTATAGTATGTGTTTCATGCATTAGTGTGCACATAAGGCTAACCAGATGTTCTGGGTTGAAGTATTTTATGGTGCAAGTTTGGATGAAGTCTTTGTTGGATCTCATGTGGTTTGTGGATTTTTCTAGATCTTGTAAAATATATTTGTGTAGTACACATGTCATCTTGATCAAGTGAGAAGCGTGCACTTAATATTTTTTCAATGTTTAGCATGGGTAATAGATGACGTGGTGTTAAAACTACATGCAAAGTTGTTTCAAATTTTGTGGAAGCATGTGTTGAAGTGTGTTAGGACAAATTTAGGTCCTAACTAAGGATTTATGTGGGATGCCTTCATTCCTATCCACTAAAGAAATGTTTTGATGCCGACCTAATTTGAAATTGTAATTGTAAAGGATGTGTTGTCGAGCATGGAGAAGTTTTTCAAGGTTGAGGATGATATAAATAAGAGTGGAATTTTTAGAATGTCTCAAGATATATGTAAAAGAGATACAAGTGATGAAAGTGGTGAATTGTAGAAGTGTAGAGTGTGAATTTGAGCAAAGTAGTGCAAACTTCAAAATGTTGGACTTCTAAATGCAGTGAGTTGGAGGTTTCTATAATCATTCAAACAAGACTAAAAAGATGTTAGAGCTATTATGGTGGATTCTTTGTTGCATTGAGAATTTATTCTTGGTGTAACATTTCTCTCTTGATTTTAGAAATATGGGGGAAAATGAGATCCTTCTAACCATCTTTCTACTTATACCACCTTAGAATGGTTTTCCTCATTACCGAATAGCTCAATTTTTTCATTCAATGAACCGTTTGAGGCCTTTTTTAACCATTTCGAAGTGTACATGAATCCTTAGATGATCTTCACTGATTTTATGAGATGTAAGCAAAAGGATGTTGAAAAGGTTACTAACTTTACTTCATGATACCAATCATTTTATCCCCAAATTGATGTAAAGATTCTCAATCCCCACCTTCAACAAATATTTATTAAGAATGTACAACCTAAGATGCAAGATAATCTTACCATGATGAAGTTTCCTTCCTTCGTACAATTTTGTATTTCCTTTCATGATTATCAAAATTTAGATAGTAGTCATGATACAAAACCCACCTCTAGCCAACCTGAAAAGTTTGAATCCAAAAACCAAAACAATTATCAACCTTTTAGGAAATAGAATAAAGGCTTCCTTCAACTAAATCTCTCTGCTCAACCAAATCAACATATTGATACCGAAGTGGATTATATAAGGAAGAAAACTACTTTCACATTTCAAGATCTAGCTAGGAAATTCACTTCCTTACCTGATACCCTCCATAGCACAATGTCACAACTTTTAGAATAGAAAATCATCACGTTGCCTCTCGTTAAAAATCTTGATCCAAATAAGCCTTTACCTAAAAAATTTAGATCAAATGCTTACTGCCATTATCACTAACAAAATGGACATGATACAAAACATTGTAAGTGTCTTAAACATCTTGTGCAAGACCTCATTGATTATAGTTGACTTTCAATTAGAGGTGTTAATGATAAAGGAAATAAGATTGTTTCCCCTCCTAACCAAAACATGAAAATATTTATCAACCCTATGCCTAATCATAAAATTTCATTTGCTAAAGCTAGTGAAACTAAAAATAATGATGTGATGAATGTGGATAGAGATGATGACAACACATATATTATTGAACAAGGTCTTTTGGATATTGATGAATAAGATCCTATAGATGATATGGTTGGATTGAACAAAATGATACCTTGTAGGGGCCAAACTAAAAAGCTGACATTACTTTCTCATCTAAAGATATTATTAGAAATGTACTTGATGGTCCTATGTATATAGCAGACCGAATCAATGAAAAGCCAACTAATGTCATATTAATTGATCTCATATGTGCAGAGAATGTGATCATTTAAAAAAAATTACTTGTGGATGAACTCTATCAAGAAATACATGATAAACAGAAAGCATGGATAAAAATGAATAATGGTTTTGCTTTCCCTACAATGTGATCGATCACCCTTCCTTTAAAATTTGGACCGAAACAATTAGATATCTCATTATCCATCATCTTGATGTCAAACCAATTTCGTGTGAAGCTTATTTATCCATGTATATGGTCCATGGAAGTTGTCCCATTGGTCATGTATAAATGCTTAAAGTTTCCCTTTGAAAATGAAATTTTCACTGTGCACCATAGTGGCTTTAATCCTGTATCTTCTCGAGGGAATTTCTCATTGGATTTTTTTCTGACTAAGCCTATGGAACCTATTACACCTTATGAGGACTTCCTTTTTAGATCCTATCAAAAGTTAAAGGTGAAATGCATAGAAAAATTCCCCCTTAAAAAAATTACTTAGCCTATGATTGAGCCTATCATCCTTGACTAAACCATGATTGAACCTAAAGACATTCCAAACAACCAAGACCAAAAAAAGACAACCTTTTCCTATCTCCTATAAAAGACCACAAGATAATGAAAAAAATCCTATCACACCTATGATAAAACAAGTTTACAAAGCTAAAGGGAAAGTGGTTTAACAACCTTCCATGGTTCTTTACATTCCTCCGCTTATGGAAGAAAAGAAACCTATGGTTGATAAACCCGCTCCTACACAAACACAACTTGAAAATAAAACTAAAGGAAATAGAAATGCTAGAGAACATAGGTGTAGACGTCATGCTCTTGCTCAAAGGTTAAACAAAGAAAACAACAAAGAAAATCAACATATAAACTTGATTGAAGCAATAAATGATGTGTCTTCTTGTTCACTGCAACAAAAAGATCCTATATTGCAATCACAACAAGAGCTAAACCCTTCTTTGGACATTATCATTTGACATTCCATTGTGATTAACTTGGATGATGATGATGACATTGCTAAAATTAACGAAGAAGTGCATAATTAGTTGAATACATTGTTTTCCTCTTCTCTGAGCTTAAATGATCATTATCCTAGGAAGAGTGTTAAACTTGGTGATGACCCTAGTTTGGCACTTGTTTTTGTCCCTTTGGATATTTATTTTCCTTCCATATATGATGAACAAGATTGGGTAATAGACAAACTACTAGAGGTTGACTGGCATGTGCCTTACTAGTCTTTTCTTTATTTTCTTTTTCATGTTTCTTTTACATGATTGCATGTGATTAATGTGATCACTAGTACTATTTAGTTTGATGTTTTTCTCTCTTTGTGACATTCCTCTATTTGTATCTACACTCTTCTCTATGTCATAAACCTTTATCTTTTCTTTCTCTTGTGATTTCCTTTTGGGGATGATGCAAGGCGTCAAGACATTTAGGTCTCTTCCATGTTGACCCAAAATATTTTCCTTTATCTTTTCTTTTCCTTATGTTTTCCTTTTTGGGTTGACGTAAGGCATCGAGACATTTAGGTCTCTTCCATGTTGACCCAAAATATTTTCTTTTTTTCTCACTCTCTTTGTGTAATTCTTCCTATTCCATGAGTATTTTTGGAATGATAATAGTTTTGAGCTCTCTAGAAACATTGTAGAAAAAGCATACTAACCCTAAATTTGTGGATCCCTTGTGTGATTTTGGAATTTCATTTTGGGGGTAACCCCTTTTCATCATGTAGCTTTATTTGGAAACATGACTTGGCATAGGGATTTCCAAATAAGCTTTCATGCCATTTTTATTGTTAGCATTTATCATTTGCTACTTTAAAGTAATTGCTCATAGCATGGTGTTTAGTAATTTCTTTAGAGTGAGGCCTACATTGGTGTTATTCTTTTGCATTTTGAATGTTCCATTATGTAGTCTTCTTACTTCATGCAATGCGTCTTTTCTTTCTGGTGAGATTGGGTGTGATGTCCTTCATAGGTGTGATCTCTCCTAGAATATTATATTCCTCTTGACAACTTGATGTGATACATTGCATCCCCTAAGTTTCAACTCTTCTATTCTTCAATTAGTCCTCTATTGGAAACATTAGGAACAATGTTATGTAAGTGAAGACCTAAAATTAACTAAGAAAAACTCATTTGAACGTACTTTACATTATTTTCCATCTACAATATCGGTTATATGGCCACCTTGCATAACACACTTTGATTGCTTGTGGAGACATCTTGTTTGTTCATGAGTTTCAAGAATAGAAATCTTTGCTTGCCTCATGAAGCTTGAAATTCATTATTATGTCGTGCCATATCAAATTTATTAGGAGGTATAGCTTTGGTATGGTTTTACATATGGGATCCAAACTTAGGCACAACTTTTCCATAGCCACTTTCTTGTTTGTGGGGGTGCATATAGGTCATGTGTGTATGTTTTCTCACTTAGGGCTGACCTAGTGGATGACCTAAGGTTACACTAGCCCTTGTGAGTGTGAGTCGGTTTGCATAGTGGACATCACATTCCACTTGTAAACATTCTTGGACAAGTAGATTAGATCTGATCCACAATGTGTGGGACAAACGGTCAAGGCTTGGTCCACCCCCTTTTTGTTTGTATTTCTCTTTTTCTTTGGAAGTGTATGCTTGTGCCTTGTTATTTCTCCTTATATCATTTTTCATGTGTGTTATTTTTTGTCTTTGTTGGTTTTCCACAGGATATTGATCCTTGGGGACTTGCACAACCATCTTGAACGTAGTTTTCCTATCTTACTAGCATTGGTACATTTGGAACCATCTTCATGTGAGTTTGAAGCAAGACGTTGGGTCCATAAAATGGTCAAAAAGTAGAATTGTTTTACCTAATTTTCAGAATTTGTCACAGTTGGACTTAAAATTTGAATCACTTACACATTGAATCTTTAAAAAGTTTAGTAATATAAAATTTAATATGAGTCTAGTTTTCAAATATGTAATTTATTGTAATACCCAGATGATACAAAACTTTTTTTAATACTCATGTATAAAAACCACTTTTTAAAAGTCACTTTTTTAGGACCTGTTCGTTACTTTTTAAGAACCATTTGAACCGATCTCCAAAAATACCTATGGGTTTTTCCATTTCTAATTATCAGTACTTCTAAATGGATTGGAAAATGAATGAATAGAGCTTGCAAGACTTCTATTCCTACTCTCTGTGCTCTATGAAACCTGGGAGGGTGATCCCACAATGTATACTTAAAACACTTTGCATAATCAAAATCAAATACATTGTCAATAACAAATATCCCTCATAAAATCATTCAATAATATGCATCAAATAACTTGGAAACTTATTAATCAATGTCATATATATTGATCATGGGGAGATGGAGCTTTAACAAAAAAACAATAATAGTATCCATTTGAGATTTTATGATTTAAAGATTGAGTAGCTAATGAATCAACACCAAAAATGAGCCACAAATAATTTGCATTAACCAGTGCCTTTATCCCAAACACAAAGTCAATATCATTCTATGTGGCCTAATAACAATTTAGACAATAGCACCTATAACCTCAAGAAATATTGCATTACAACATTTCTCTATGACATTCATGATTATTAATACTTACAAATATCCTAGCACCTAGTTCTTAGAAGTCATTAATCTCACACAAGCACTTACATCAATTCATTGAATCAATAAGAAAGCATGAAACTAAACATCCATCAGGAAAAGATAGAGACAATTGAAAGAAATCTTAGATTACTTTCACTCATAACTCATAACTCATAATACACATACAAGGAGAGACAATAGCCATGAAACTGATATTACTCTATATTATAAATGCTATATCATTATCAAATTTACATGCATAAGTATGAACAACAAAAGAAACTTAGGAAAAACTCTAAGACTTTCTTCGTATTGTCTTGACAACTTCATAGTATTAACTCACAAATTTTCAACTCTCATGCTTTTGGCCCTGAATTCCTTCTTATAGAGATGAAGGAGCAAACAAGATTCAGGCCAGGTAGCACACATGTCATGATTTAATTGGACCACTTGTAACAATATTCAATTTTTCATTTATACTTGAGTCTTCAGGTGGAGCAAATAAACATGAGGCAAAATTGACCTCAACTCTTTGTAGAAAACAAGTCCCACCTCCAAAAAATATCATTGGTTTGTTACAATAGTTTCAAGATATTCCCCATGCGTTCAAAAATTCCAACCGTGGGAGAATCAAAACAACAACACTTATGAAGCAAGACAAGAAAAGCAGAAAAAGGTCAAAATTCATCCACATTAGCACCACATTCTATTCATTTGAATTTGAGGAGAGAATAATATTCTAAAATGTTATACCAAAAGCCTAATTTGTACTATTTAAGCAACACAATGATATCCCGAGATGATGATTTTTGGATTGGATTTGATTGATCATGATTGATGAAGCTTGATTTGGAACAACAGTTGTTCAAATGATTTGATGTGACATTTGAAGGGTGTGTTAGATGCAATTGATATTGATTGTTTGGATCAATGTTTGATAAAAGATAAAGACTGATAAGGAACATCTTCTTGTCAAAATATGCCATGGGCTAGTGATTTGGATTTTGGATTACAGATTCTTGACCAATTTCATTTCACGCTTGCAAATGTTCAGATCGCCACATAAGTTGGAGGACATAGATCAAGATTTATTCTCGAAGCAAGATGTAAATATCTGCCCCCAATGTCTAGCAATGTATGGAATACGATGGGTGGATGCTTGGATATGTGTATGGATGGATGGATACGTTAACCATGTGAAGGATGTCAAGGATTATCTTGTGATAAGATAAGGTATTTGAATGGAGGAATGCTTCATTCGGATAATGCTTCATGGATTAGATAATGTTGCATAAGATAGGATCAATGAAAATGACCCATGTCAAGATGTTTTACCGTAAGCAAGCGTAAAGTGTACCCCAAACTTTGTCAACATCAAGATGACTCGAACTATGGATGCAGATGAATAAAAATGGATTGGATCAATGGTTTATGGATGAATGGATTTATTATGGATAAGATGGATGGAATGCTCAATTTATTATGGATGGGATGAGATGCTTTCACCTGAAGTGGCACACGTAGATGCTTGACTCTACACATGACATCTATTTTCTAGGTTTTCATCATGGTACCTGCCCAAAGTGTCGGCCATGTGGTTTTCACTAGAGGACGATTTTTTATCTTTACTGTTTTCAATCCTTTTTCTGAATTTTTTGGATTTTCATATTTTTTGATTTTTTTGATTTTTCTAAAAGATTTAAAGCTCATGCTAAACCACATGGTGGTGTTGATGTAGATGCCCTTGTCATAATGTGCCATCGATATCCTGCTTGAAGGAGTTGCTTTGCTAAGATACGTGCACTTGAATGTAACTTTTGAGATTCTTGATCTACTTTATTGATGTCGGGGTTAACTCTATCTCTGTGCATACACTGCGATAGGGTGCCTTCAGGATCCTTATGATGAAGGGTCATTTCCAATACATGGTCAATGTGAGAATTGGATATCATGTGTGGAGGCATGGATGGAGTGTGTTTAGGGATAAGAGATGGATTGGTTGACAGCTTGGAATCTTTGATTCTCCAAACTTGGGAAGATGAACAATAATGGGTGGATACAAAAGTGTGTGTGGAATTAGGACCAACTGCTTGATATACCTTGTACATTGCTTGAAAAGCCTACTTTTTCTTTTGTGGACATATTTGATGGATACTTTTCCCTCTTTTATTTTTCCCCATAGTTTCTTTGACTGATGGAGTTTGATACGGATGATTTTTCTTTATATTCTTTGGTATCCATTTGTATTTGATTTGTCCATTATGCTTCTCAGCTTCTTTTGCTTTGATAATGTTCTTCGTACTTTGATTCAAATCTTCCTTTTGATGTTGGTCCCAATTTTTGGATGGGGTGATGGGTGGATGAAGATTCATGGCATGGCTGGTTGTAGTATTGGCATCAGTTTCATCATAAGGACTCTTCGTACTCCCTATGTTGACATTTTCTTGAGACATAGTTTCCCCCAGTATGGTGGTAGTAGTACCTTCATGCTTTGATTCTACTTGTTCTAAGAGCTCTTTTTCAGAATGTATTCTCTGATAAATGACCACCGTAGGTGACGTTGTTTCAATTTTCCGCTATACTAACTCTGGATTATACTGCTCTATCTGACTTGCTTCCTTGAGTGGATAATGTTCAATATCTTTATTCATGATGTCCTTAGTCCGAGTTTGGGACATATTCAATCCTGATGTTGATAACTCAGTTTGATTGTAGGAGTTAATAATCTACTCTTTTTGTGTAACAAAATTTTGTTCTAGATGAAGATCATCTACGTGTCCATCCATAGAAAGCATCTCATGGGTAGATGGAGGAGTATGTGCTTCATGGATATGATCATCTAAAGCATCTCATGGGTAGATGGAGGAGTATGTGCTTCATCGATATGATCATCTTGCATAGATGGGAGAGTTTCCATTTGATTATTGTAGTATCTTGAAGATACAAATTCTTGATCTTGAATGGTTTCAGAGTTGCTTTCGACATGCTTTGGATCAAGTTCTTGACATGGGTCAGTTTCAAAGGATGGATTGCTTATAAAAGGTTTTAGGATGTCATTATTAGACATGGTAAGTGGTTCAATATCCTCAAGTGTCGAGTTCAAGTTTCCTTTAGTATCTATAACCATGGGGTTGGCAGAGGTCAATATGTCTTGGAAAGGACCATTGCTAGACCTTGGTGGAAGATTTTGATCATGCTTTGGAATAAATTCTTGAGACATGTCCTCTAACTCATAAGGTGATGTAGAGACATTTTCAACATGATCATAGGTGAATGGATTGTGCATTATGTCAATAGGGTCAAATAATCCTAATACTCCTTGAAATAGATCACTAAAAAGTGGCTCTTGATGTATGGTGAGTTGATCATCGAATGGGGTGAAAACATCTTCAAGGTGCTCATCGATGGAGAGATCTTGATCATTGTTTTCAACAATTGTGGTGGAGGAATTTCCAATGTCTTCAACCAAAGGTTCAAATGATGTTGACATTTCTTGAATTGGATCATTGTTCGTTGGTGGATTTTGACCATGATTGAAAAGTGATTCTTGTCATATGTTGATTTGATCTTCGGATGAGATAAAAACATCTTCAATGTGCTCTTTGATGGATAGATCTTGACCATTGCTCTCAATAGTTGTCATTTTTTGTGCTTATGTTTTTTGGGTAGCTTGAGAGGCTTAGGTAGCTTGAGCGGCTTGTGGAGCCACCTGATATTGTTGAAGCATTTTTTGGTAGGCTTGATGTGCTTTTAGTGCAATGTTACAATATTGACTTATTGCACTTGGTTTTGGTGGTATTGGTGGTGTATTCAGAATTGTGTTGGATGTAGTGACAAGTGTTTGAGGTACTCTTGGAGTGATCATGGTAGTGAGGGGTTGAGATATGATGGGTGTGAGAGTGGTGGTTGGAGTGATCGAGGTGATAGGAATGGTCAGAATGACTAAGGTGATAGATCCTTGGGAGGCCATACTTTGATTTGTCAGGATTGATGTTGTCATTTGATTAGATACCATCTATTGGTGCAATGTTGATGGTATATTCAAAGGTTTTGATGTGATGGCTTGATTGGTGTTAGGTGGATTGATTTGGATGGAGTGATTGGTACTAGGTAAAGGGGGAAGCCCTAAACCAAGGAATGATGTTGATATGGGTAATGGTGGTGGAGATGTCTCTTGGCGCAATGACTCAACTATTTTGGTAAGTGCAGCAATTTGATCTAGCCAAATTTTTTCTTGATTTCAATCTTGACTCCCTTGATATAGTTGATTTGGTTTTTGTTCAAGCAGATTTGAGTGTGTACTTGTGACCTTTTTGAATGGGATCATGGAAAAATTGATTTTGGGCATTGTTCTGACATAGGATGATGTTCAAATTAGGCATGATAGGTTGAAATTGAACATTGTCTTGATTTAGGTAACTTTTATTTTGCATGGTGTTACCTTGCCTTGGAGTTGTTAACATCTTGTTTGGACTCTGAACAACATTTGTGTGATCTGCAAACATATCTATCCCAAATTTTTCTAGATTCATGTTTGGTAAAGTTGTACTTGGTACATTCACATTTGGCATGCATGGATTTGGTGGGATGATGTTGTTTGTTTGAAGGCTCATGCTTTGATTGTTCAGTTGACAGACTTGTAGGTTTGGATTTAGATCTACCATCAAGAAATGTGCTCCAATATTTGATTTGGGAATACTCACACTTGTTGTACTTTTGACATTTGTAGAAGGTAATGATCCCATGTATGGATTGTATAAGTGTGAGTGTTGATAATCAATTGGCATTGTAAGGCTTTGAAAGTTAAATTGATTTGGATTACTCATGATTTATGGATCAATTTTGTATTCCATGTTCTCCTTGTGTTTTGACCTTGTTGCAAAAGTGACCTCTAAGGTTCTTAGGACTAATGATGAGATGAAGGATGAAAGGGGTGAATAATATGAGTGTTGAACATTTAGGGACTTTGGATCAATGCTAGACTTAGGGTATGATTTTGGTTGGTTTGATTTGGATGATAAACTTGTAAACCCTAAAATGTTGGATGTGATTTTAGGTTGAACTTGTTCAAAGGATTGCTAATTCAATTAAATTTATGAGAAGGGATTCATTCTCGTACACTTAACTAAATGAGGTGATTTTGATTTTAAAGATTTACCCAAGTCTAGAATGATGTTTTCAAAAGCTCTACAGTTGTTTGGGATGGGATGGATTTTGATGAATGTTTGGATGGATGAATTGTTTGATTTGATCCTAAATGAACCTAAGGACTTGTTTACTAGGCCAAGATAGTGAGGAACATTCCTTTCTCTAAAATTAATTCAAAATCAAAAGACCAATGTTTGCATGAAAACCATATGACCAAAAGATGCCAAGAACATGTGTGGGGTCCAATTGATTCAATCTTTGCTTAATGAGTTCTTTTTACCACAAACACACTCTTGATTAGATTTTGAATCTAGATGTCTAATGTCTCAACTTTCACCTTATCCCACAAATTGTATTATGTGGAAACCAAGGAAATTTGAGGCAAGAGTTACCTAAAGCTAACTTTAGTAGAAGCAAATTGAGATGAAATCCAAATGTTTAGATGCCTCTAAGGACACGAATCCCAAGGGCAAGAAATAACATGGAAATTTTTTCAAGGATATTTTCCTCTCCTAAAGGGTTTGAGATTTTATGCTCATGTTGAATGTTGGTTTTCAAATGTTTTTGATAAAAGCACTATGTTTTCAAACCACAAGCAATATGACGTCCTAGCTCAATTGGTACATTTTTCTTAGTGGGCTTGCCTCATGCCCTTCGTAGAAGAGATGATTTTACATGCAACCAAGGAAAAAATATAAAGGTATGTTAAGAATGAAGTCTTAACCTCTATATTTCAACTAAGATCAGACATGGCAAGTAACTTCTTGGAAACTAAGTTCCAATGCACTACTTTGATAAACTCAGTGAATGGGTTAATAGGCCACTACAAAACAAGAGTTATATTTTAGACTTTTTGTTCATGGAGATTGACCCATATGGCAATAGTCCCCTTTCAGATCCATCTTGTCGGAATCAACCGCGTGATACTGGCATTTCTTCCAATACCCACATTTATATTCTGGCTAGAAATACTCTTGGCTTTAGAGTGTTACCGGTTGAGTCGTTCCCTTGGGTGAGTACTTTTTCCCTAAGGAAGGCCCTCTAGGATAAACAAAAGCAAGCAAAGACAAAATATGTAACTCGATCAGTCTTTGACGGCTCAGAGAAAGAGAATATACGTGATGATGCTCTACTCACACTCACACAAGATGTTCAATTTTAAACCCAAATCTAAGTGTGTATGGGAAATTATTTACGCAACTTAATCTCACCAAAATCCTTTTGATTCTCAAGATCGTTGTGAGGCGCGAGAGAAGCGCATACGTCTTTTGATTATATTACTTTGTGTAAATAATTACAAAACAATAAAGGCACACATTCATTTTATCCTTCAGAGCAATGATTTGATTCATTTTAAAACACCAAAGGAAAGATGAAGATTGCCTTTTTCAATTTTAGCCCAAATTGAAATCTAGTAGGTGTCTAAGTTTCAATTTTAACCCTTTGCAAGTGAAAAATCAAAGTGTTCTTTTTACACCCAAATGAAAACTAGTGTCCTAAAATGAAAAGATAAACAATTTCACAAAAAGTGTTTAAAAAAAAACACTAAAGTGTTAAAAAACACTTTAATCTTCCCAAAACGTCATCTTCATTTCTCCTCCTTTCATTTTCCTTCTTCTACCTTCGTTGTCTTTCGTTATCCTTCTTCACTTTACCTCGTTTTCCTCATTTTTGTTTTACCTTTCGCTAGCCTTTGTTTGCTTTTGTACCTTATTTGCTTTCCTTCATTTGTACCTTGTGTCTTGTACCTATCAAACAAAATACACTTATGTGAGGATCAAACTATAGGATGATAAAATGAATTTAAGTCAAGTGGGTCAAAATATCCACACAATGGCATGGTATTTAAATGAAAGAACAAAAATTTGGATGGTAAAAGGATGGCTTATAGCTTTGATATTGATTTTATTGAAAAGATATCACACTTTCTATATTCATTCTCTCTCTAAGATCATGATCCACATTACTAAAGGCATTGAGCCAATAAATCAATCACCAAGCAACATCAAAAATTTCAAATTTTAACTAGGACCACAATGATGAAGATGATTTATAAAGCTAATAAATTGCATTCCTAAGTCAACTTTGAAGAACAAATGTTTCAAAAAGCCTTATCATCAATTTCAAAAAAATGATTCAAAAATCTAATCAATTGCATTCCTAAGTCAACCTTGAAGAATGAACCTTTCAACCTTTAAGTTTTTAAATTTCAGACATTAAATTGGTAGACCCTAAATATAATTCCATCCTACGTGTTCATAAATGAGTATACTGCCTTGTAAGTTCCTTCTAATCATGGTATAAGCCTGCTCTATGCATTAAAAACCTGATAATTCAAACAAATATGTTTGGTAAGTATAAAGCCAAGTTTCCAACCTTTGTGTATTCTTGATGTGAATTGATAATTTATATAAAGTGTTAGTGTCAAATATTATCACAAGAGAGTATTATAAAATTGACTTCCATTCGCTTAAAAAGTAATATGCCAGACAAAATTAAGTGACCACAGAATTTTGAATTTATGATACACATTTAGATTGGAAATCTAGGCGTGGCACTCAGCACAGCATGTCTGCCATCAATGCGAGCTTCAAAGTGATACTAAATGACAATCATCTTGTATTTATGAGGCATAGCTTTAAATCATGCTCCATATGGTATAGCTTTCACTTATGTCAACTCCAATGCTGACGCTTTATGACAGTGTCTTCGCATGATTTACAAAAATAGAAACAACATTTATTGGCGCGCATCCATCTATTTTAAATAGAAATAGAAAGTATAAGGAGGTAGTTGCCTTTAGATTTGTGTGCCCCTCACAGCTTTCCATCACAAGTAGATAACCAAAATGTAATTAACAGGAAAGACAAAAAAAAGAAACCGCGCCCAATATCATTGAATAAATTCTCAAATTTATGCCATTAGTGGGTGAAACATCATGTTTCCCATCTCATCTGCCATTATGTATCAACGAAGAGGCTGCAGGTCAGTGCGTGGAGGTCAACTTGCTACTAGAAAAGGATGAACATAAATGAGGTTTCTACTGTCAAATCTTAGGTAACATTCAAGTATCCAATAGGTCATATTCTAGCACCATATATATCATTCTCCTAGTAGACGTCTCTGAACCTACAAAATGACCCAATATATTAAATGATCTGCATATTATAATTGGTAGATGTCAAGTCTTTAACTTCACCTCTGGGTACTTTATACTAGTGTTGCAAAGTACCACAAAAAATACAACATGATCAGAGCACAAAAGCACCAATAATAATGCTATCAAAATCATAGATATATATTTGAAATAATGTCTGTTATTATTTACTTTGAGTTTATGTGGGAAGAACGAATCAAATCATGATGCAACCATACTAAACTTGAAACCCTTCTGAACCTACTCTCAGGCATGCGGGGAAGCTGTCGAGAAAGCCGTTTGGAAGCTATGATAAAAGTTTGGCTCTTTCCATCTTTTCTACCAAATTGAGGAATATCCTTTGGGTCAGTCGATTTATGCTACTTCCACTAAATATATTCAGCTAATAAAGAGACATTTGTACAAAAATTCGCAGCCATCATAAAGTGAGAAACAATCATTTATTGAATACAAAGCGATAGAATTGTCTTCCCACACGTTTCCTTCACATCTGATGCCTGAAACCAACAATAATTGTTAGCGTCCTTGAATACCAACCGAGAACAGCTTTAACATTTGCGCCTTTGGGAAATGCATTTGGTAGGTGTAAAACAAAATTCCACAATCTTGAACAAACATTGTCCCCTACAACATGAAACATTCACCAAAGCAGTAATGAAAAAGGCACGCGTACTGCTCTTTAGACTGTCTCAAAGAGACATGGTCTCATAGATCATGGTAATTGTAGGATATGAGCAAAAATGCTTTTGTTAAAAGGGCTTTAGAAATTATCAAGCAAACGTAATTGACAGGTGGAAAGCCAAATTGAAAATGCTTTTTAAAACTCTCAAGTAAATGCGCATTTACATCTATGTATGAGCACTAATGAAACTGGGTAGCATGTGCTCCTTAAAGAAACTAGACTATTCCTGCACAAGTTTTCTCTTTAAATAAAATAGGGTCCGATCTCTATTGATAAAATCTTCCATTTCAAAATGCACTTAAAATGTAGAAGCATAAACAAGGCCCTTCAGAAAAGAGGCAAACATTCAAAATATCAATCATTCAATATTATGTTCGCTTATTTGTAGAAACTTTAGAAACCTTTACAAATGTTACACTTACTAAACAACATTAGCTTGGTTACTCAGTTCAACCAGCAAACTCAATATCCCTATGAGATAATAAATCATGCTTTAACATGCCCTCCTTCTAGTGCCAGAATATAGATCCCTAATCTGCAAACTTGCACGAATCAAAGCAAACAAATTACAATAAGAATCCCCCATAAAATCGATTTGCATTGTTAGAGAACAAAGAAAAAGATAAAATACTTGAGCAAATACAATAAAAAATAACTACTCCTTATTCTTAAACGAAGCAAACACTTGATCTTATGGGGGGATAGGTGCTATTTTGATATGGAAAATAGCCCTTTCCCAACCCCTTTAGATAAGCTAATGATAATGATGGACAAGATCATTTCTCAAATGAAGAGAGTGACCTTGCATGAGTGATTGTGGAGATGATTTGTGGAGTTGTGGACAAAATCAGTTCTCAAATGAAGAGAGTGACTTTGCATTAGCTTTGTGGATGATTTGTTGAAGAATGATGCCTCTATTTAAAGATTTTCTTGATGAGAGATTGGCCAAATGGATGAATGTGGGATAAAGAATCAAGCCAATGAGATGGAGACACTTGTCATCTTGTGAATAGTTGATGCATGTGCAAGATTTGGGAAATGTGCCAAAGAGGGGGAAATTTCAAATTCAAATTTGAGTGTAAATATCGAGTGGGGGACATGTAAGAGTTTATTAATTGGTTTGTTGGATGTACCTTTCGACTTGCTTTTGAATTCAAATTTGAGGGAAGATGCCATGTTGAGTGAAAATGCTGATTTAATAAATGAATAAATTGATTTATTGGTGCAAATGGAAAAATCTAGAGAATGCAGGTGGTTAGGATTAGCATTTAATCATGGTTAGATTAGTTTAATGATGATTAGGATGATTTGACCAATTTGACTTGATTTAGGGATTTAAATCATATCAAAGAGAGAAATATGAATTGGATTTCAATTAAATAAAGTCCTGATTTATTTAATTAAAGGGATGATGATAGGATCAAGTTTGATTTATTTGATTTAAGCTGATGACTTTAGGAGATTGATAAATAAACTTGATTTATTTGATGAATGGAATATGATTATGCATAATTCTAATTTTGTGTGTCTACATTTGGTGTAGACGCATGATCACACAGTGCCTGATTGTCATGTCTATATGTTGAGTGTTGTAGAACTAGGCTCACCTTTTGGACAAGTAATTGAACCAATATATATTAAATAATTTGTATGGATATATCTAATTTAATTTGAAATTGTACACATGTGTGAATTGGTATATTATATCTAGATGCGGGGAGGCCATACAATACCTAGTACTGACCAACCACAAGTTGTGGTGAGCGCTCCTAAGACTTCATCAGCTCAGGTGCATTCTTTCAAAAGTTTGTTAAGTTTAAATTAAATACACATCATAGATCTAATTTAATTTGTTCATTTACATACACGTGTGTGAATTTGATCTATAGAAATTGTCGTACATCTATATGTAGGGATTTCATGAGATACCCCTGGCGGGCGCACCTAAGACATCATTAGCATTTATGCATGGGAAATCTCAGGTGCATGATCATGAGTTCATATCATTCAAGGTTGTAAACTTTACTAAATATCCTATACAATTTTTACGAATCTTATATATATATAGATATATATTTGAGGTTTTAATATATTCTTTGCTTTATATGAATATGCAGGATATAGTAGATCAAGCATTTGGATCTTCTCAACTGACAATTATGCTATCCATTGAAAAAAATGTGCCAGTAGATTCACATCAGCATATGGTAATTTATGCATACTAATATTCATTTTTACTGTATTTACTAGATATTTAATTAAATTTATTTTTATCTAAAATTTTATATTTTCAAGTTTAAATATGTTTAATTATATAAAATTTTCTAAATAACTTTAAATCTAATTTCAAGTTTCTTGTACTCTTTTACAACATGATGCGGGTACATCTAGTCGACATGGAACAAAGAGGAGACTTGATATGACCAATCAGCCTAATAGTTAGATGGTTCTAAATTTTATGGAGTATAGATCTCTAGTTTTATTTAAATATATGTGTTGGACTTGACATATACATCTTTACATATAAATTTTATGGACTATCTATCTCTAGTTTTATTTTGAACATGATATTATCATATTTGTTTTTATTTATATCAGTTGATTTTAATATGATGATTATATATGCAATCAATTATGATTGTGTTATGTTCATTTTGATGATTATATGCACTCATGTATGTATAGATATAAATTATCTAATTTTCAACTAATACATGCACTATATAAATTCTTATCTAGAATCAAATTTCATATATATAATTTATCAAATGGTTAGGTGACAAATTAAAACATTCCTTAAATAGTTTAGATAATATACATAATAAATTAAGGGTAGGTAATTTTAACTATTTTCCAATTCTAGCAAATATTTGAATCGATAAACAAAAATCCATCTCCTTGTATGTATAAAATTCATAATCTATATAATTGAACAATTATATACAATGTGGTAAATACAATACATGAAATGTATAATCTATAAAATTGGAACAAGATATTTAAACAATGACTAATAAGCTCATTGAAGTTCATACATCAAACAAACACATATAATTTATATTCATGTTTAATACAATTATAAACATGATGAAACATATATGTGCATGTAGATACAATTAAAGCTTATCAAATTTTAGGTGAAGACCAAAAATTGATATTTACATAGTCTCTTGATAAAATATTTTTTTAGTGACAATCACATGGTAGACCAACTTGATGAGAACCTACAAAAAAAATAAAATTCAAATGATTTTTATGAGTCATTTAAGTAAAAAATTCATGTGAGAAAAGAACAATATATATTAAATTCCATTCAAATTCAAATGATGTTTTCCATAGGATGGATTAAGGGGACCTAAGAGGATATATAACTTAAGGGGGGTCTTAAGAGAATTCCTTACATGGATTTAAGAGGATGGTTTAAGAGGATGCATGTCATGAACCCTAAGATATGGCTTAATGGGTCCTAAGAGGATGGCTTAAGGGGAATTATGAGAGTGACTTAAGGGATGCAAGATTGTGGATTAAGGGTATGTAAGAGGATATGACTTGAGGTTCCTTTAAAAGGATGGCTTAAGGGGATGCAAGAGGGTGGATTAAGGGGAGTTGATAGAATGAAGGGATGTAAGAGGGTGGATTAAGGGGAGTTGATAAAATGAATTAAAGAGATGTAAGAGAGTAGATTAAGGGGATGCAAGAGGGTGGATTAAGGGGAGCTGATAGAATGACCTGAAGGGATGTAAGAGGGTGGATTAAGGGGAGTTGATAGAATGACTTAAAGGGATGTAAGATAGTAGATTAAGGGGATGCAAGATGCTAGATTAAGGGGAGTTGATAGAATGACTTGAAGGGATGTAAGAGGGTGGATTAAGGGGAGTTGATAGAATGACTTAAAGGGATGTAAGAGAGTGGATTAAGGGGATGCAAGAGGGTGGATTAAGGGGAGTTGATAGAATGACTTGAAGGGATGTAAGAGGGTGGATTAGGGGGAGTTGATAGAATTACTTAAAGGGATGTAAGAGAGTAGATTAAGGGGATGCAAGAGAGCAGATTAAGGGAGTTGATAGAATGACTTGAAGTGATGTAAGAGGGTGGATTAAGGGGAGTTGATAGAATGAATTAAAGGCAAGTAAGATAGTGGATTAAGGGGATGCATTTCATGAACCCTACGATATGGCTTAATGGGAATTATGAGAGTGACTTAAGGGATGCAAGATTGTGGATTAAGGGGAGTTGAGAGAGTGACATTAAACCCTAAACAAATATAGCTTAGGACCTAAATCCTAGGATATGAACCCTAAAACCTTAAAACCCATATAGATTTGTTATTCTAAGCATCTCATGAACCCTAGAAACCCTAAACCCTAAACAATATGACCTAGAGACTAGGAGATGAACCCTAAACCATTAATCCATATATATTTGTTATTCTAAGAACCCTAGAGAGACTTAAGGGGATACAAGTGGATATATTAAAAGGGTAGATATACGAGGATATGGATTAAGGGGTCCTAAGAGGATAGCTTAATGTGTGTTGAGAGAGTGACTTAAGGGGATGCAAGTGGATGGATTAAGGGTAGATATATGAGGATATAGATTAAGGGTTCCCAAGAGGATGGCTTAAGGGGTGTTGAAAGAGTGACTTAAGGGGATGCAAGTGGATGGATTAAGGGTAGATATACAAGGATATGGATTAAGGTGTCCTAAGAGGATGGTTTAAGGGGTGTTCAAAGAGTGACTTAAAGGGAAGCAAGTGGATGGATTAAGGGTAGATATACGAGGATGTGGATTAAGGGGTCCTAAGAGGATAGCTTAAGGGGTGTTGAGAGAGTGACTTAAGGGGATGCAAGTGAATGGATTAAGGGTATATATACGAGGATATGGATAAAGGGGTCCTAATAGAATGGCTTAAGGGGAATTAATAGAGAGACTTAAGGGGATGTAGAAGGATGAATTAATGGTACATAAGAGGATGGCTTAAGGGGTTTTAAGAGAATGGCTTAAGGGGATATGAAATCAATTATAAAATAACAATGAATTAAATCTAGTTTTATATTCATACTATCAATTAAATGTATCTAGATTTATATATATAGTTACTTGTCTCTATATTCAAATTCCATTGTAATATATGTGCATCTCCTCTCATTTTTGTCAAGCATCTAATTTTGGAAGACTTGAAATAAAAAATGATATAAAACTTTAATTAGGAAATGACTAAAGAAAAATATATATATCAATTAAATAATATACAACTATATACTTACAAATATTTATTTACTTCGTTGTACTATCTACATCCTCTTTTTTTTGTAATGCATCTATGATTGTCTCATGATCATCCATTGAAAGTGTCCATAAAACTTTATTAGCAGGCCTCCCTTGATATCTAACTAGATTTATATTCGTTGCCAAAATCAAATGTGAATAAAGCATAATCTTCTTGTGTCTTTCATAATCTTCAAATGCAGGCAAGCCATTCTTTCTTATCAAATATTTTTGAAGCCAGGTGCCAACAACGACCACTGAACTAATTGGATACTCAAAGTTTTCATCATCCACTCTAGGATGTACCAACTTATGTTTACTTTGAGCACATCTAGCCAACCAATACTTTGTTTTCTCTTCATTCCCCTCAGGTGCAACAACAACATACACATGTCCAACAAAAATAAATAAAAAATTCAATAAAGAGTGACTTATATTTAATTCACATATAAACATGCATACATATAAAATTCAACTCAATAAATAATGTACCTTCTTGTACAAGATCCCAAACATGATCATAATCATCTAATGAAAACACTTGATTATCTTCAATTATCATTCCATGTTGAACATGTGTTGATGTAGGTGTTAAGGATCTTTGTTACCATTGTTTGACCCATTTCATATTTTTGCATGCCTCCCAATCACCCGCAATACAAAATTGACAAAAGCATGCCAACTCCCTTGTCCATATTGCCCATGTGTTTGCATTCAAACTCTTAAATGAATGCCATTTTGTAGATTCATTAATTGTTTCAAAATCTTGTCAAGAAAAAATATCATTTTCTTCAACTAACCAAAAGAAGTGTTGAATTGTTGAGCTCTCACCTATTCTTGTAGATAATTTGGTATTGCACCAATCTACAATTGCGCATGCATCTCTAAATTTTGCAACATCCTCAAATTTTAGTTTTTCTCTAGCAAGAGCTCTTTTCACACATGCACTTGCTCCATCATATTCTCCCTTACCATGACTAGCTTCAAAAAAACTCCATATGTGCTAGATATTATTTTCCTTATGAACTCTACATAACCAATAAAAAATTCTAGCATTTTTTATTTGACCCGTGCAATTATCCGACCATATGAGATGTTCTAGCATTTGAATTCCTTTCTCTTTTAAACTTTTATAAAATATATCAAAACAATATTGAACAAACTCATATAAATGTAATCGATTATCAGTTACATAAAATTGGTACTCTCTCAAAAAAATTCTATTACCTTATGTACTATCATCTGCATGTCTATAAATAATGTGAACAAATATAGCTACTTGAGTGGAATTCTAATACTGTGATTGAATTTCTTCTTGTGGAGCAAGAGTATAATTTTTAGCAAAATCAACAGTTGACAATATAGTTCCAATTGGGAATGTGCTTTTACACAAACAAAATTGATTATCAAGCCAATGGGCATACTAAGAGTGTTGAGCATATTTAGGTACAATCTTATCTTTAAATTCATTAATAAATGCATGCACACTAAATTTTTCCACAATTAGCTCACAACGTTTTCCAATTTTTCCATATTTTAAAGAATACTCAACATTTTTGGGTATGTGCAGGATCATGATGGGCCAAAAAGTGGCAATATGATGGGTATGTGGCTGACGACTATTTTTTAACCAAAATTGATGAAATGAAAAGGGTTTTTCAAGGAGATTCTTAGATTTCCACCAATATAAATTATGCTTTACTTTGAATTTAATAAGTAATTATTATTCATTTTCTATCCAAATTATGACTAAAGTCCTTATTCATAGGTTGATTGAAAAAATATATAGCTTTCAAACAGTATCACATTTTTTGAATCCAAAACATGTGTCACATTCTATGCTTCACATGTACTATAGGATTTAGAAAATTAAAATTAAATTTCATGAAGTTTTAACCAAGTTAAGGTGGTCGACATACGAGTTTTTATATTTTTAAAAGTTGTAATAAAAATTCTTAATTAATTATTTACTTGGAAAAAATTACAAAAATATGTATCACATTGGGGCATGAGTCCTCTACTTATATATAAAATTTTAAAAAAATATTATCATTTTATTGTGGTTAGGGTGGTCAGATAGACACCTACTTATTTTTTCCCTGAAATTTAAGTACCACTACATTGAAATTTCAATTTTTCATTTCAAATTTTCACCAAATAGATTTTTTTTTTAAAACAAACCTAGTAGTTTATAAACTACATTCCATTTTCTACACATTCTATTCTTACATATTTTTGAAATAATATAGATCTATAACTTATTCAAATTTTTACGTCAAGTTGCGTAACTCTGATTTTTCAGAATTTTTTGCCACTTAAGGGCCTATTTTTTCCATGATGATCTTGCACATACCCTTAAATTAATTTTTTTTACATCCAATAATTGTTTTCCAAATTCATCTAAACTACTTTCATGCATACATTCTCCTAATAATGAAAAGTTACCACATCTATCGCATTCTCCAAAAATACATGCTTTTAAATAAAATAAGTTTCCATTAGAGGGTTCACAAAACAAACCTGCTATAAAATATTTGATTCTTTCAGGTGGCATATTAATACCACAAATGTCTTGCATAATTTGGTTAGCATGAAAAGTTCATTGTATATATCGAAAACTATCATAACAATAACAAAATTGTTGTATGAGTCTTACAACAACAACATATTCATTGCTTATTAATTCTAACATACCAAGGTTTACACTTTTCAAATGATCTTTGACTTATGTTAATATTCAATGGTAAGATTGAAGCATCTAAATTTTTTTTATATAATTCAGTTTGAGTCATATCTAAGAGATGCTTTGGATGAGGTTCATGAATTTTGGAACCCTCCCTTAATTTTAAGACATCTCTAATGTTAGGTGATACTCTTGTATTATCATGCCAAAAAAATTCAATTAAATATTTAATTTCATTAGTTAATTTCATGTCTGATCTTGGGAGTCTACCACTAAAACTCCAACATTGATTAATTGGATCATTTTCAATACTTTCTCTTCTTTTAGCAAATCTTATCAAAGTTCTAGGATTTACTTTTATACATTTACTAATCTTACTTACCATTCTTTTATTTGAAGCTACTTTATCAAATAGAGCAGTTGTTATTGCACAACGAGCCACATTCTTATCTTTTGATTGACTTTTCTTACCTATAAAATCAATAGCATTAGAAACACTAGATATGACTTGTTCTACTGAATCATCTTTCTTTTTTGGTTTTATAAAAACACCTAATTTTTTCATCACTATTCTTGTTTTTGACATTATCATCAATTGTACCATGAGTTGACATTGGAATCCTAATTTCTTTCTATAAAAAAAATTTATATATTCTATTTCCATAAGTTCTAATTTGTCTCCAAAAAACTTTACCACGAAGTTTATCTAGCAAATTTCTTTCAATTGTAAAAAAATAATTTTCAAGTTCATCCATACAAGGGGTTTCATTTTTATTCACACAAGGGGTTTCATTTTCATTTTCAAATGTAAAAGGGATTTCATTCACATTTTCATCAATATGAGGGATTTCATTCTCATTTGCATTCTCATAAGACATAAATTCATCATTTTTTTTTGCATTGTTTCAACCCTAGAATTATTGATATCATCAATGGTGTATCCAGCTTCATCTAAACAAGCAATATCAATATTATCAAAAGTTGGGTTTGAACACATACCTAGATAGACTATATGAATAGGTGCATTTTCCATATCATTGGGAGGTGGATTTGAAGACATACCTGAAGTTGTTTGAATAGGTACTATTTCCATATCATTCAAAGTTGAAGTTGAAGGTATAGCTGGGTTTGTCTCCATAATTGTATTTTCTTCCATATTCACCATCTCCACATTTGCATCATCTACATTCATTTCATCATTCATGGCTTCCTCTTCAACATTCTTGGAACTAGATGGTTGCAAATTTTTCATTTGACGAATCCTTTCTCTTCTATCCCTTTGTCTTTTTGCATCCATATCTCTATTTGCTTGAATTTCTTCGGGTGTCATTAACTTTCTACATTTTTTTCTTTGTCTTTGCTTATCACCCATGGCTACCAAACCCTCTTTGATGGAAAAAAAATTATTCGAGTAACTTATTTTCAAATTGCTTTCTCCTTCAAATATTCAAATAAAACTATGTAGTATGAAGATCATTTTTTCTTTACACTTTGAAGTACAAAAACATCATGAATGCATCCAAAAATTCACTTTTTCCAAATCTTCTTGTAAAAAGCTCTTGTATATGATTCCACTTCAAAAAATTCAACCTGCACTTTGTCTCTTCCAACAATTTGAATATATTATGCCCTGCACAAGACAAATTTTTAATAAAAAACATAGAAAATGGTGCTTTTAGATGATACTGCAAAAAAGGAATGTTGCAGAAAAAATGTGTTTTATCAGTATTTACCAAATTAGGAAAAAATGACTATATCAGTGTTTTATGTTGCACACGTGTTCTGTTTTAGGAACACGTATGTGTTACATAATGCATACACATTACCTTTACCCAACGGGTAAATAGATAACATGTATGCGTTATGAAATGTGTACGTGTTTCTTTTAAATAACACGTACATGTTTTAGTAATGCATATGCGTTTTAGTAACGCATATGTGTTATTTAAAAATTGAATTCCCAATCCACATGCAGCCTTTATTTTAGGCTTGGTAAAGGCTTGGAAATCCGAGCCTTAGCCTTTGACCTACAATTAAAAAACTAAGGCAGATTGAAGAAGAATGTCCAACTTTGACAATATGGTTGATGGACTTTTTTCTGAATCAATCTATAAAATTAAAACCCATTAGAGAACACAATGTCTACTTTCCAAATATATAATTTTTATTAATATTGGATTATGTTTGCTATTTTTTAATTAATTTCTAAGAAAACTAGTCATTAAACTTGAAATATCAGGCTTTTTTTGTTTTTTAATAACTTTTCTTTTGGTTAAGTTTCTTGTAAAAAAAATTATATGGCATCAAACATTAGATAATTCTCTACACAATAAAAATAAAAAGATTCAAAAAAAAATTAGTTTAGGTCTAATTATGTTGTTCGTACACGTTCATTTTAAAAAATAGCAATTAAGGCCAATGAAAATTCAATAAAAAAAAATTTCAACAAAAAATTACAAAAAAAAATTCACATCAATCTTCATGTTGTTAGCTCTCTTTTTCCAAAATGAATTAGCAAAATACTTTTATTTGGGTCAAAAAGTGATGTCCGTACATGTGCCTGGTATGGTAAAAAAATAGGAACTTTTAAAAAGTGGTTTTTATAGATCCCTATCAAAATTTAATTTCTATAATCTGGGTATTTTAATAATTTACATATTTGGAAACTAGATTCAAAATATTAAATTTCATATTACTAACTTTGTTTAAGATTCATTGTGTAAGTGCCTCAAATTTTTAGTCCAAGTGTGACAAATTCTGAAAAATAGAAAAAACACTTCCACTTTTTGAGCTTTTTGTGTACCCAACTTCTTGCATTAGCCCTAGTGTGAAAGTGTAATAAAACACTTTACAATGCCCTAAATAAGGCACAAATTAAGTATTTTTTAGTTAAAAGGGCCATAGACTTAGTGTGAATGTGTAGAACGCATTACAACCCTAAATCAAGGGATATATTTTCCTTACTACACTAAGTAGAGTGTATTGTTGACAAATGTTGTAATTCCTAAATCTTCTTGTATCCTACTTTGAGATAGTGAATCTTAGCAGGTCCTTGTAATTTGTATCTTTCCCTAGGGTTGTGCATCATAGTACTACAATTCCCTTATATCTTTCCCTAGAAGGTTGTGCACCTTATCTTGTAAGTCCATAGGTAGTTAGCCTTAAAATTGTAATTTTCTAAGCAGTGAGCTTCTATATTGAGAGTTTTTATCTCTTTAGCTTTTCTCTTCTTGGGTTTTCCATGTAAATCTTGTGTTATCTTATATATATGCATTAATTTCCTTATCTTTCATTGATGTTTATTAGATTTAGTTTTTGTAATCTATGAACGAGTTTCTAATCTTAATAAATGTTTGAATTTGTTTATTGTAGAAAGGTTTATGATAAAAAAAGCTTTTAAGTTTTTGAAGATAATGATTCACCCCCTGCTCAGTATTCAGGTGGTTTTAGCAACCCACACCAAATGAAGCATAAGGAAAAACATGACCACATACCAATTGTTGTTTATAAGATAATATGATCATTAATCATGTGAGATACCAAATTTGATAAAGGGGAGGATGATAATTCTTGGTATAAGACATGGAGTCTCATTGTAATAGCTACAAACACCATGGTAATTATAGAATTTATCATCTCCCAAAGGTGATACCCATCCTTCACAACTAAATTCAACCACTAATAGCTTCTAGGTCCTAGAGCAAAAAGTCATATTAAATAAATAATTAATCCAACATGTTAAATTAATTAACACGTGATGAATAAGAGGTCAATAGGTCTACTCTCCCCTTTTTCCTTGTGGTACTAGAGGGTGTGTTAGGCCAACTATACCAGTCATGTGATCAAATTTTACCAAGTGCATTGTATTTTATAGGGGGCTACTTAATTCCTAAAATCTAAACAAAAAAAGTTAACACTTGATGAAAATCAACCACCATGCTTGTTCTTATGACCCCAAGTTTTACTACAAAAAAGGATAGAGCTACTCCTTTAGTACCCCTAACTTCTCAATTCTAAGATCATAATGCTCTAATTTTATAAATTTATAGGACATGCAAATCAATTCACACTTTCCTGATACAATTCCAAAAGACACTGAATTGTAAAATATTAAGGATAAAACTCATTCCAAAACATAATTCATTCATATGATGTCTCTATTGCAAGTTTTCTATTTTTCTTAAGAGGGAAAAGACATACATATTATAAACTTTCTATTAATGGAGTCACATGATGCCTTCAAAGTTCATAATTTTTCTAATATTTCAATTAAAATAAATTTCCAAATTTTAAGAGTTGTCTCTCAATTGAAAAATGCACAACATGTCTACGAAAATAATTTTATATATATATATATATATATATATATATATATATATATATATATATATATATATATTAGACTGCAGGAATCGGGTAGCATGACCCCTATAAACTGCAGTGCGCCTGGTAAAATTTTTAATGTGACCGGCAGCGCTAGAGTGACACGCCCTCCGGTACCACGGGACGGGGGAGACTAGAACTCGTGACCAGCAGAGCCGCAATGGAATTACTTAGCCAACCGAGCTAGGGCCCCCGCCCTTTATATTTTTGAATAATATAAGATTTTATATTTTTTTTCCTTATCTAGAGCTCAAATGCTAATTTTCAAAATTAAAAAATACTAGTTAAAAATATAAATTGAATCTAATTTATTCTTTTCATAGAAATTCCATATGCTTCCACAAACTATGGGCATGGAAACTAAAAGAAGTTTCATTTTAAATGCAAGGAAAGGAAAATAAAAATACATTTTCAATGTAAAATTAAAAGCAATGGATGATAAATGTCTTTTACACACACAAGAAAGAAAACCAATCTTCTTCCTAATCCACTTCTAGTCCCCTCCCAAGTCAATCCTATCTTTTCCATTTCAATCCATAAGAATTAAAAAAATAAATTTTCTTATAAGGATAGAGAGGATTTTTACAGAATTCCCAAAAGAAGTGAAGAAGGAATGAGTTCTTTTTAGTATTATCCCCCTTTTCCTTTTTTTTTGTTTTACTTTTTCTAATTTAATTTTCCTTTTAGATAAAGTAGTGTTTGAATAGTAACTGATGAATTCATTTAATAAAATATAGGAGGTAATTAAGCTTAATTGATATTTCTAAATTATAAAATGATTAAATTGAATAAATTAAATTAAGTAATAACAAATATTAATCCCTATCACTATCCATTTATATTTCAAAAGCACTTAAAATTATTTAAAACAAGTAATCAAGTTCATATAATATTTTCTATCAAGAATATAAGAATACAATAAGCATTTTCATAATAAGACATAAATATTATGTTTTGAACAGATATAGAAGAGGTAAATTAAACACACATAAAGTGATCAATCACACTTTATGGGTTTCACCATTTACGAACTCAAAAAATTGTGATTGATTTTGATCAAAATTAACATAGCGATTCACAAGGGGTAAGAAGAGTGAGATGGATTATTGGAGGCCATGTCAAATTCTCCACATACCAACCATTGGTCTAATTCTTATAAAAATTTCCACTCAAGTTAAAAATTTGTTATACCTACTCCACATACTAATAGGAAAAGAAACATAATTTAACTAATGTATCATAAATCATAACAAGATATCAAAATTTCACATCTACTTTAAATTATCTACAACTAGAATGATCTCATAATAGTATGCATAATCAATAATAACACATAACATTGAGACAAAAAATGATCTAGCATATATGATAACATCATATGCATCCCATAATCCATTATTAAAAACATAATGCCAATGTAAACATCATCAAAAACACCTAGATGGTTATACTAATAATCTTCATAGAAGAACATAGAAAACACTAGAACACCTCCATGGTATAACATTTTTATCAACAAGTTTGGTTTAATAGCTCATAAGAAGTTAATCACATAATGTAGTAATAAATAAATCAATATAACATATGCCATTAGAATAAATAAGCACACCAAGTAAAACAATAATAAGAATTACATGTTTTCCTTTGAGTGCATTGGTGCCCTTGTAGCAAGTTGTTTCTCAATTGGATGTCATAGCCCTAATCAATTTGATAAGAGCTCTTTGCAAAAATATTGAGAAAATACTTTAAATGGAAGTTTTTCTTATTGGTCTCATTATCCATCATATCATCTCACTTAGGAGAAATATGTTGTATTTTGTAACTTACTCGCATTTTGATGTTGGACTGCATGCCTTGTATGAAATTAACTAGTTAATCACATCACCAATTGCGATATCTTATATCTTGATGGACTAACTTTTTCCATAGGTATTCCTAGGTGTGTAGATATCACTTTGGTCATCTTGGAATGCCTATTGAACTTTGTGTCACTTTCACCCTATTCCTTGCACTTGTGTAAGAATAAATCCGTGAACTAGATATGATCTTCATCATAGTGAAGATCCATCCTCCCCTATCATAGAATTAGAGAAGTCTTTTGATGTGCACCCATAATTAATGAATTGGTGGTGGGTTTTTTATATTCTCTTGTGCATAACATGATACCTTATTCACATGTAAGTGTACAATACACCTTGTAATTATTGCATTTTTAATATAAAAAATTATCATCTTCCTCTACGCATTAATATCTAAGGTGAATGTTGGGGGTAGTACATTCCCCATTCAACATTAGATAATTGCATATTCTTTTTAGGAAAGTATTTTTAGAATCATATATCCATCAATAGAGATAAAGATTTTTGGTAAATCAACTCAAAAAATATTAGAGAATTATGAGGCCCATACACAAGCTTCTAATAAGGATACTAGCACCCCCTCTTCATATTAGCACCCACACCCAAAACATCAATGGTCAACAACTTTTTTTAAAAATTACAGAATTCCAAAGACATTTTAGAAATCTATAATCCCTATACTACATCTGAGACCAAATTTATCTCTCTTTTTTTACTTTCATTTTTTTTTTTCTAATTTTTAACTCTTATATTTAATTCTACGTACAACAAGAATAATAATTTTATGTTGCTTCAATAATTTTATATACAAATTTAATTATCAAATATACAAATTTACACTAAATAACTTTTATGAAAAACAAACTATCTATTTTGTCTACTCAAATATTTATATAATTATTTTATTTTCAAGCAACCATACTACTTAAATTTCATTTAATTAAAAGATTCTAAAACACATATCTATTAGGCAATCATTCATACTTAAATTTCATTCAAATAGAAGATTCTAAACCCCATATCTATTAGGTATGAGTCCATCAGTTATCAAAATCTATGGTACAGTAAATATTTATCTATGGGCGTGCAAGAATCTCAAGAGGCATGGATAGACCAACTATTTTGATCCTTACTATAAAGGTATGTTCACTAGGTATTTCAGTGACTTTTCTTAGAAACGTGAATGGAAATTTTTGGCACTAGATGCTTCACTTTTTAAATATAAAATATAAACAATTAAAATATATCTATAATAGAAATAAGTTTATTTATTATTTATTCACCTTTGAAGAATCTATTTGACCGTTAAACGATAAGATATTTTAAGCTGCTCCTTAAAGTCTTTGGAATTTGGTTTGTAGCTTCAAGGCTGAACGTGCAACCCATAATGATATTAATTTTGTTGTCTCTTTTGTACGCCTCTTTAAGTAATCTGTTCAACTCTGCACGGGAATCCATAGAAATTTCCAACTCCCATCTTGTCAAATTAAAGTTAAGACACCCTACATCACATCACCGGGAGGCACATAATGTGATGATTCGTATTATCTCCAGTCATGAACTGTAGTCTATTACAGAGCTTTCTTTGACTGTGTGACTTTATTTCCATTGTTGAACAAACAAAGCATGATAAGAAATGATGTGAAAACGGATAGAGATAGCGGCTCTTTCGACCGAACATGTACATTCAGGCAGATATGAATGACGTCTGTGGGTAGGTAAACACTCTTTTCTTTCCTTTTCTTTAAAAATTTGGATAGTTGGACGGTGCTGGCGAGTTTTGACATTATCAATAGTAAAGATGATTCCGTCTTAATGTCCCCATCTTTAACAGTAGATTTTTTTGTTAATCCAATGCCTTTTGGAATCATCCAGTTGGTTTGTCTATGTTACTGCTATTTTTAAATATTATTTAGTCTAATGGTCAAAGATAAAATTCGGCTAGTGATAATAGAATAGTTATTTATTAGTTTGGTGTAGATGAATTCTAAAATTGCTTTTGACTGTTTGACTGTTGAATTCTGTCATGTTTAAATAAAAGTGTGATGGGACCTATTTTGAGTAGACAGTGCTGGAACTAATGAAGACATTGAGAAAGACTTGCTGGAGAAATATTGAATGTTCAATGGTTAAATAGTGAATAGTAATTTTACAATTATCTTTTGTTGTAAATAATTATCTTATTTATATTGGTAAAATGATATATTTCAATTGTTAAACCATTCCATACTCATAAGAGATGGGTTTGGGTGAACTACTACTTATGATGTCTGAGTTATGAGTTTGACTCAAAAACTATGTAGATGAATTCTAACATAACAATATAATTTGATTAAGAAAATACGTCCTACTTGTCATTGAATGAGGTAAAGGGGCTCTCTAATTAATGGTTCAAATAACACATAATTTATTGAAGGTTTTGCAAATGGGTGCGAACACTCCACGATTAAATGTACTCCACGATTAAATGTACTTGAATCAGAGTGCCATTCAGATGGGCGGCCCCAAAAAGACTAGATACTTCACTCATGTGAACATCACTTACATGCAATAAATATTTATTAGACCATTCATACTCATAAAAAATGAATATCTACACAATAAATATTTAATAGACCTTCCATGCTCATTAAGAAAAAATCCATAAAACACCACATATGAAATTTGAATCAAACAATTAACTCAAAAATTGTACAATTAAATCCTAATACCTCCTATTTATCCTGTTTAATACTTGCATCTTCAATGGAAACACACAAACAAAATAAAAAACGACAATAAATAAAATTGTATATGCACTGTAGATGAGTCATAAAAACGTCAAATTGCAAGAATTAGCTAGGAGTTGGTTGCGGGTTCAAATCATGATAACATTTTTGAACAGCCATAGCTGTCCTGATGTGACAGACATAAAAATAAAAATTGAAAACAAAAAGCACTGTTCATACACTGTTCCGGGTTACAATCTATTGTGTTCGTTGTGCATTGTAATCAATGCCATTCAATGGGTTTCCCGAACAGCTAAGTTTTATTTGAGAAAATAAAAGATGATTTCTTTTTTAACACTTAGATATGCCGTATTTAATGAATCGTATGTACCTACATGTTGCTTTTTACAAAATTATTTATACATGATTGTGTATATTTAGTATTTTTTTCATAGTTGGCACGCAGTTAAGTTAAGTTAAATATATATATATATATTTATTGAAATAAGCAGAAAATAGAATAAAAAAGGAATGGGGCACAGTCCAAAAATAGGACTGTACAGGAAAGAAAGGAGTCACAGCAACTTACAAGATAGCACAAGAAGCAACAATTTTCACAATAACAATAATCAAATGAAACCAGTCAACAGCAACACAAAAGGCAGCTTACAATGAGAACCAACAGTCAAAATCCCTATAACAGCAAACTAGCTGGGTAAGACAACCAGCTAAGCATACCAGAGCACAAAAGGGACAAAAAACATAAGAGATTATTATTTAAGTAGATAAAATTTATATTTTTTAACATTGTTTTAGTTTTTAATTTAAGAGTTTATTATTTAAGTAGATAAAATTTAGATTTTTTTTTTTAAGTTATTTGTTAATCATGGTTTGGATTTAATTGTTTTATTGTTCTTTCTTTGTTATTGATGAATTTTTGGTGTAATCCTATTCATCATAATTAATGTATTACTCTTATATTTTAAAAACTGGTCATATTAGATATGATTATTGTTAATCAGTTCACTGAATGTAAAACTTTTAAATTTAACATATTAAAAATTTCTATTTAAACACATCATTATGATCATCAAAAAATGATTGAAATGTATAAACATTGAAGCATTTCAATAATAGACAAGTAGCATTATCAGATCTAGAACATCTATGTACTTAGCAACTACAGTGAATCTATAAAAAAAAGTTATATATAGAAATATATGTAGAAAATAAGAGCAAGGAATGTATATGTATTATCATTTTAGTTCTACTTTTAGGTAACAATCGTTCAATTAGAGGATAAAATTCAATTGCAATGCTCAATATGCTTTACACTTGCTAAGTCATTACAATATATAGAGTCAACCTAAAGACAACTTCTACTATCTAATACATGCAGGATACTTACTTTCATTCTAATTTAACAAATGGGATGGCCTACAAACACTAAGTCATAGTAATACATATATAAAAATCAAGATTCCTAATATTGTCTCACCTTTGAAAATAGTTTTGTACTTAGTGCTTAACATACAAAGAATTGGATATAATTCTATGAATCTCACACATAAAATATTCAAGCTTCCTTCATTTCCATTGAACTAACACCTCTTTAATAGAAAGATATGACACTTACTCTATGATATTGTCTATGGTTATCTCTATTTTAGAAGCAATGGATCTCTCATCATTCAATGTAGTAATTTTAGTTAAAAAAAAATGACTTTCCTAATATTTGTCTTGACGAAAGAGACATAAAAAACTAGGTGAATATTTGAAGACAAGGGTAGTGTGAGAATATACACCAAATCATCTATTCAGTATACAACTTGATAAGGATTATAATTATTTAGCCCAATCCCAAACTCTAATGATATGCTTGGAACTATCATAATCCACCTATTACTTCATACAATTTTTTCTTGTTCAAAATTATCTTTAAGATCCTAGAGAACTTTCTCACATTATGAATGAGAGATATCAACAATTTGGACCATTGAATAGCCCAGAAGTAAGTAGCCAATGATGATGAGTAATGATGAGAGAGAATCCTATATGATCTCATATTTCATATTCTCAATAAATTATATTACATACTGATTCTACTACTGCCAAACACTAGACATATTCCCCTTGTTTCTTAGAAATAAAAAAATCAAGTTTCTAACCATACATTGAAGAGTGTTGTTTGGCCATCTGTCTAAGGATGTTAGATTGAATTCATGTTAAATGGATGACTTATAACTTAAATAATTCCTAAAAAAAATCTCTTAAGGTAGGATCATAATCATTGATAAAGGAGTGGTGCATCCTATAAAGATCGAAGACTATGTCCAATAAGTGTTGTACCACAACAACTATGTGAAAGGGAGTAGTGGGGCTTAAAATTTTCCACACTTGATCAAATGGTAAACTATGATCTAAATGAACTATTTGCAACTAAACATAAGAACAACTCTACAAAAATCTTAGAACTATTTACCAAACCATTTATAAAATAGGAAGAGGCTATAAAGATCCATACAGTTTGAATATCTCTCCAATGTGTCATTGATGTTCATCATAAGATTGAATCTTTTTTTTGACATATTACATAATTTCATTGTAAAAACTGTAAATGCTCATACATCTTCAAGAAATAAAAATCACCTACAACGGGGATGAGTGAAACTCTATGAGTAATTGAGGCTTGACCTAGGAGATGCAACTTAAAAAAATGTGGACATGGTATTTGAGTAATCATTCCATCCATGTCAATCCTAGAACTAAGGACCTAGTTACACATGTTGAATAATATGATCAATTTTTCTAGTAAATTCCCCAAATAGAGGAACCAATTTTATCCAAGTTATTATAAATTGAACAAAGAAATAAAACAAAAAATCTTGGATTTCATACTTATATGATAGTTCACTAGCATTTCTTTTTCTTTTACTTTTTTGATAATTTCCTAACCATATCATATTTGTCGCCAATTTCTATTGTTTATGAGATGATTACGTTAATGAAAAAAATATTTTAGGCTATGATGATCAATTTTGATTTGGAATTAGTAGCTCAATATGTAATTACATAATTGTTGAACATGTAGAATAGCCATTATATATTTTTTCTACATAGATTTAGCAAGATGTCACCCCATTGATTTATTTCTTATGAAATAAGGATTAAAAACCTTTGAAATAGGATTAAAACATATACATATCCCTAATCCATCATACCGTAGGATAAAATTTATGTAAAAATCAAGAAAAGATAGATTTTTTATGGAACACATAGTGGATCTAATGGTATAGAAGGCCATTTCATCTTTCTAGTTTCACAAAAACCATTTGTTTTATATCAATTTTGTTAGAGGCATTGTAAAATTACCATAATTATGGAAAAGCTTGTTATGGTACCCAATTATGTTCTAGAAACCTCACATTCTCTTAATAGAATCAAGTTTAGACTAACTAAATTTCCTCAATTTTATTGGCTCTCCTTACACTTCCCCTTGGGAAAGAAGTTGGTTAAATTATACAATTTTTGCACCTCACTTACACACTTAAAACAATTGATCAAAAGAGAATGATCACTTAAAATATTGAGGAAAAAGTATTCATACAAGAGATGATCATCTCAACTATAATTATAAATGAGAATTTCCTACAAAGGACCAAGATGAATTTTTAAAGGAAAAATATTTTATATTATTATTATAATATTAAAGGTAGAGAGGGCATAGTCTAATAAAATTAAATCACTACAAATACAAAATGACCTTCATGTGTCTTTAATATTATTTTCGCTATAACTTCATATTTGACTTTTAAATTTATGACATCTAGAGAAAATATTTACATCAACTAAAAATTAACCCTAGAGAGCTCATCCAAAAAAACATCTATGAAAATAATGGGGGACCTATTTCTTAATGGTCAATTTATTTAGTTTCTTAAAATCAAGGCACACCTACCAGGTGGGTACATGGAGGTGGGTAACAATTTTGTGGACACTTTTTAATTTTTTTTTTGAAAAGCCATCACGTGAGTGCGTTATAACATGCTTGCATCATCGTTTCGTGTGTCGAGCCTGAGGCTCGGCCACAATGAGCCCATAACAGAAGCATGTTATAATGTGAGTGCGTTATAATGTGCTCACATTATGACATGTTAAAAGCAAAAAAAAAAAAGTGAAACACATTCATTCTTACATTTTAACTGTGTTTTTTGTTGTGCCCACGACCAACACCCCCATCTTTCGTGCTCACATTCTAGGAGGAGGTATTCAGCAAAAATATTCATTAGCAATTGGTATTTCATTGCAAGGATAGCACCACGATGAGGAGGAGGTGTGAGAGGTAAGGATTGTTTTCTTTTTCTTTTGAATTTGTTAGTTTTAGATTGTATTTGATATTTATTTTTTTGAATTTGTAGGAGATTCAAATGAACTTGCAAACCCTCAAAATCCTCAACAAGAAGAGCAACCAAATCCTCAAGAACAAAATCCTCAACAAGAAAATCAACCTCAACAACAACCTCCTCCACCATTCACTTAACACCCTCCTATCACTCAACAAAATTTAATGAGTGAAATTAAGAACAAAAAAAAGCAAATTAGGGATTTTATCAGTAGGTTGAGTGATCCAAATGGTTCAACTGCAGAAAGGCTGACCCTAGCAAGTTCATTGAAAGATATGTTAAAACATGTAGATTCAATTAGCAATCAAATAACTGGATGGCAAGATAGGAGGCAAGCGACTAGGGCCTATTATGGAGATAAACTATCATATAAAGATGTAAAGGATTTAAAATTATAAAAGGTGATTTGTGCTCATTATTCACTGACCCACACACAAATCAAAATCTTACCCTCAATGCAAAGAGGTTTCCTATTCATTGGTGCCACCACCAACAGATTAGGAACTATTTTTATGATAGGTGGTACTTGGTTTTTTATTACCCACCATGCAACAATTGTGAAGTCCCCCAGTATTTCCTTAGGAAACTATATAGTGAGTACATTTTGAAGAAAATCCCAAATTATTTTGATATGATGGACTTCCATGGGAGAGGTGGGGGTGGCTCAGGATAGACCCGGTGCATAGCTGGATCCTACATGGCAAGGAAAACGAGCTCTTGCTAGGCCACCTCATGAGCACATTGTTATGCCTTCCATTGTGAAGGAGAGTTCTGATGTAGAGACATTGCAGGCAATTAACACTTTGAACAAAAGTGTCATCCAATATACTAGCCCTATTCTACAACGCCATCCAGGGGAGTCTTTGAGTCGTGGCCTTCGAACCCATGTGTGTAAATCTTGTGGGGTGACTTTTTCATATGACCCCACTGACACTCAAGAGACTGCTATGCAGGATCCATCTACAACTATGGAGATGCAGAGGGTAGCCAACATTTTGCATGAGGCGTATGGCATTGATACTTAGGTAAAAATTAACATGTTCATTGAATTTAATTTATTGAATTTTGATTTTGAAATGCTAGATTAACTAATTTAGTTTTATGATTTTAAAAAAATTGAAGGGTCACAGTGTTGAGACTGCATACACCAGCCCTCCACCTACTTATTTCTGCAGTACACGTATCAGTGGGGTATGTAACTAGTAAACAATTATAAATGTATTACATGTTAATAGAATTGTTTTACGAATGGTATTTTAATATGTGATGTTGGATGTTGAATAGGCTAATATTGGAGGTTTCGAGGGAACACCTCCCAATGCCAGTGGATTTACTCAAACCTACACACAAGTAATAGAATAAAGAGTTCAACTAATGAATTATATTTAATATATTTGTGTAGTTTATATTAATATCACTGATTATGTTGCATTGCACATCATTCAAACTCAAAGCATTACTTCACATTCCATAACTAATAACTAGATGTTGATAGATGACAAAATTTCAACTATGTACAATATAGTTGTTTAGAAAGTCAACATAAGTAGTGATGCAATTACTTCACATAGCATAAGTAACAAGTCTAGGAGCAGCTTCGAATTGCATTTTCTTGTCACCTTTTTGCATTTTTACAACATTGATTGACAACTTTTGTTAAGATTCTGCAACTTTACAATTTATACCTAAAATGACTACCAAAGACCATTCCAAACTCAAAAATGGTTGTTTAAGCCTTATTACATCATGAAAATACCTATACAACCTCATACATTATAAGTCATGACATGGATCGCTATTGTAGTTTTTGTGATTGAATAATTTGTTGTTTTATTTTTAGATGTTAGTGGTAGAAACACCTCCAAATGTTATGAGGGCAATGGATATTGGTGTTTCATCCACTAGACAATCCTCAATGGCTCTGACAGGGGATGTATGAGGAAAATTACTAAATTTCAATTTGCATTCGTTGTTATAGATGTTAGTTCTAGTGAAAAATCAAACCATTATTGATTTGTAGTTTAATTTCTATTTGGATGGTTTATACAGGGCTTGAGAATACCTTAGCATGGACATGCAAATATTTCCCTCGTGGAGAGTGATCGTGAGATGGCCGTAACTGATTATTTTGTTAAATATATCATTTTTTTATAATGTAATTTATATATTTTAATGTCTTTACTTCTTATTGTAACAATCAAAACTTCATCAAGAACTTTATAGTAGGAGGAGTAGCAGGAGCAATCCTTGAGCACAACACAAATGAGTGATGGACTTTTCACCATCGGATTAAAAAGAAAAGGGAAATAATTTATTTCCAGAGCATGGAGAGAAATGAATTTTAATTTCTTAGCCCTTTGTTGTATGCCTACATGGCAGTTTTGTACATATTTTGTATTGGATATATTTGACATTGTATGCCTATATGGCATTCTCATAAGCCTATATGGCTATTTTGTACCTATATTTTATACTTATATCGACATATAAATTGATGTATGCATACATGGATATTTGGTTAAGACAAATCTTTTTTATCGATGGTTTCCATATTTGCATTATAATCCATGGTTCAATAGATATGAGTTACGTGTATTCAAGTGTATACTTTGTGAATTACATGTGTTCCAATGTATACTTTGTGACTTACGCATTTTCATGTGTATACCTTGTATTCGTGCATATAATTTATATTAAGTTGTGTATACTATGTATTTGTGTGTATACTTCAAGGCTTACATGTTTGTGACTACTTGTGCTTCCCTTCTTCACATGTACATGCTTGACTTATTCACATGCATACTTATTAATTGGTTAGCCCTAACATTGATCATTGTTTTCCTTCATGGTTTGTCTTGAATAATTTAATTGATTGATGCTAAAAAAATTTATATCTAAAAGAAAAAAACACGTTTTCAATTGGTAGTCCATGAAATGATTTATAGAAACATTCCAATATATTTAATCCTTTGATTGGAACAACTCAATTAAGCAAAGGCTACATAATCTTCACTGTAACAGATCTAGAAAATATAATGAAAGGTTAAACAACACACAACAATGCAATTCAAGGTCTAATACAATCTAAGATAAAAAACTAAGAACAAAGGAAAGCTAAAACATAAATAAACTGAACAATCTCACCCAATATCTACATAATTCCATGTATAACCTTAATTGCCCTTCTCCATTTTGTCGTTGTAGTATAATTTCCCTTAGATTTCACTTGTGCAAGTATAGCCTATGATAATGATTTAGCAAAACATCGAAGATTCAAGTAATAGATATGCTTCCAAAAGTCATAATATTTCGAGAGAGGCTGAAATGATGAAAGATAGATTAATTTATAGAAAATTGATCATTCGAATGACAGGTCAAGATCAAAAGATTGACGGACAATTGAGATCAAAAGATTAGACATGCATTCTAATAACTGTTAGTAGTGACATGAGTGATACAAATTATAAATAGAAATAAGATTAAATAAAATATTTAATCTCTGAGTTTGGTATTCAAAAATAGAAGAATAGTCTTTGCATGACAAAGATGAATATAGGATTAAAGCAATGCTCTATTCGAACACACACACAAGATTTAATTAATTAAATAGAGATATTTAATTAATATGAATGTACACGCAATTTAGTTAGAATTAGATGACTAACTGATAAGACAAAAATATTACTCATGAAAGCCACTCAGACACTAAATCTAGAGTTAATTGACCGATTTAAATAGATCTTGAGTTGAGCGAGAGTGAATACTTAGATAACTTACACAATTATCTAAATATAGAGGAATGTGTTAAAATATCATTTTAATGAATTAAATGGTATTTGAAGAATAATTAAATAAATAAGATTTATTTAATTCAAGATTTGATAGTTGAAGAGTGAATATTTATTTAATTCAAGATTTGATATTTGAAGAATAATTAAATAAATAAGATTTATTTAATTAAGTGTTGAAGGGGTTAAATGAATAATTAAATAAATAAAGAATTTATTTGATTATAGTTGAAATATGATAAAAGGTAAATCAAATAAGAATTTATTTAATTTGACAAGGATAAGGTTAATTAGTAACATAATTAAATAAAAATCATTTATTTAATTAATCAGATAAAATAAAGAAAATGTGAATCAAATAAATAATTAAGATTATTGAATTAATAAAAGAATTAAAGTTAAAGTGAATTAATTAAATAATTAGATTTATTTAATTAATAAAGAAATGAAGAATTTAGAGAATAATTAAATAATTGGCATTATTTAATCATGACCATGGAAATACAAATTACGAAGAATATTGAAGTCGCAGGCTTAGACTAGATTTCGGTGTCTACATTTGCCCTTGTTTGATACAATGTCATTTTGACATTGTGTCAAAGAGAATCAATCAAAAATATGCACCAGTCATGCGCCAGTGTAAAACAGGTGAAGGTATGGGGTAAGTGCACCAAGATGGTCGCACTTTTGTGGCCAAAAAAGAAAAAAAATCTCAAAACGCGTTCACGTTATAACGTGAACGCGTTTTGAGCTTTTAAAAGCAAAAAAAAAAGAAAACTCAAAATCATTTCTCATTTCCTTTTTGTTGTGTTTTAGCTCTGCCCGCGGCCAAAAACCCTGTTATACACGCTCGCGTTTTTGGAGAGGTCAAAATTCATCAAGAGCAATTAGATTTCTTCACAAATATGGCGCCACGACGATGAAGAGATGCAAGAGGTAAGTATTGTTTGGTATTTTTTTGAATTTGTTAGTTTTAAATTGATTTTGTTTGTTTTAGTTTAGAAATGAATGTTTTTTTTTTAATTTGTAGGAAATCGTCAACAAGAGGAGGAAAATCCTCAACCAAATCAGCCTCAACCACAAAATCAACCTCCCCCACCATTCTCTCAATACCCTCCTGGCACTCAAGAAAATTTGAGGAGTGAAATTGAAAACAATAGAAAAGAAGTTGAGGATCTTATTAGTAGGTTGAGTGATCAAAATTCTTCAACCACAGAAAGGATACATCTAGCAGATTCATTGAAGGATTTGTTAAAAAATGTGGATGCAATTACCCAACAAATATCCGGATGGCAAAATAGGAGGCAAACATCGAGGGCATATTATGCAGATAAATTATCATATAAACAAGTTAAAGATTTAAAGATTACTAAGGCGATTTGTGCTCTCTATTCATCGACCCTAGAACAAATCAAAATCTCACCCTCATCGCAAAGAGGTTTCTATCCATTGGTGCCTCACCAAGAGATTAGGAACCATTTTTATGACAGATGGTATATGGTCTTTGATTACCCACCGCAATAACTGTGAAGTCCCCTAATATTTTCTTAGGAAATTATACTGTGAGTTTGTATTGAACCAAATCCTGAATTATTTTGATATGAGGGAGTTTCAGGGGAGAGGTGGGGGGTCAGCACATGATAGGCCTGGTGCATAGCCGATCCTACACGGGGAGACGACCTCTCGCCAGGGCCGCCTCGCGGAGTAGATTGTGATGCCTAGAGTTGCAAAGGAGAGTGCTGATGTAGAGACTTTGGCAGTGATCACATCCTTGACTCAGAAAGTGTCATCCACCACCATTCCCCATTGTACACGCAATCCGTGGGAGTTCGTGTGGTGGCCTTCGAGGCCATGTGTGTCGATCTTGTAGAGCCACTTGTTCGTATGACACTACCGGCCCTCAGGAGGGTGCTACATAGGATCCATATGCTTCTATGTAGCCTGATCCATATGCATCTATGGGAATGGAGAGGGCGGCTGACATTCTGCATGATGCATATGGTATTGATGTCGTAAAATCTGAACATACCATTGAATAAATATTAAATTTTAATTGTCAAATGCAAGATTAAATTAATTTAGTTTTATTATTTTAATAAAATTGTAGGGTCACAAGTAGACCCTCGGGTACACCAAATAATCTACTTATTTTGCAAGACACCCATCGCTGGGGTATGTAAAGTTAGTAAACAATTATAAATTCTATTACATATGTTAATAGCATTGTTCTTTACAAATGGTATTTTAATATGTGATTTTGATGTTGAACAGTAGTTGTTGGAGGTTTCAAGGAAACACCTCCGAAAGTGCAGTAGATTTGATCAAACTTCAACGAGGTAATATAGAATAAAGAGAACTTAAAGTTACTGAATTCTGTTTAATCTAGGTTTGTGTATATATATCATAAGAGTATATGGGTTCACTAGGTTATTATTTGAAATCTTTAAGAATGGTCCTACCACATTGTTTATTCCTAGAATTCCTACACTAGCAAGCTATATATAATAAAAATTTAACATGGAACCTAATAAAGCGTAGAGCTACATTCTTACTCCATTCCATATATAATTTTTTGTGATGTCAACGTAACCAAGAATAAGACGATGGATGTCCTACATGATGTCAATGTAACTAAAAATAAAATTTATATCCTCGACCCCATCTATCAGCCAAGACTCCTTCAATATCTCCTAGACACTTGGAGATGCTTAAGACTAGGTCAAAATACCCTATATTCTCTTCATTTGTTGCATAGCTCATCAAGTTTCCCTATATGTTCTCTAACTAATCATGATTGCATGGAAAGAAGCTATAATTACTCATTAAACTCTCAACTATTGGAGCCTCCTCAAACTTTCCCATAGGACATGGAAAATGCTTAGAAATGATTAAATTCCCTAATAGGGTGTGGGAGATCTTTTAGGAAAACATTTGAAACTAATTTGATCCATTGAATTCTTTCTTCATTCTTATATATTCCTCAAATATACCTTGCAATACCCCTATCATACCTAAATCTACTGCATTCATGTCCTTGTTAGCTAGCATGTAGGTGATATAGTATGGTCCATGAATTTTTATGTCTTCTTTTTTCATTTTTCTATATAGTCCTCTTTTATCTCACTACTACATCCTCACATAAAAAGAAAAGAAAAACATTACTTATTTTTCTCATCTAAGGCCCCTAAGGTTTTAAACCCCTTAGATGCAAGGATTCAAAGCACATCAACCATGTGGTACAAATGACTAAATCCCAAAGACGATTTGTAGCAATGAAAGAGTTTGGAAAGGTAGAGAGAGCTACACCGGTGACTCAAGAGAAACTTCAGCTTTCAAAAACAAAGCCAATTAGGCTAGCAGACATGTGGATCAGGACAACATTTGGTGGAAGAGGAAGAAAGATGACTAGAAGTCTAGAGGCCCACCATA